>JAODIE010000001.1:5519220-5668436 GCA_027575565.1 Diploeciton nevermanni
AATCATCACGACAAAGTAAGCAACATCACCTCTCTCATTTAAACCTAAGAACAGAAGTTCCACAAGCAGCAATACAACTAAAAGCAACACGATACAATACAAAATCATCACGACAAAGTAAGCAACATCACCTCTCTCATTTAAACCTAAGAACAGAAGTTCCAAAAGCAGCAATACAACTAAAAGCAACACGATACAATACAAAATCATCACGACAAAGTAAGCAACATCACCTCTCTCATTTAAACCTAAGAACAGAAGTTCCAAAAGCAGAAATACGACTAAAAGCAACACGATACAATACAAAATCATATAGTGAACCACGGAAAAGCAAGCAGCACATCTGCCATATAATTCAATGTAACACTAATATTCTACTCGTTTCATATCACGTTCCAATCAAATAAAACAATTCCCATGGAAACCAATGTAACTCAACCCCATATAACAAATTAGCGCATACTTCCTATATAATATCCTACCAAATTATAAAAAAAACATACGTTTCGTTTGTGGGATGAGTGGAGTATGTACACTAACATAATCAGCTCGTGGCCAGATCTGTTCAAGTTCGAGTTTTTCAACACTGAACTTGGCTGCATCTTCTTTCGAAACGATAGGGTCAAATCCAATTGTCTACATAAAAATTAACAACTATTATCACAACATTCTTTATCCCAAATAGCGTTATGGTATGGTAATTACCGTCATGCCAAAAGATTGCATCCTAATGGCAACTTCTTTTCCAACTCGCCCCAAACCAATCACAGCCAATGTTTTACCAGCTAACTCATGTCCAGAATACAATTTTCTGTCCCATCTTCCTGCTTTTAAACTTGCGGCAGCAGGAACAACGTTTCTTGCGAGGGTAGTAATCATGGAACATGTTAATTCACAGGCACTAATTGCATTACCTCCAGGTGTGCTAAGCAAAATAATGAAATTAAATCATTTACTGATAAATATTGGTAATTATTTCAGCATTGTTTTGGTTGAGATAATCACTGAAATGCGTCATTTGCATCAATACAAGGAAAGGGTCAAGTTGTTACATACTTATCAACACTGTTATCGCGTGTAATGTGTAATGGTACTGTAGTAAATGGAAAATTAGAAATTACCTAATAACCAACTAGTGCGTTGCTATGTTTGTTTGCTTAACGATGTAGTTTGTCTCCGAGTTGAGAAGAATATCAAATGAACATCAGATGTTATGCTCTTTACTAATCAAAAATTTTGATATATTGGTGTAATTTGTTGCTTGATTAAGAAGAGATGCTATAATTGCAATTATTCAGATTGGAACTTACTTCAGAACGATAATTTTCTTTGCTGTAGCTGCAGGAATGTCGATATTATCAACACCGGCACCGGCCCTGCCGATTACCTTCAGACGATCACCTGCGTTGATAATTTCAGCGGTGATTTTGGAATCAGAACGTACGATAATACCATCATAATCCTACAAAATTTACAAAGGAATTAAAGAAAGTATTTTAATTTGCTGCGAATGAAACAATTTTAAATGTTGCATATTTTTTCTATTAAATGAAGGCAGACGTAGTCAGTGTTAACGAACTGCATAAAACTTGTCGTTGTCTGATTAATTCAAGGCCAGTTTTATGTCGAACTCTGTGCATTCACACTACATGCGTGTTAATGTATTTTAATTCAATTCATCAATGCAAATGATCACTTAATACTGCTAGATTAATTTACTGCTTCCTCTTAATTTAAATTAAACATAAATTTATTGAAATTTGATAAACTAAAGTTCAAAAACCGGTTAAAAAGAACTTGCAATGAAATTTTTGTTTTGCTGCATTGTGCAAAAAGTTGTTTGCTTCATTTAACTCACTTGAATCTCCTTAATAAGTTGATCCTTGGGAAGTTTCAACTTGCAATCTACTTGAATACCATTCTTGACAAGAAGATCCACGCATGACTGATCGACGGCATCCGCAACGAGCACTTTGGTGATGTTTAAATTCATCTTCGACTTTTTTGTGTTACAGCAATTGTTTGAGGGCACGGACTGGATAGATGGGCTTGTAGTCCGCCGCGAAGTGAGCATTGCCTGATCAACTTACGGCGTATATGGCATAGTGGCTTTTATTAGTTTTGCCCCACTTTCTTCATATCATGATTAAATTTGCACAGTGTTTGATAGCGAAAATAAATAATATTTATTTACGAATTGCTTAAATTCACTAAAGTTTTGTTGATTAATATAAAGAAATGATTAGTCTAAAGTATAAAGAAGCCATTTGAAACGAAAAGTTTGATAAATATTGATAAATCCAAAGTATTAATAAAGAACCTAATGCAAAGTAAAACATGTATTATAGAATATATAATACTAACGTTATTTGAAAATCGAGGTTTTGACGTAGGCAACTCTGCATACTCATTTAGTGTTGTTTAAACAATATTTAGTTAAACACACTGATATAACATGAATAATTTAGGTAATACTTACTTTTATTGCAGTCTAATAGCCAAGGGTTGTAATAAATATCATTCATTCTCAAGTTGAAATCATTCCACATATTTGCAATTCACTAATATATTTTAATTACATGTTTTTATTTACTTATGGTTCCATTAACAAGTCTACAATTTCTCAAAGACTATTTTCTTTACAACCCTTTAGACTTAGTCCCATTTGTAAACCTTGCCAGGGGTAGGAATCTTCATTGTGCCAAGGGGACTCAACAAATAATTGCTAAGAATATCTATTGGAGGCTTAACCTCACGGCGACCATCCCTGGAGCAATAATAATTTGCATTCAAAAGGTGAGAAGATCCATCAGGTAGAGATGGTGGAGGAGGTGATCTCGTAACCAAATCCTTCTCAAATCTAACAGCCAGTGTGTGTTTGCGCCCCAGGAGAAAATTGCGGAATTTCTGAAGAAAGGGACTAATATCCCTGATATCTACAACTTTCTTACTCATCTTGTTCTCTGGTACTAAAACTAATTTAATAATTTGCAGGACTTTCTGTGTTAACTTGTTATGATTTTTGAATAGTAATTTTAGGTTATAACTGGACAAGCAAACTTATGTAATTTAACTGAATGCGCTGGTAATAGAGGTCCCTGTGTTTTGGTTGTTCAATTTGTTTATAATTTAAAACAATATAATTTATAATAATAATAATAAATAATAGGCTATATATAAAACAATTTTTATAATAAATTGTATTTATTATTAGCTTGCAACTATAAAGATGTTTCAGTTTCTTTTTGTTATTTGATCCATTTGATGTTGACTCAAGTACAACAAGGATTGGAAAACATATTGGGAGTACTTTTTATATTTAAATTAAAACAATAATTATGTTTTCAGAGCCATGAACACCTTATTGGAAACACATAAAAGAAAGATACGAACAACGTTTAAATTCAAATGTCCTCTTCATGTTCTATGAAGATATAGTCAAAAACATTCCTGGTACATTAAACAAACTCTCTTCCTTTTTAAACGTGGAATTATATTCAAATCGAATCGAAAAACTGGAAGATCATTTGAGTATCAAAAACTTCCGTAACAATAAATCAGTAAACTTTGATTTATTACAACAAGTGGGGGTCTGTATCAATGGCGATAAAAAGTTTATTAGAAAGGGTAAATTCGGTAAATTACACTTGATCTTAAGCTAACAAAGGACACGAAGGACGTACGGCAACTTTCCTGTCACTTTCCTTCGCTTCGTTTTTGGTCTATTAAACTTCTAGGTTATTTGCGTTTGTTGTATAATCAAGTGTGATTTTATGACTCAGTGTTTCACGTTTGTTTTGTAATGTATGTTCAAACATTACTAATCGAAATGAGTCGATGTCATTAATCTAATCTACATCACTGCATTTTGTAGTACATTGTTTCATATAAAAACTTCAGTGTCAATTGGGGAGGCAACAATCACTCACCATTCTAATTTACTTTGCTGGAATTTGTTTCATTGTTCTTATTAAAAGAAAATGGATTTTTCTAGTAAGTACAACATCTGACTATAATGAAAATCTATAGGTAATCATTGTTATTTAGCTCAGGAGATATTTGAAATTATTTCTGCCCATATATGCAATGATGAACCTTCTAAGCGCCATGTAGTCTATACATTGCAAGTTTGCCATGTAATAAAAAAGTTTAGCACTCCAACTGTAGCCTTTGAGAGAAGGTACACCCAATTTTTGGAATTATATAATGGACTCACTGAGGAACATCCAGATTTAATGTCATCAGTGTCATTTCCCAAGAAAGCTTTAATTGGAAACTTTGATAATACATTGATAGAAACAAGAAGGCATGCATTTGAATCCCTCTTGAAGTACATAATGTCAGAGGAGAGACTTAGATCATCCAAAGCATTGCTAAGCTTTCTGCAAGAGCCTGAAATGGTACTTGCAAAAAGACTGATATTCCAAGGAGAATTTGGTCTTGCAACACCAATTTTAGAAAATACCTTTGGACTACTGAATCACATTTACACTGGCAGATCTCCACATGTTCTACTAGCATTATGCAGAGTGCTATGTTGTTCATATGAAGCAAAGAATAAAGATACATTAAAATGGGCTGATTTAGCTCTGCATCGCTTTGATGGAGTAAGTGACAGTGATTTGCTTTTATTATATGTCCCATTGTTGAGATTATGCAAGAATGTATGGATTCGTAACGGTAAGGATAAGAAGTGTATTGATCAACGTTTGAAACAATTGAAACAACAAGGTTTTACTTGTGCTGATGGTGTGTCATTTATGAATGTGATTCTTCAAGTGGAATTGAAACTCACAGGCACACCCACCTAAAGTTTGTCTTTAAGGTAGTCAATTTAACGCGTATGACAATTTATTATAATCTCGTCAATTTGTTTATTTGATCTAATTGCCATGAAAAACTTGACAAATTGCTAAAGATGCAAATGATAGTAATAGAGTTCCCGAATTAATGTCTTAGTTGTATTAGTCTATGTTTGTACAATTTTTTTCGGGTATTTTAAGTTTGGAACAATGTACTTAATTTATTTTGGTATGAAAGTTTGATTTATGTCAAATTTTGATTGTGATGTGATATTATGACTAATATTTAAGGTGATGGCTGAAGGACCTGATCGTATGTACGATTGAAATGTACAAAATATATTATTTAAGGTGATTATTTATCGGATATATATTATTATTTTGCATGAAATTAGATGTGATGTTACAAATAGGCTTATATTTTATTAATAAATATATATCTCAACTAGAAAATTGTTTGATTTATTTCATATGTCGGTTATTGGTATTTTAGAAAGTTGTTTCAGGTAAAGAAAATAAAGGTGGTGAGCCCTCTTGCGGTGAACTTTTAACTAAATATATTGATTATAGTAGCGCCATCGCTTAGGATTTAATTGAACGTATGAAAGCTCTGAGAAAAGAAAATACGGAATACTATCATACTTGCAGATTATCTTTAATCTACCTAGAAAGCTTTTCTTTTGCTTTATTTCAGTTGAGATTGTTATTTGCTAGGTATCGCTTCAATCCAAGACTTCGAAACGTTATTGCTGCATTCGAATTGTAAAACAAAATAACGCCGCGAGCATTACCATATATAATTGTTTTATCTAAATGTGACCAAATATGACTTCACCAAAGCTGGAAACTTTGCTGCCGACAAAGGCGCACAGGCCGAACAAGTGCATGTTCATAATGCGTCTCATTGCGAATACACATCGGTTATTATGCCCGAATAGAATCTTCCATGGACACCGTTATGCGTTATTGACTGGTGCAATATTCAACATCAATGCACACGGCAGTGGAGCGATGCGGGCGAGGAAACGACTAATTCATCATTTCGCAGTTGCCACGGCCTGTAATTATCCCTGGCGCCGCTCGCCGCCCTTTCACGGACGCACTAATATCGCCTTAAATGCGGGAACGTTTAAGAGATCGTTGCACACCTTCTCGGGCCATATGTCTTCCAGGCTTTCGGCGTCTTCTCGGTTGCACTCCACATTACACCTAATGAGTTCACGTGTTATAATTAAGTTTATATAAAAAGAGAGGCAAAGGAGGCGGGTGACTTGCTAGCAAGAACGCATTTGTTTGTGGCAGAAGGTTTTTTTCGTGGGCAGACAGGAAGACGACTACCCAATGTGACTTTGAGTCATTTACTCGAATCATAGTACATTGCATTGAATTGTTGCATTAAATGCAAAAAAAAATCACACGAAAAGTGAGCTACAGTAAAACGATTATTTTATTCATTACAAGAACAAAAAATATTTGTTTAGGGCATTATAGTAACATAAAATTCAATTTTGTAATAGCTTGATGAAATCTTTTTTATTGCATTAATTATGCACATTAACTAAATTCATCTAGCAAAACATGTATAAAGTATAAATTATTGTTTTACAATTTGCTCAAAGTCTCATGTTAAGTGTACATGGAAATTCATAGTATTTTACGTCATTTATCTTGACTGTAGTGAAACAAAACGTGTTATTCGACTTCATAGCTATAGTTGCTTTTAACATTTGTTGTTAAATAATCACGCTTAAGTTATGACACAATGAAAATAATACTTAATTCGATTCGCTAGTCGCTCATGACTTAAAGCATCCTCGACAACGCACGTTAGCCTAACACCTCGACTTCTAACGAGCATTCACACTAGCTGCTTGTTATAACCGTAAAATTAAGTTAACAAATTATCTCTTCCCTTTGCGACGCCTGTCTGAGAATTATACAGAAGGTACATTAGTAAACGTGGAAAAATGTAAAAAAGAAAATGTTGTTTTGACGCAGAAAGTGATTTAAAACAGAAACTTTTTACAAAAATTATCGTGATAAAGTTGCGCCATGTTGTAAGGCAATTAGTTTACTTTCCAGAATCGACGTGTAGTTGAAAGTAATCAATTTGAGTTTCCAATTTAAATTCCTAATTTAATTTCTGAAGTAAAAGACTTAAATCTAGTGTGAAACTGCAAAAAATCTTCAGATATTGGTACTTAAGCACAACACTAAAAAATCGACCAAGAAATCGTGCGAGGAGGAGTTTTATACGCTATAAATCTATTCATTGCGCGTACAGTCACATCGGATACGCGTCCGAGGCGTGCAGCGATATCATGAGCACCATTAATTAGAGCCCCGGCGAATATTAGCCGTGTTCCAGATGACCTGTGCGCCGCCGCAATCTTAAGAGACTTATCTGCCGCGGCCGCAGCGTAAAAGGCTTATCGACAAGCCGCGTCGAGCGACCACACGAATCACGGTGCGCTTTGTCTTTGATGTTAAAGAGCTATGAAAAAGCCGGCGTCAAACCCTAGATGTTGCGCCACGTTGGAAAGCTTTCCACACATGTGTCATAATTTCTATGACTTCTTGATACTGCTTAATTTATGGTACCTTTACCAAATTGTAAAAATAGAGCATAACAAGACTCAAGTCGGGGTGAAAAAAGAAAATTTGTGACCATTCTGGTAGTTTCTATTAGTCTGTTAAGTTCCCTTGAAGAATTAAATCTGATGATGATGAATTAGTGTCGCGTCAAGCGTTTAATACGTTTTCAATGTTTGAAATCATCTTCTTTTCTACAAGAGAGTATCAAGCCTTAAACCAACAAAACTCTAATAAAAGCTCTCCTCGAACATTCAAAACCAACTAGTTTTCTGTTATAATCTGTTTGTGGCAAGTTATAGTTGATTAATGTTGTGCAACAAACTATTTCATGTGCAATCATGGATTAGAAAGAGAAAAAGAAACCTTGTGACAAACCGTGCTTGATATCCGATTGAATTAATCTCTTCCTTTGTGCTTGGCAGTAAGCTTGCCAGATCTCTAAGAAGTGATAGAAGACAGTCCAATATTGAAAAGCCAACGATGCGCAATGATTCGTGGTTTTTCTTCGCGTAATCTGCTTGCTTTTTACATTTATTGCTTCTTTATCGTCATCGCCAAGAACTGGAAAAAGCATTGCCTTCTCTAGAATCAACTGTGACGCAAACGTACCATTGCTAGATTAGTAAATAATATAAATAATCGTATTTTGTTAACTGTTGGCACGAGTTTTACTTCATATCCGACCATTAGTCTGTTATTTTACCCGACAAAAACGTTCGTCATCCTGTTGCGTTGACTTATTCGGCAATTTAAATGTAATAAGCGTGGATGTCTTGCACACTTCAACATCAGGGAGTAAAAAGAGCGACAAATGATTACCGATGCCTACTGTGCACCTAACAACACTCGATGAAAGAACAGTTGTAAAAAAATGTAATAAAAATTAAGTTTTTTAATTTCCTTTCCTTCTTTTTTTTTTATTTTCAATAAGATTGATTACACAATGAAAAGATTGACCTCGTACAAAAATAAATTTATTATTTCAAGACGACGTTTATTTGCAGGGTGGAAATCAATACAAACTCGTCAATAACGATCATCGAAAGATAGTAAATTCAAAGACGATGGGCGGAGATGCAGTCGGTCGTAATGAAGCAGCGAAGAGGTTGCGAAAGCTGGAAAAATTCGCCCAAACTTGAGCATTATTAAGCCGTAAAGCAGAGAGGTTCGTAAAAGCAAACGTCAGTGGGTGACTTGCTAGTCCATGCTCATCGAAGACGAGTTAAATTCATAAAACCGGAAGACCATGTAATATATCACCGATCACCAGCAATCCATTTATTTTACTAGCTGTCGTAAAAGTGAGCGAATGGCATATGACTCTTCGTTTTGTAGTATCAAAGGTAAGAGAAGAAGTTTATGTGAAAAAATGATGTGAACATGTGATTAGGTATATAAAATGTATAGAAAAATTACAATGCTGGAAATCTCGTCAATTAAATATGAAAATTTGTGGTTTCTGAAGTTACCCTCAAGAAAAAGAATTTGATTAATCATTTGTTATGACCGCTGAGAAAAAAATTAAGCACTATTGTAATCTAGTGCAAATCTTGACCCTCTCAGAACTGCATCACATTGCACCACATATTATCATCATAATGCGCGTTTACGCAAAGAAATGTCAACTTTTCTTGGGGTGGCTAAATGTGAAATGATATACCCTCTAGGGCTTCTAGAGATCGGGGAGAGTTTTCCTTGGATTGTCAGAGGAAGGATCGCAACGCAAGTAGCAGTGAATTCACGCCGCATCCCAGTCAGGTTCAGATGTCAACGTTATAAATCTTGACTTGGTTAACCCTCGTAATACGCACACTGCTTGTTTGACTTCCTCGTGAGTTATGGAGCAGCTCTTTTAAACAGCAAATATAGCTACGATTAACGTTTTTTAATAAGAATTATTCATATCTAACCCTTATTAACATGAAATGCACTCGAAAGTCAGCAAATTATTTTTTCCTTTCTTCCGATGCATTGTTACGCGAGAATAATAAATTATTAGACACTGCCTTCTAAGTTTACACCTAAGTAATGATTTCCACACTGAACGCTAAAAGGGAAACCGCACTGGGCTTCAGGCGCTGGCTCAGTGTCGATCCCGACAATGGGCTAATAGCCCGACGAGCGCTGCCCAACGCGTTCGGTAATTTATGAGGATGCGCGGCGGCGTAAACTCCGCCGCAGCCTCGATAATTAGATGGTGAAACTAATTAACTGCCGGGGTCAGTGCGTGCGTATACACACGAAGGTGTGAAACAAAGAGCCGACTGCCGCCGGCGACTCGGGAGGGTTGGTTGATGTTACTAATGTTGGTCATCAGTCAACCACTCCAGCGTGCTCATGTGAAGCTGGAGCTAAGTGTGCATTGTGTGCGCGCAGCGGTAGACACCAAATGCTACGCATTGTGTACCACTTGTCTCTTGTCTCGATATCGCAGATTTCGGCCAGAATAATCAGCAAAATGAGATAGATCATTCTGTACAATTGTCAGCCTGTCTCATCAATCATGTTTGGTATATTGAAGAAAGCATTATTCTTATTAGAACCCAAATCGTAATAGTAGAGTTTTTTCATATGACGAGTGATCACTGATCAATGTGATACAATGTGATATTCTTGATCATCGGAAGAAATGACTTTATGAAAGCGTGCATTGACTTGATGATTGTAACATAACAGTTGTAGGAGATCATTGCGAATCAGCTACTGGCGTCGTTTATGCACGCCTACAGACACTATCCTAATAAATATATTAAGTCGAATCGCGCGATATTTACGACGCTACACGGCCGACGATGCCCAGCCCGTTTTGTTCGCGCCATTCTGCCACCAACGGTACCGCCACACACGTAGACCTGACCTGGAAGCCGCCGCAACATTTGAATTTATGTCTAGGCATGTATGTATGCATGAGGCACTACGAGGACTGCGAGAAATCCATATACAAAGAGTTACCAAGAGCAGCGGTGCCAATTGGTACCAGTTAGAAAAACCTAGAATGAAAGTGAAAGATCTACTGGGGAGGTAGGCAGCGTAAGCACTTGGTATATCTCAGGCGGTCGTAAACAAAACGTATTTGCAATTCCAGCAGGGCAACGTGCGAATATTGCATTGGACGTGCTCGGGAATTGCTTGCGAGGTGGTACGAGGCATAAAGAAGCGCCCGTCGGTTTCGGTATGTCAATATGCATAAGCGACGTGTTTGTTTCGCGAATGTTTCGCGAGTATCGCGGTTATGGACCTGCAAGCAGCATGCAGCAGGAGTGGATCCAAAGTAATGGGTGTGACATGCTTCTGGTGGTTCACAGATAGCTTCAGATAAGATGCTTCGGGTGGTAGTACGACCCTGGGTGGTTTTAACACCAGTGGCAAATGTATGCAACGACATATTCATGCAATTTGCAGACGAGTGCATCGTTGCACTGTGCTCGTATTTGGACATAATATGACTTTACTATGACTGGTTTGACGTTGAAGGCGTTGGAACTACCTTGGAATTGACTCCGTACTCCTGTACCTTAGCTTTCACACCACTATAAAGTCTTGACTTCTGCAGATGCAGACGTGACATTACAAAGAAGCAAACTAGACATTTAATAACCTTTAATAAGAAGCATCTAAACATTTAAATCCTAGTGTGCAAACTCTTTAATTCTATCTAATCCCAATTTAATGCTACAATTTGCATAGAAAACACCACGAGTCTGCTTTTGTTTTATTAGTAATGCGGTTAAATTCCGGGTCAAACAAGCAGGCTCTATTTGTTTAATATGCAAATGTGGTTCTCTTAGGCAAAAGTCGAGCGCGCACAATAGATCGGGGTGCGCAATTTGTACATGTAATCAAACATCTATCTCAACATGCCGCCCTAGAGACCGGAAAAATTTGTGTAAACAAGCCATGGTGGCAGTGCACATCCCTTGACGCAAAAGAGCTTCCGATATGACAACGTAACACCGCTGATTGTGCGAACGGCAAGGGTGACATCTGTGCGAGGGATATGTATGAGGGATATGGAGGTGCTGGATATGTAAGGATGTGGATTGCGAGCGCATATATTACTTCGGTGATGTCGGCGCGCAACTAATTTGCATGTATCACGCTATGAATGCGCGCCGGCAAACGTTGTTGACACAGCCGGCGGCGGCGTTCCACGGCGTTTAACAATAACACTGTCAATCATTCGGGTGCGCGCGGAATGCCCAAAACGGTGCTTGGAGATCCACCAACACTGCGTGACAAGAGTGATGAGAATTATCACAAGCCAACATAAAACATTTGAGTATAAGATATGGTTCAATGTAGAACGGTCTTCCTATTGAGTTTTCCGGTTTTGGTAAATTAATTCACACTTCTTCCAACTATCTAGGACACCCCAAGAATTTTCAGTATAAAGTTAAAAATGGTGCATTCCTTAACATACCAATATCTGAAGAGGCCTATCGTGCTTCAACAGAAAGCTTCCAGAACCAGTTTATAAGAGTGCTTATTATAATACCTTGGCACATAACAAATATTAGTATTTATTTGTTTACAACCTCCGCGTCACGCGCACCGCGTTGGGCACGCTGTAGACGTGTGAGAGAAGAAAAAATTCGATCCAACGAATCATTACGACCACCCCCCTGTTGCGCGCCTGGCATGCTCGACCAGCCATCGCCGCAGCATGCCGCACGCTTTTCTCATTTATTAACTTTATAAACAAATCGTTGAAGATGCCAACTTTGGCGTGTTGCCTTGCGTCTCCAAGCTGACGTCAACTCTTTGCAGCTCATAAATATTTATCTATCTACAAGTATCGACATTCTACTGCATTACTAAATCACTTTCCACAATCAGGATGCCAAGTAAAAGTGTAGTAACAAGAGTACAATCAGTACTGATCATGATCCCATTACTCAAATGTAAATATTAATTGCTTTTTATTTTTTCCCAGGCATAGAGCGTTGCAAATTATCTCGCGGTGAAATCACATAATTCCTCAATTTTCCAATGTGACGCGCGCGTTGAAAAATCGCCTGCTGCTGGCCGTAAAAATGTTAATATGATAACGGCGGCGCCCCCGAGCCATTTGACTAATCGAAATCGCGGCTGGGCTCACCCAGAACATTAGCGCGATTAGGTGCGCGGCATGCCTTTTAATAACCGTGACATCCACATTATGCGATAATGCTAAGCCGGTATCGGGCGCGGATGTCGAGCACGCCATAATCGAGGGTTTATCGGCGGCGGCGCGCGCGACGCCTCCCTTGTTTGTCGAATTAGGTGGCCGCATCATCTCCATTGTGATGCAATTGCGGCGTGAAGTTAATGTCAGTTTTGTGCGCGTACTGTTGTGACAAATCTCTTTAAGCTTGGATGCGATTTGCATTACACGGAGACAAGACATGGGGGAACGAATAAGGGAGCAGCAATTGCAATTACACCCTTGGGGTGTGTGCAATGTTATTGATTCATATCGATATTGTGGAATGTAATGATGTAATTCATTCAACATGAAAGGAGATGAAATGTGGTGAAACATGAAAAAACTAGAAACTTGACAATAAGTAAGACAAATTTCGATATTTGGGTCAATGTTGACCAATTTTTAATGTTTTTTTTTTATATTAATTTTCAATTTCTTAGTCAGTGATGCGGTTTGAATATTTTTTTAGCCACCCAATGTGGTTACGTGAGTTAAAATTCTGCAACGCACTAAAAAAAAAAAGATGTCGTTGAAATACATCTTTTAGTGCCTTCTTTTCCACCCTAATACCTTCTGGTATATTCTGTGTCCCTAGTGGAAAACAAAATCATTTTTGCAACACAGCATCAATTTAGAATTTTTACTACCAGGAACACAAAACATACTAAGGGATGAAGATCGATTTACAGTGAATATCTCCGAGTTTGCTATCTATTAGCAACAATTCTTGTTGCATACTCTTAACGCAAAAGCTTCTTTGATGATTTCTACAAGAGTCACAAATTATACCAAGAGCTATTAGGATAGAAGAGGAGGCACTAAAGAATGTTATAGAAAAAAAGATGCGTCAGAGAATTTTAATTAACACAACTAACCACAATCAAAGGTGGTTTAAAGATATTTTCAAACTACATCACTGACTAAGAAATAAAGAATTAATGAATGTAACAAAAAAACTAAAAATTGGCCAAGTTTGATACAGTCGTTATATAGTTATGAAGTATGATGCGTCCAGCTAAGTCTAATAGTTTTCCCGGTAGGGTTAATTTTCCCAGCGTGTTTTTAAAAACTTCAAAAATTGACAATGGCTGACTTCGCATATTTCTAAGGATTGGCATACTTTGGAAAACACTATTCCAATATGTTGATCTACCAATTTTCTCATCACATTTGCGTTTTTAAGCAAAATAAGAAAAATTGATAAAAGAATAGTTGTTCAATGCCATTAATATTATTTAATCTCAATTGAACATTTATTAATTATTTGCTATATTCTTTAATTGGAAGGAAAAAGAACTTAATCTGTTGATGTTGACTAATAGACGTTTTTCATTCTTATTCTTTGGTCTTTACGCAGTGTTTTAGCCAGAAATAGACAAGTTTATGACGTTATAAGAAGTCGACGGTTCTTCTGGCGACTTTTAAGAACTGCGAACATTGCACAATAACACACATCACAAAGCCAGCAGTCGTTTCCTCTCCCTGGAAGCGCGCAGCATTGTCGCGTTTGTATTCGCCACGTGAATAATAAATGCGCTTGCGTTTACTGCCGCCGACCACCGCCGGCAGCCCGGCGGCCGAAGCAATAACCCTCGCGCCGTCGATACAATACAGAAGCGCGAGTAATAATAATAGCGTCCGCGGCTGAATTCCGAGTAGGAAGTCGAATGGAGTAGCAGCAGCAGCAAAGGCCTGCGTGGTTCCGGGTGTCCCGGGAGCCGGCGATTCTCCGTGGTCACGCGCACGCTTCGCCATCGGCGGATATCGCAATTACCGCGGCCGGAGATCAAAGCCGCACCCGACGCGCTCCTCTAATCGGCCGCGAAAACGCCGCTTCGACGCGCTTTTCGCGCACCGCGTTTATTAATATTCATACGCGGTGTACGCAACGACAGCTGCCACGGGCGAGAACACGCGCGTAAAAAGGCGCAATGCGAGCAACCTGTATCACTCAATTGCGGCAGCATCCCGTTTAATTATCACAACATAATAAAAGTGGGATATTAATCGCCGACAAGCATCCACCTCGACTGATTAACATGGAACGTTTCGTTACATTCTGTTTTAATGATGCGATGCCGGCCTGTTATTTAAAATCTTCGGCGGGAAATCATCAAGTTGGAGAAGCAGTTAATTCATCATTTTACAGGACTCATGCGTGCATTTAAATGAGCTATAATTCAGCACAATTATACCTTACATCTTCAAGCTTAACTCAGGAGCGATTTATATATTTATCAAGTTTCGGATGATTCAAGTTAAATTAAATAGTGATTTTCGTTTTTATTTTCGCGGGAACAAACTACCTTGAAAAATAATCGAGGATAATATCTGTGTAGTCTATTTAAATAAGATTTAAATCTTATGATAGATTTTGTTTCATTTTGAAGCATATCTAATCCTTGACTTGCTTGCTTTCGGCTAGTTTTAATTAATACCTGTTGAATTAAGGCATCAATCTCAATAGAACAATAATACATTGCATTGTGTAAGCCAGAGAAAAAGTTTATTGATAAATGCATTGCAATGCAGCACTGATTAAAACGCTTGAACTGAGCACAATCGAGACAACTATTAATTATGCATTTCCACAAGTATCGCATTTTAATCCCGCATTGTTTGCGCAACCTAATGGCACAAACAATGCAAACAGGCGCACGCAACACGCGGCGATTTTTCAGCCGCCGCACGAAAAACGCGCGCGCGCTGCTGCAGCGAAAAATTGCATCGCTTTATTTCAAAGCAACATTTGGCACTCGCTGTGAAATGTGCGATTATAGCTTGAAGCGGCGGTGGCTTTGAGGTGTTTATACCGCGTCGATGTTTACTGTTGGCGGAACGCCGTTTGACTATGACGAACACATTCATCGACGTGCCGACTTGCTTGATATTCGCACTCGCGCCCATTCCTGCTAACATGCGCTCGTAATTTGTCAAACAATGTGGTATTAAGAACACAATACGCGCGCGCCGCAAAAGACCCGGCCGCAAATTGCGAATTGTCAAGTTCGGAAAAATGACGCGCCGCGCATTACGCATTCAAACTAAATGCCGCCATTACCAACGCATGATGGCGGCATTATGTATTCGCGCCGACGTGTAATTTGTGTAATCGGCGCGCAAACACTTCTTGCGCATTTTATTGTTTCACTTATTTTTTCCAGCGGCGTGTTGGCGTTTGGGCCTGCTCGTCGCTACCGTGATTAATAAACGAAACAATAACGTGTATAATTGGTTTTAATTACGTACGATTTGCGGAGCGCGTCCATCTTCGGCTATCCACGCGGCGGAAAGGAAGTGGTGTAATTTTTCATCGCTTAATTGGACTTTTTCCTGTCGGAATCATCTCCTAATAAATTATTATGCCTTACTCCCAGCGGTGATTATTATTGTGATACAATTGTTGATTCGTTTTGTTGCATACGGCAATCATTCCAAGCTGGCCATGGCGTGCAGCTACAATAAAGAAATTAATTATGATTTGTGCACTCAGGACAATGTGAACTTGAATAAATTACATAAGTTATGCTCCATGAGAACTGTTGATTTACAGTAATTAAAATCGGGCTGCAGCTTTAATTTCTGAAAGTCAATTTCGCGGAACTGACCCATCACGCCCATTGGATTTCATTTAAGACACTTTTAATATCTTTATTTCTCCTCCGACGTCTGTTGTTTTTTCCAAGTGCACCACTCAAGTAATAAATGATATTTCATGCGCGAGTCGGTAGTAGCTGGCCTTTTACCATAATGAACACATTTATTACGATTATGAATGCGGCTGTTTCGTTCGCGCTCGCATTCCCGGTGCTCGGTATATTAGAACTTTTATGTAAATGGACGAGGATTGAAACGTGGAAAGCGCGAGCAACTGCAGGCGAATGGAGTGAAAATAGTGGGCTTTTGAAGTGATGGGTGCAACCACCAAGTGCGTTGGGTCGAAAAAAAGATGATTATAAATTCAAATATTTACAAGGTGGATTAATTATACCGATATTCAGAGGCAGGTTGTGCACTGCCAGGCGGCAAGGGAACACCAGGTTGTTCTTGATAAATGGGGACGAACGGTCTAAATGGTTAGACTACCGTTATTAACATAATATTTTTTATACTTGAGCATGAAACTAGATATTTTTGAGAAACTAACTTAATCAATATTAGTTTTCTTTTTTACTTAGAAAAACCGTTGAAGAATAGACCTTTGATGAATCATTTTTAGTGTTCAACCACAAATTATAAAGAAGATTCTTCATTATGAGTAAAGACAAAAATTATATTGCAATTAAGTAAAAATTATAGGATGTTTATCTTTAATATTCCTAAAGTGTCTTTATGTTGAATAACACAATCTGCTGATTGAACTTTTGTAGATTGAATAACTTTAAAATTAGTTTCACCTTCTAATATATCCGATTAACCAGCAAACTTTTTCCAGTCATCAGCCTAAGCTCTGAATGTTGAAAGTTTAATTAAACCGCTTAAAGCCTACCGCTTCCAACCGCAAGAGGTACATTATTCACCTCTTCCAGTTTTCTATGATTACACCAGCAGTCATTCAAGCATCACTTTTCGGCATACCGCACCGTACTCGCAGTTGAAATAAACAAATAACTACATACCTGATCATGATGATTTCATAATAAAAACAAAAAAATGTTGGTGTAAAAATTGCGCTTAAGTTGAATGTTATAAACACATAGCAACTTGTTTCGTGTGATTATAATTAAATTTACTACGCACACAGCGTGAAAAATGTGTGAGATGTATCTTCTTGTCCAGAAGCAGCGAGCAGTCATCAGTTTAAAAATGTCCGTCAGTCTCGCGTCGTGCGTGGACCCTTGGCGATGGGCAGTTGGTCTTCATTCTTCTGCTCGGCTGGGGCACGCACGCTCCGCGAACTCGACGCGATTCGTTACAGTACCCTTTTCAATGTCACTCGTACAATAGGTGAAGACTTGGACGTATGAAATATTCAAAGTGTCTTCCACTTAGTTGCCTTCCACGTCTTCCTGCATGCTGTGGGCAAAGCATTTAGACGAGCGTCTTTTTTGGTGATACTAGCAATTCAGTGAAATCGTAATTTGTCATTGTTTGCCCGAGATCAAATCTATCTACATTCTATCAGGACAAAAAATTAATTACAGCGTATTTTATTTGTTGATATAAATAAATGCGCGTTGCATTTACTACATTAGAGGTTAATAGATGTGCATAAATTTGATAATCTCAGTAAAGTTGCGCATGTTACGGTGTTTATAAATTTTAAATTATCCTGCTGGTACGCTTCCACGAAAAGCAGTAAGATGGTAAAAAGTCGTAGCGTTTTAATTGCAAACTAGCAGTGGTAACACGGTAGCGAAAAGTTATTACAATCGGACGATAAAATTATCATTTTATTGCGGGCTGATTTGCAATAAAACCAAGTGATTGTCTCTACAAATGTAAATAAGTATTATTTTATTACT
The DNA here is from genome assembly GCA_027575565.1 of Diploeciton nevermanni. NCBI lineage: Eukaryota > Metazoa > Arthropoda > Insecta > Coleoptera > Staphylinidae > Diploeciton > Diploeciton nevermanni. Next base: position 5,537,268 of record JAODIE010000001.1, read on the forward strand.
GATTGGAAATGATGATGAAGGAATAGCAATAAAACAATTGTGTTCTAACATTATTGAATTACCATCACATTTGAAAGATTAGGACTATAACATATTAATAAAGAAACTATTAATAAATCCTAGTCTTCATTGCTCCCTAGTCGACAGTTCGTCAAGTATATGGCGAGGAATAAGTAGGCTTTGGTCACGGGGATTATTGGCTAATTGTATCTGCTCGATAGGGGCTTTTTTAATGACGCCAACCGCCCCTGCACAATGCAGGAATATAAAAGACCAGGATTTATTTCAGCTATTTATAAAATAAGTTTAGTCTTAGTACATTAAACAAGGAAGCTTCTCGTCCTAGTAGCAATTTATCAAAATCAGTCAAAACAAATAATTCATTTTTAATTTGTCCCAAGTATCAAGATCAGCTGCAGGTTTATGAGAAAATTATTCCAGTGGTCATTACTCAATCTGCCTCGAATGGAGATTGTAGAAGCGGATAGAATAGGATGGTTTGGAGTGACATGTTGTAGAATTTAGTCCACTCGGGAAAATACATTTGATGCTAATGTTATAGATAGCAGACCGCAGCGGTAGGAAGCTGTTTTGGACAACCTGCTGTTGCTCCTCTGCTTCTGTTTGCTTCTATTTGTTGCTTCCCAAACTGAAAGCGAGCAATAACAGTAACATAAAGTGCGGATTTGAATTCTGAATTTCCAATTCGTATAAGAAAAACATGGTCAAGCAGTTTAGATAACAGTCGCCAGTTGTTGTGGACTGCGGCCTATTAGATCCAACGAGGTACGCTAGGGTTGGTGTAGCCAAATGCTGAAGAGCACTGCGGAGGTTTATTCTACGCTGCTGATAGATAAATAAAGCGATGGAGATACTGGCCTCGATTGGTCCTTACTGCTTCTACACTCATGGTTGCAACTTGTAGCGGACCATTCACAGATGTTGCTCGAGATGATTTTTTGTCATCTGCTGCTTCGTAATTTCCGCACGTTCACGGCGGTCAGCTTTATCTCCGTGATATATACGACTGATCCGCGTGCGGGTCGCGTTCAGCACTTTTGATCTCTTCGCGAGCTCCTTAGTTACGATATCGCATTCTGATTGGATTGGCGCATATACAGCTTTGGTCGTTGAATCCATGGATCTATGTGCGGGATCAAACCATGGTCCCCTGAGGAGGCGCGGCGATTGTACCCCCGCCGTTCCCACGTCCATCAGTCACATTCTCGATGCGATCCCCTCTCGGTCGCGGGCATTATCCAATAAAGCCGGCAACCTAATCTCGTAGTTATTGCAGAACGGCATGCCATGACATGCCGCATTGAGATGAGGGGGCGGATGTGTGGTGCCGGCTTGCAAGAATTTTTAGCGGCTGCCTGGATTATAATGTTGCGGCTCACCCCATCGTCGTGCGTTTAGTATGCAGGTCGCAATCGCGGTGCCGTCTGCTGCTCATCGCGCCATTTGCCGTAAATCCCTCGCATACATCCGCGCCGCCTCCATGCATGCCTTTGTTTGCGCCCCACTGTGCTGCACTTGCAGTGTTTTTCATATGCGAGGTCGAAGAGATCCAATAACATCCGGGTGTATCCATATTACGATGCGGTCGGGCGGCGAGGAGCCGCCGACGTGCTCCGAACCGCCAAACCTTTTGTCGGATGCTTTCTCGGACCACGCCACTCCATATTCCGCAATCTGCGACTTGCACACGACCATCCCCAGCATACCCTCGGGAGCACTTCATCTGCATGCAGGCAGCGCGCGCGGCGCGAAAATAGCCGCATTAATTAGCATTTAGATGGTTTAATGATAATTAGTCTGCTCGACGTTGCTCTCGGCGGCGCGTTAGCAGCTTGGGGTGGATAAAAAGATGGCGGCGACGGTGGCGGTGGCGCTGATGGTGGAGGCGTGCTCGGGGGAAATGGTGTGAAAAGAAGGAAGCGAGCGAGAACGGAGTTGAGTGCGACGTTCGAATTATCGTCGCCTGGCGTCTAATCGCGCGGATGTTATGATGAACTTAGAGCGCCGGAGAACTTTCGGATAACGATAACAACATCACTATAACCTAGCCAGATAAATTGCCTGGTGCAAGCAGCGTAAAAATGACTCTTTCAGGCCAGCATCAGGGTGGTAATAGCAAATACGACGTGCATACATCTTATCCACGCAAATGTCTCTAAGGAGTGTTTGGAAGAAATTTAAAAGTTAACAACATATCATTTTACTGCGTTATATCTGCGTTGCCAATCTACCTGCTCCACAGGGAGCTGCATTCCCTAGCAACTTTTTAATCCCTACTTTGATGTCTCAGGAGATAATCTTTTGTCACACATCTTCACCTGCGCGTGGAATTAAACGGGATACGAAGCGAAGGTATCATTACGCTTGATGAGGCCTCCAAGGACCTGCTTGCAGTTTCCGGCGTTTCACGCCGGCCACCCACGCGTAGGTAATGTGAAATGCGCGGGTAAAATCGGTGATGATAGCACCGATAAACACCGCATTATTCTAATACGTCAGGTATCCGATGACATGAAAAGGACTTGTTTAAATATCGCCAACGCGAGGTGAATACAATGCCGGTCTATGATTAATTGGCCTCCACCACCACAATGAAGTGAGCGGATGCGTGAAAAGGATGCGTTTTTCAGGGGCATTACAAATGGCCGGTTAACACCCGAGCAGATTATGCCCCGAGTTAGCCACATACCGCGCGCCGCCGCCAAACATGTCATTTACATTTGTACACACACTCGGGCTGCGAAGCAAATCGAATTGAACTCGAGATTGCAATTTTCCGCTCAATTTTTACCACGTCGGGTAACCCACTCATGCTGCTTTGTAAGATTTAAGAGACAGACACTCGTAAATTCGACCAGCTGGGATTGGAAATTATAACATAAAGTACCTCAGAATAAACATAAGGAACAACATGCGCAGCGGGCTGTCAGACGCAAGCAAGAAGGTGATATAAGAAGGTTGGCCTGTCGAGAGGGCACCCCTAACTGCCAATTAACTGCACATTCAGTGTGTTCGACGCGGCAGTTAGGACAATGCTGATGTATCTTGTTCGCTTTGTGAGATATGGTCAAGGCCTCTACAAATGTTGTGCACGTTGGTGGGCTCGACAGGGTGTCAAAACTCCAAGGACCTTGAATACACCTAATAGACGTCACCAGAATATTCATTGCCAATATTTATGGCCTCCTTTAATGTGTATCGCAATGTAAACAGTGAACAAACCCGACTAAAGAACAAGTCAGTCACGAAGTAAACCATCATTTGAATGACACAAATAAAAAGTATGCAGTCTGAACGTGGCGTGAGCCAGTTAACAATTTATAGAGTCATGACCCACCTGGAACATGGATAGAGCAACAGTTTTCAAACAACCATGGTCATAATAACAGCAATCAAACAAACCACGTTTGGGCCTGCGTGTGTGGTATTATTATTATTATTGCTAGTGGCAGTTCAACACGTTTCTGCATTCATCTTAATCGATCGTTGGCAATGTGTAGACTACGTGGTGGTTACGCAATAAAACGGCGCTTCCACGGCAGCGCGCGCACCCGGATGAATTTTTCCGGCGCGAGGGTCGACAATAAATTAATGACGATTGCGCGTCAATTCCGCGCGGAGACTCGCTGCTGTATTGGGCCATAGGGTGGCCATCAAGTGGCCTGTCTACAGAGCATGTCGCCACCGCCACCGCATAGTTGCCTGATTGATAGTTGCAGTGAGGCGCAACCCGATACACATCTCCGCGAGCTCCCGCTGTTAGGGGACCACACACACCACACTCTCGGGCTGCTTTTCGAGTAGCACTTGCGTGAAAAGCGGTGGGAAATTTATAGTGGGGGTAGATAGAAGACTCCGCCTTGGTTTTGGTAGCGCACAACTAATAATGAAGCATGCTCCGCCTTCCACAACCGGTTTTCTAACCGACGGGGAGACGGCAAACCAGTCCTGAAGCTCAGTCTGTTGGCGCAGCTCTTGAAAAGTGGTCCTCGCAATGCGTCGCTATTAGTCCCGTGACCGCTTTGCTTGATTTCTCTGTTTTTCCACTGTTTAATTGACATTTTCGTGAGTTTTTTTCTTGCGCTCTGCTTGGAACTGTGTGTTTTTCTGTGCGGTTGACGCGTACGTGTTCTGTGCTGACGTGGTGATGCTTCTTGGTGCCATCATGCCCGAGGAAAGTGCCGCTGCGCTGCTCGTGCCGACGGCGAAAAGTCGCGCTACTGATTTTTCCATAGCAGCTATTATGGCAAGAGACTCCAGTTCTCCAGAACCATGTGCAAGGAGTCCAGCAACCCCAGATCGCCTTCAAGCTGATGGTCAGTACAATCCTAAGTGGACTACTCCAGTTTCAGCTAGATCTAGAGCTGAAAAAGTGCCCAACCAGGTATCTAATTTGCACTTGTCATGTTTGACAGGTCGCTACTCGCGGTTGAGCTCTCCGAGTTTGGACGCACCCGATGACGACGACATCGAGGTAGACGTCGAGGAGTGTTCCGACGGTGAACATTCCTCTACAAGACAGGGGAAGCACAAACGGCAGGCTTCTCCACCAATGTCAGAGTGCGGATCCGACGCTGCAGACATCGATCGCGATAGTCCCGACCTCGTGCCCGAAAAACAATCAACGAAAAACAAAATCTTCTGCAACTGCGACGAATTACTCGGGGTCGAATGCCATTTGGAGACGAAAGATCTCTGGGATAAGTTCCATGATCTCGGCACGGAGATGATCATTACGAAAACCGGCAGGTAAGCGGAACCCTTTCAAAGCCAGCCAATCAACGATAGTTGATGGTTATATTCCGGCTGCAGTGCGGAACGCTTTTTACCATCCCACCGTCTCATTATAGCCGGGTATTAATTAGTGCGGCATTAAAAATGAACAAGTCCATGCCATAAAACATAATTCGAGACCAGAGATCGTTAGTGGAGCTGAAACCTATATCATTCTTTCTATTTACACTAACAATCTAAAACTTAAAAAATGTGTAATTGGTCAAAAAGAGCAGCAGAGTTCTAATTAATTGCTTGAACTGGATAATTGAACAATTGTTTGAGAGGCGTGAAATTGTGATTTGAACAATTCAATTCAAGTGAGCCGCCGAAGGGTGATTCCCTCAGTATAAATCCCTGAGTTACATCTCCACTTGGAGAACAATCAGGGTGTCGCCCCTTGAGTGATACAAGCGGATCAAATCAATAATGAATGTTATCGTATGATCATAATTGGCCTGGTTGCAAATTAAATTCTTTACTTGTTGGTTAGATTGTGATGGGTTTAGGAGAGTTCTCTAAAGTGAGTGAAATATTAATAAGCCATTAGGCGTGTAGAATTCTGTCGAATCACCCTGCGGAGCACACGTCAAAACGTCCGGAACGCACATTTTTCGAATGCTTTGAAAGTCAGCAGAGCGAGAGGTGAATGAAAACCCAGAACAGGTGCATCTCAGTCATAGAGGAATATCTCGCAACCAAATCTGACACATGTCATACACGTCCATTAGCAGCACCCCAAAAAAAGTTTTGTTCGAACAAAAGTCCCAACATGTATCGATAGCAGTCCGTTGCTATATAGCTGCAAGGCAGCTCTAATCCTCGTTCCCGACGCGAGCTTTAATAGTTTTAATAGCCGCGTCTTTTATGATCCGCATTCTTTGCCACTCTTAACCGACACCGAGTTTATTGCTTATCGCGTAAGAACCAGCGTAAGAGTAAAACTAATCGTAATGTACTTATTGTTTGTTAAAACGCAACCTCACCATCATGCTCCGTCGATCCGAGCTGACGGCAGCGCCATTGTTGCGTCAACTGCACGCATGCAATCTGCGAACAAACCGCTTGTTTTTTTTTATCCGCGTGCAACGATTGCGTTCCGACGCATTGTAAATCGTCAGTCGAGTGACAAATCGCTCCCATTGTCTTGTTAACAATCAAAAACAATTCCGCGCAGAATTCGCTTGTTTTCCAACCCTTCTCCCGGCGGATTGATTGCGCGGACGGGCGTCGGTGGAAAGTAACAATTTCCAGCGTGGTGAATGTCCGCCTGCGACCTGTTGGAAATTAATCATTGGGATGGTCATGGTTGCGTTTAATTTCCGTAATTTCGCGCGCGCTGGGGGAAAGGGACGAGTGTGACAGGAAAATTAGACGCTCTAAATGATGGGCTGCTTGGCCTGATAGTCCGCACGCAGAGTCCTGATGCGTTTTTAATCGTCATCTGTGCTCACATACTCAATGCAAGATTCGCACAAGTTATAAACAGGTACTCACTTGCTGCTTGGATCGAATAAATTCGAATATCATGATACGCTATTTCATGCAGTGAAATCGTCACATACTAGGTTGTTGTACTCGTGTTGTCGCCGTTCTGCTGATGATCAAATCGCGTGTCAGCGCCTTCAGCAGTCCATCCGAAAGCTGTTGTTAAAGATAGACCAAGTTGTGCGCGCGCCTCGATGGCAGAGAGAAAACCTAAAGACAACGTTTTTTCACCGCAACCTGCTAAACTGCTTTACATCAACAACGCGGCAGAGAAACGTGTATCACCATGAATGAAGCGATGAAAAACTGCTATAAGTGTTGGCGGTATCCGCCCGCCGGCTCTTTCATCATTACGGTTTCAGTCAGTGCTTATGTTATTACAGCTTTCAAGGTGTAGATGCTTTTGGTTATTTCGCTTAACCTCTTCCAATGGAACTTTTGTTTCGTCTAAGTGCTGCTTTTTATTGGTTTTCCTCGCGAATATAGTTTGTTTACACCTTTGCGCCGAGTGGCAATTACAGCGCGACGCTGAACGACTGTCGTTCTTGTTGCTGCGAGGGCCGGAAAGGAAACGTGTGTTCAGGACTTTAGTCCCTGCGGTTGTGAACGCATCAAGCCCACGCTTGAGGACTACCGGCTGGAAATAATATCGCATTAAATCGTCAGCCTCCGGGTCATTTTCACTGGTGTCGCGCCACCGCCTGCCTATGCACGATGGTGTCATTCTGTTCTGGCTCGTTTGCCATCGTTTTTCAGCTCCAACCGTATTTGTGTACGTCTTGCTTGAGACGTAGACTAGTTGTGTGGTTGTGGCATTATTACGTTATTGTACGCCACATTTGTATGAGCTACATTCGATTGTGGTGGGCATTGCGACAGGCACCTCGTTACCGCTATTGTCCCACCTTGAAACATCTGTCCTCTTCCCGAAACCACATCACGACGCTGTCAAAATCACACTGCTGGTGAGACAATGATCGGGTGCGACTCGTGATTACTTCATGCCATACAAAGTCATTAGATCACCATTAAATTTTTGAGCCATTTCAGTCGGTTTGCTGTTGTTTACTCTACATCCAGTATGGAATTAATACGGTTAATGCGGTCGGTGTGGTAGATGAACGGAATAAAATCGTATGAGGCATGCAAGTTGGCAATAAATCTCAATGTGGGTCTTCGTGGTACTCGCCCAGTGCTTGTTAGTGGATTTTATGTCATCTGGAGCGTGGATTTTTATGCACTTTAAACATTTGTATTACACGAAAGATCGGATTCGAGCGATGCTGCTCGTATTAAAAAGCTATTTGTTGCCGCCTATCGCGCATTGTGATCGCGCCCGCCGAGCTTCCGTAATTTACGATTGACCATCGACAGGCGCCCCACCAGTGAGTGCAAGATATCGCTAGCTCTTTTGTTTTATTTGTTCGAGTTTTGTTATATGACCAGTGGAGCAGGTGGAAGCCAACACCGATAGGTATCATCGGGACACATCTTAATTGCTGAATAACTCTATCAGCAGACTTTATGGTCATTCCAGTTGGAAAGGCAAGACTAGAATGGATGAAGCAACTGCGTCTACCGTTATTGTTTCTCATGATTCATGTAGGGTTATGTGAGTTTATTTCATGCCGAGATTTCGATAATCGTTAAATCGTTGTCGATATTACGCATTACACATTAAGTTGCTCGAGCGCGCCTGCGTGCCAGCCAGCGACACTTGTTAAGTGTTTTTAAGACCCAAGCAGGAATATAAAAAAACGCTTTGAAGGCGCGGGATGCTCAGCATGTGATCCGCGTCTGGTCAAGTCTACAGACTGGTACGACACTGCTATTTCGTTTCGATTAATTATAATTGTTGCGCGCGGGTTGCGGGACGTCGTTTCGTTGACAGCTCCAGTGCCCCTACCGTGAAGCGGAGAAGACGTTTTATTACTCTCGGGAATGGCAAGTGGTCTTGTATAAAATATAGAAAACTAATTGAATCCGACCAAGAGCATACAAATCTAGGGAGAACTGCGCGAGACGAATGAGGGTGGAATCTCACCTTGACCATAAATTAAGTCTGAAAAGCCCCGGTATTTACAAGAAAAGAGGGCCGTTTAGAAATGCGCTTCCCGAAACGAAGAAAACGAAGGAAAAAGCAATTTACTGGGCTTACGCTAGGAAATCAATGAAGACAACTTTGTCGACCCACCCTTCAGGCCGCGTGTAACTTCATAGCTTCCCGCTTTGCTCCCCCATGGCATCCCTTTTTGCAGCGAACGCGTTTTCCGAATTATATACACTTCCATTCAAAATAACTCCGGAAATGTAGCGAGAAATGGCGGCGTAATGCTCTCGCTCCAGCCGGCTGTTGCTCTTCGAAATTGCGCCCGATCTCCTCTAGCTGCGGGTGGATAGTTAATTAGAACTCAGATTTCTCTCTAAATCAAATCACGCCGGGGATTGCCGCATTTGTTACGCAAGGCTTTGTAGCATTTAGATTTGGATTAACTTTCTACGACCAGGGACAAACTCATGTTTCACTCAATTCTAGCCCTCGCAAAAAATCACTACACTCCAACAACCAGAGGCGGGGGTTAAATAATCTAGGCAATCTGAGCTAAAAACGTGTTCAAGTCAATGACAACAAACAGCAATTAAATAATCGGATTGCAATCGAATAACAGTATAGTGGAATGTTTTGCCCACTGTGGTTTAAGTCATTGTGAATCTTGAAAATCAGAAATCTTTGGACAAAACAACTTTCCAGTGTTCTCGGAAGTCAACATGACCATGAAATTGGCTGACAACTCGACTCCTACTATGGCTATAGTCTAGTTATACACGCCGGGCTAAATTGGACCATTGACTGCCTGCCCAGAAGACCGTCATTCACAGATAAGAATAGAAAACAAACACAGAAATTTGCGATTGTAAGACGAGCAGCGGGTGGGACGCAGGTCGTAAATCGTGAAACGTCAACGCATACCGGGCTAGGTCGAGGTGGGTGGGCAGCAGCAAGCTGGGCTTAGATTTAACAAGTGTGCCTGTTTATGACCCGAGCGCGTCCGTCCACCTCCGGTGTATGACATTTTATTGCATGCAGCATAAATATTGCGACACGAAGGAATCAAAGTCACAGGACCCAAGTCTACCGAGGTCATGGAGATGAAGAGAGAAAGTAGTGGAGTACGAAATGTAGCGACACTAGTAGATATCCCGAATGAATGAGAATATGTTTAGTGTTTCAAACCACTTGGCCACAAGTTTGAGTTAATTACAAAGCAATCATTAATACCCAGCTGACGCGGCATGCAGCTGCGACCTGTCAACCTTATGAGTGCCCATCATATAAAACAAAGAGAGGAAATTATGATAAATATCACGTTTTTATATGATAATTTTTATTTACATTTTCTGTATCCCACTAGGACGGCATCGCATGCCCATTGCAAGCGGCAATGGCATTAAGTCGCCCTTGACTTCGCGGTGTGCATCATTAATCCATTTGCTTTGGGCGCAGGTCGGTCACGTCACAAAGCCGTTAAGTAAATCAAGCAACCAACTTAAGACGTACGCTAGAGGATGTTCAATTCTTGCCGAATATCCAATTCGTCCTGCCACTCACGAAACCGAATAAGGTTTCATAACTTCCTTTCTGCGGTTGTAACCAAATCTTAGCGGGATATTAAAATCGAGGCGAGATCTGCGGGAGGAGCTGCTCATTGCATGTTGGGGTTGTGGGCTCCAATTGTTGGATAGCGAGTAATTCGGTTTGTAATGTTACACGCGTTGTTAAAATCCTGAGCACTCGAGTGGGCAGCGGACGTTTAAAGAGGGCTTAAGCGCATTTAGCGCGTGTAGGATCATTAGGCGGATGATATGTGAGACGTTATTTGTCATATAATGCCCCTCTGCACAAGCTGGCTATGCATTATCTCCAAATTGCGCCAGATTATCCAGGTGATAGCTTATCAGATTGAGCATGGTCGGGGCAAATTGTTAAGACGGAAACTCTGCCGGAAATAGCTACTCGCAAGCTTTAACTGCCCGATTAATAATTACAAGCTTGCAGAGGTGGAGTTTGAGGACAGTGGTTGAGGGTATGTTGTTGCAACAAATTGATTTCTTCCAGGCTCTTCAATTTTCTGTAACTCTAGGTTTATGTTGTGAGTGTGCGTGATGATGATGAAAAATTACCCTCAGGGGAGTTTGACAGCACTTTTACGCCTGTAATTACACTTCACACGTCCCCAGGTGATGGTCATTGGCTTTTTGTTTATTGTTTTAACGTTCGCCATTGATGCACGCATTGAGGTAGATTAACCGAGGAAATTGATTGTCCTACAAGTATGCGTCGTCAGCAATGTATAAGGGTAGAAATTAAATTAATTTCCAGTAATAACAAAGTGCGCGTCCGATATGATGCATGTTTATAGGTTCGGCGGGATTAACGGCCCGGCTGTAAATTTCGTTGATGCGGGGTCGCCTGTACGCCATTAACGTGGAATTATCGTTTCACTGCAGACCGCCGGCTCATTAATTACGAGGCGCGCATTGGTGACAGGATAGGTGAGCGCCGTGGCGGCCGCCTCCGCAGCTTCCATTCAGGAGGGATGGCAGCACACAGCCGACATCCCAAGGGCGTGGTGGTGGTCGAGCGAGCATCTGCCGCGTATCGATCCGCGGCGCGTTGCGATGGCGCAGCCGACATCTATCTCTGCCGCCTCCAGCCACCCAGACTCTCCACTAAAGGACTAGAATGAGGGGTGTTTTGCTCCAATCCCCTCGCAGACTTGACCCGGTATCCTGTCTGCTTAATCGTGTTACTAACGTTTCAACTGATAAAAAACCGAAAAAGTTCCACGCTATTGATTTGATAGAAGCGCAATGTTTTTATTGTTTTCTTTTTGGCGGCTTAAGTCAAGGTGTTTCTCGCTGTAATCAGCATACGTAATTACTTAATTGGCATTGAGAGGACGTGTACAATGCATGCGGTGGTTAATTAACATACGAAATTGTTTAAAGCTCGTCGGCTACGTGTCGGGGAGTCCGGCGGGGCCTGTTATTACACGCTCACCGATGTCGGCGGCGGCAGTTTGTACACAATCAGAGCGAGCGCACCGAAAATAGCGCTGCGTGCGAATTAATATTATCGACAATTACCGATGAGGGACCCAGCCGCGCACCTGTCACCGCGGCGGTGGCGCGCGGCGCCGCTCCCGGTGTCATATCGACCCGTGAATATACTGACATGACACCTGTGTTGAAACTACAATTGACAACTTTTTTAAGCTTGAAGAAAAACGTCAATGCATCTAATGAAGTAATTTAGTTTAACGTCAGGTGAAATGTGGCGAATAGTACAGCATTGCACATGAATATACAAATTGAATTTTTGATGAATGACGCGGCCATTTTGTGCAATTTACACCGTCTAACGTTCAGCAAGGTGCAATTTGTTTTCCATAAAAAAAAAAACAACCCATCATCCGAATGCCACTCTGTATAAAATATCGCAACACTCTGTATATTCCCCAATGGCTCTCAGTGTATCACCGCGTCGTGCGCACAAAAACATTCCGTAATAACAATAAAATGTCTCGTTGGGGAGCCAGGCGGGTCCAGTTTTTGGTTTTGGGTTTTGATAAACGCTCGTGAAAGAATTTCCGAGCGAGGTCAAATGACCATAAATAATCACGGAATTATCTCGGTGGACAACATGCGCGAGACAAATTTTTCACCGTGTGTGTCGCATTGGGAGGTGTAAAGTTGACTTAAGTCGCAAACAATATCAACTTTAATTAAATTGCATACAATGGATTAAAGTGTTTAACAAAATGCAAGAAGCTCATAAACAATAATAAACTTAATTCTCCGTGTTGAATTTGAGTTGGAAAAGGTTGGGTGGAATTGACTTAAGTCTTGTGGCTTTAGCTGAGGCAGGTGTAGAAATACACTACTTCGGACGGAAATGGTAGTCAAGTGGTGTTATACACATGCTTAAACAACGTTTTTATCGTTAATCGATAGCCGGCACACTCTCTCAAGGACAATGCGGATTATTTACAGCCCAATTCATCATATTTTCATGCTTCTTTCCAACAACCTGCCTTCTACGACTAGTTCAAGGTGTGTTCTAAACGGAAGGAAAACAATCAGTCTAATTAAAGACACAAACAGTTTGAGTTCATATAATTCACACTCGTAAATTCTCTTCTTTAGTCTTTGAGGTATGTCAACGTCCTAATGGCCAAATGTTTATAATTAACACTTCATAGAAACAAAAATGGTTGATGACTTCCTAAGAACACCCATTTCAAAGACATCAATTTTTTGCCTCACTTAAAAAAAAGATCATTAGATTGACGCATCCTACTCTATTGCAGTGTGTAGCTTGTATTGTAGCTTCAAAAACCACAAAAACCTCAAATAACTACTATTTTTACACGTTCTTGGCAGGTTTCCCACTACCTACCAATGCTTAGTCTATGATTAGTGGCTTTGGCTTTGTCTATTCGGTTGTGTTTTTAAGGGTTTTTTTTTATGCCGTCCTGACTACCAGTACCTTGTGAGCTTGGCGCACGCGCAGGAACACACTGAATAATGGTCGCCATCCTGATCGCTTAATTGCAAAATAACAGTGTTTATTTATTAATTAACTGCTATAATAATTAACCACAACATGTTAATATGCAAAATAAAATCTGGAAACACTAATTGATCGCTAAAATAGAGTAGAATTATGATATATGCATAAAATGGTGTGTTTTAGGTTATATTGATATTAGTCTAGCTTAGTATTACATAGAATTACATACATACATAGAAACATACTTATTAGATGTAGTTCTTTTCTAGTATATTTAAAACACCAAGTCGTTGTTATAACTAAGTTGTAAGCGATGTAATTGGAGCTCTAGTAATCATCAGAGATTTACGCCATAACACGCAACTAACAACATTGTTAAAAACAATTCAGATTGTTTAATCGTTTGAAAAGTAGTTGTGCAGATCTAATCATTTCTGAAATTAATACATTAACGACAGAAGGTAATTGAGTGCCAACGTATTTTTGCTCGAAATAGAGCGTCATTTGCGAGTCCCTTAAGCCACATATGAGCCTATCTCCGTACGCAAAGCCCATAAAGCTTTTTACGATAAATCATTAGCGAGTCCGCTATTTGTTTCACATTTCCAAATATAAAATTGTACACAACCAGACAACCTGCATCGAAACGCCGTCAAGCAGTGTAACAGCCGATTGTTACCGACCATGATACACACTATAAAGTATAAAATATTATAATAACAAATGAAACGATCACAATAGAAGTCATAATACGACATTGCGGCGCTAGAAATATGTGCATGGAATCAGAGATTGTTCTCGCGTTTGGGAGCACGTACGGCTGCAACTGTTTTTAATTATAAGCCTACATTGCCACTCTTGTTAGCCGCTGCATGGATTAACATTAATGGTGGTAATAAATAAATGCGCATTGTGCGCCAATTTGCGCACCGTTTTGAAGGAAACTCACGCACCGATCAGACTGTGAAATGCCGAGCAAAACGTGAGCATGATGAGCGCATGATGTCGTGTCTCGATGACTTGAATGAATTGAATACACGCTTCGCAAGTGCACATACAAGTACATCATAATATTTCTAATTGCTTTTTAATGTGTCTATAAAACATCGCGCGAGGAGCACGATGCGCACGCTGTAGATGAGTAAAAGTTGGCCATTACAAGATTGAAGTAGACATGTATTAATATTTTAACATTTTATACTTGTGATAATCACTTCATCGTTAGATGGTTATAAGCATTATACATTAGACTATACAAGATTTACTTAGTGAAAAATGGCTTTTGTATGTTCTTCGACTGCTTGGAACCGGAAATGATGTGAACATTCATGGATGAGAGGATTTTTTAACATAAAACATAATTTTACTTGTAAAAATCTTTTTTTTTTTTTTCTTAACTAGGTCATATTATCCTTCACTTTGCACTTTGTAATAAAAGCGAATTAACGTAAATGTCGGCTGCAGTGAAATTCCACAAGTCAATCATTAGCATGACTACAGTCTTAAGGCTTGCCGTGAAGCTGGGAGTGGGCGCGCGTTTTGGTGCGCAGCTTTTTTGCGGTTTTCGGCACTTTTGATGGCCCGCGGTGAACGCTTTCCGCGCGCCCTGTTTGTAATTATTCGCGATTAAGCAGACGTGTAATTTTTACACCTTTTGCGCACGCACAGCCTAGGTGTTGGTGGTAACCGAATGCAGGCCCCTGCGGAAACCGTAATAACAGGTTGTCTGACATTCGAGCGCAGGTAATTTGGGTATTTTAACACCCGAACGCGTTTTTTGTTTCTCCCGAAGCATATGATGCGTGAATATCAACGCTCTTCATTCGACCCTAATGTTCAAAACACATGTGCTGCGCTGAAATTTACCTGAAACTGTCAGAATTCTAATGATCCACCTCTTTCGTTTGAAACAAAAAAATCAAAAAAAAGAAGAATGACTTTAAGACACATTTCTAACTCTTGTTTTTTATGATTCTAGGAGAATGTTTCCTACGCTCAGGGTATCTTTCACAGGCATTCGACCAGATCAAAGATACGCTGTCCTCCTGGACATAGTTCCTGTTGATAACAAACGCTACAGATACGCTTACCACCGTTCTTCGTGGCTGGTAGCTGGCAAGGCGGACCCACCAGCTCCTAGCAGACTCTACGCGCATCCAGACTCTCCTTACACCGGGGAACAGCTCCGCAAACAAGTGGTGTCTTTCGAGAAAGTCAAGCTCACCAACAACGAAATGGACAAAAACGGACAGGTAAGCATCTAATATACATTGATTTTTATCACTTCTGCATTCATTGCTTCTCGGTAGCGCTACCATACGCCAAATGAAAACTCTTTACAATCGTCTCGCTGATGGTTTTGTGCAGGTGGAAATGCAATTTTAAACGAATCAATTATCGTTTATGTTTTTACGCTTTCCGCTATGCGCAGCAGTCCCACCATGGCGATGCGTAAATTATCGTCGCATGCGCATGTATAACTCCATCGAGTGTCACAGAATTTCCATTTTGTGCGCAAAATAAACACGTAGCAAGCTGGTGTACGCGCGCAGCACCTGAGGTCAGCTGCAATAAAAAAAAGCAGAGTATAAATTAATCGTAAGCTCCTTCGGTGTGCATGCTGTCGCCTATTTGTTAACACGGATACCACTGCATTCCTTCGTACTCGCGCTGTGATGACCACCACGCGGACCGGACCACCGTCGAGGAGTACACCCACTGATTCACAGCTTCTTCGTCGCGCGCGCGCGTGCACGCCACAAAATATTACGCGACTTCTGGACCGGCCGCCATTCCACAACCAGAATTCGAAATCCTGGAAAGTGCCTCTCATTCAATTTGCATGTTAATGCGTGATCCGGATCGTTTTCATATTTTATTTGTTTGCGCTGAGATTAAATTTTACGTCTTGCTGGCTGGATAAATCGTAAATTGTTTTCCGCTTTGAAATTTTATCACCTGCATAAACTACACCGTGACTAGCCGAATTCATTAATGCACATCGTATTACGTTGTTTTTGGCAATTAATAATCTTTTATGATCTTCGAAAACCGTTTTCGGTTCTTACTGACGCTCCTCCTAAGTAATTATTTATTAGTCCAGCCGTGTTAAAGAGATTAAATTAATGCTGATATGCAAACATTGTGAGATGGATTAGGTGCGCGTTTTACGAGTGTTGATAATGCAACACCATTCTCGAAATATCCTGCACGGCTTCTTGCGGCGGCGATGATATTAAGTAGTTTACGAAGCGGTTGAATCGCTTTTATGGCCAGAACTAAAATATAGAGCAAAATGTAGCTTAGACACAATTTCCAGTTCGTAAAGTTCTCGACCGCCGAAACTTAAAGATCGCTTTAGGCCGATAATAACTTTATTTAATAATTGAGACTAATTTCGAAATTAATTAGTTAGAACCGGTCCGGCTGGGCGGATGTCATGAATATATCGCGACTATTCCCACCTTGATGCATTGACGAAAGAAAAATTGTTTCATTTACTAAATAAACATGAGTGTTATTCATGCTCAGCGATAAAGCAGCGTCGTTTATTACAAATCTGTAGCGTTTTGTATGCGATCCGGGATGATAGCTGGTGGTCATACAGGGATTAAAGAAGTGGTTTTATCGTCGGACTGTTTAAATATAATAAAGTTTTTATTCGTCCGTCTATGCGGTTGGTAGTAAAGTGTTAAGCTTTGCTGCTGCTTCATTGATGATCTTAGATAGTTTCCACGACTTTCTCATGTTCTTAACAAGCCAGCACGTATCGCACTAGAGGTCATAAATTCTCACCTTTAATCCCTTAAAACGACTGCCCACCTCTAACCTACCTTTAAGTGCTCCTGCTTCTCCATGCAGATGGCCAAGTAGCAGTAACAGGCTTAAACTATATACCATAATTATCCATCAAATATTTGAGAAGTTTTGCTAATTAATAAACACCAGCCTGCTTTTTTCTTAGATGGTAATTTATGGTTTTGCGCCCTATGATCCACAACACCTAGTATAAATCTTGCGGGGTTGGAATAAAATATAATAGTGGCACATGTTTAGTCCTAATTTGTGAGTTTGTTTAATGTCCCAGATCGAGAATGCGATTGTGCGGTGCGCGCACCACGACGCCACAACCAGGTCCAAGGATCATAACTCAGCGGTGACATGCGGAATTAGTCAACGACAGCGTCCGGACGCTTGTTGTGCATGCTTGGAGTTCAAATATCAATTTCGGCGTAGTGCATTTTCGACATACACGAGATGCCTTAAGAACCACTAGCTTAAAATCTTGGGTGCGTCAACCTTAGAAATCTAGTAAGGGGAACCAAATTTAATTATCTACTCATAGACTGGGGAAATATCTGTAATAGTGTGTTTTGTCTTAGCTTCTAATTAACCGTTTTAAGATGTTAAATGTTGATGAACTTTTTGATTGTTATGATTTGTTGAAAATTCCCAAGTCATTTAATCTTGTTCTAATGGGATTCTTCTCTTCTCCAAGCCTAACAGTATTATATTTATAGTTCCCAAATTACTTGGGAAGTCCTGGAATGTTTAGGAGATTAGTTTTTGCCTTTTTGTTGCATCACGATAATCATTATCAACCATGTTAGCTTTCACCATTTACGAACTTGGTTTAGCTCTAATAAAGCTGGACGTTGAAATAATTTTCTTCATGCATAAATTCCCAAAGACTCCTCGCACATGAAGATAAATAATTTGCTTCTGGACCTTGAGCAATGCGGCAAAGGGGTGTGAGAGTTGATGTAATGCAAACGAGGGCGTTTTCACGTGCCGTACTCTATTTTATTCCGTGTTTTCACGTCAACATTATCCCGCCACTCGCGATGATTGATTAACTTTGTTAAGTGCTCTTCGCTGTAATTCTACTTACAAATACAACTGACTCTTAAGAACATATTAAATAGTGAAGACCATATGACGTTGAATTGAAGCCCAGACCTACTGGTACTATTTATTCAACATTGTTGCATGATTTGTCCTTGTTGTGTTGTTTATTTAAACACATTAAAACATTCAATCTGTGTGTCCTCGTCGCACCGTGTGAGGTGAGAAATTCGTTGTCCCCAAACCGGTGGACGTCCCGCAGGGTTCTGGGACGTAGACAGACGTCACGGAGATCAACCAGCAAGAGGTGTCCACCTTTCCATTTATGCATTCATACATTTATACCTTTGAATATATAATAAAAAACACCTCTGATTCAGAAAGTTCACATTGTACGAGGAGAAAAAGTGGAATCAAAATAAAACCACTCATAAGTGGGCTTGGTGAAGATCCTATCAGTGTACAGCAAAGGATTAACGCAGCTGCGACAAGATACTTTTACTTTGTCACATAATCATAACTTGATGGTTTTAATAATCTCACAGCTTTTGGCAAGAAAGTAACCGCAGCTAAGAGTAAAACCGAGCTACTGATTCTTAACCTCTTTTACTCATGTTACACATGTCCTTACACACTGCAACTCGGCATAATGTTAGAATTTAATGCACGGGACAATTTGATTAATACCGAGGCGAGTGTCACGCATATTCTGAGGTTTCCTGCGCGTGTAATATTTCACCTGAATAATTTACTAGCAGCGTAATGGCGTCAAGTCAAGTCGGTAAGTCAACAAGCGTTGAATTTTCATAAAAAATTATTTATTCATCTTCGCTGTCCACTCGGGCAATAATTGTGTAAAGACTGGTGTTCAAAAAATCCAGGGACAAATTAGAATTGTGACATTTATCACTAGTGATAAGTGTCATATTCACATATATTCAAGTTATGTTTGCGTTTGTAAAGAGCAAACAACTTAATCCACCAGCTATGAATATTACTCTTTGATTAATCGTTGGTAACCTGAGCATTTTACTTGCTTTTTTAGAATTACTGACGTGCGGATATTGATTTTAGCTGCAAGGGAATGACATTTTTATTCGGCTGATGTGATTAGCAGCTTTTCGTTGGCGGTGGAAAATTGATACGCCTTGCGTGTTTGGTAGCATTTTCGGGGTGCGTGCGCATTTTGGATGCTTTATCATTGCGATTACTGAATCGATTCGCGGACGGATTGTGACCTCAGAATGATTGGCAGGTCAAAAAATATAATTTATATTTCTGAGTTTTTAGAGGTAAATCTTCCTATCAAAAGAAAATTACAGATTGTCTAAAATTAAGTTATATTAATTACCAAAGTGCCTATTTCATTTGTAAGCAATTTATATCTCTTATTTTGGGGCAGGTTGAAAGTAGTAGGTGGGACCAATTGATAGCAGCTTTCCAAGCTCACAGGCTTGGAAATGCTCGTTTTACGCGTTTTGTATGTGCGCTTGCGTTCAGCAGTGCGGAAAACTCGGAGCTCCCCTGGTTCGGCCGGTTGCCAGGCAACCCACTCGTAACTCCTGGTGGTAATAATGATTGGCGGCGCGCCGACTTACAATGGCTGCCGACGGGCGCGCACGCCGCTCGCACGCGATTTACATTCACCCGGCTTGCCCTACAACTTTCGAACCTCCAACACTAGTGTAAACAAGGTAGACAAGCAGCATCAGCAACATTCCTACTTTCCTCCTACTGCTATCAGACCACCCATTGCCAAGTAGATCTGCCACCACATTGCTAAACCCATTGCTTCTTGCTCCTCTTGCAGATTGTGCTCAACTCGATGCATCGCTACCAGCCGAGAATACACATCGTCAAGTACCGCGACCATAGTGGGCCCATCACGGATCTGGAACAGGAGCAGTATCGCACGTACATCTTCCCTGAGACGGTCTTCACTGCCGTGACAGCATATCAGAATCAGTTGATCACCAAGCTTAAGATCGACTCAAATCCATTCGCGAAGGGTTTCCGCGATTCTTCGCGGCTCACAGACTTTGACAGGTAGGTTCTGCAATATGATGCGTTCTGTTCCTGGTGGTTTTTAATTGCATTTTTATGCTCATGCTATTACTGCCGCTGCTATTATGCGGAAACACGTCGTAAAGCCTGACAACCGACAGCAACGTCGGTAATTATTTCGCGGCGCGGCGTCATCGGCATACCAAAGTAGAATTTTTACGAGTCATAAACTGCCTGCTCAAGCACCAGTAGCACCAGATGAGATAAGAGCTGATGCGTGAGACAAGATCAGACAGCTGGACAATCTGGAAAGTGCTCAAGGAGTGTCTTTGCAATTTGCGCAATTTAATTATGCTCCTGCGGGTGAAATTAGTGAAATTAGTTCTCACCTTACGCGCATAGATAGATCATGTACGGCTTGCAAGGCAGTCAGGAATCGTTTAGTGACTGTTTTGGTTGAAATTTCCATGACAAAGGCCCGTCCAGCCTGAGGGCTTTAGGGCAATTACGACGTGGTAGCGCGCTGTGCATGCAGGCGGCCCACATGAAAGCCAAGCGTTTAACCGGATCCTCGAGGGCAATTATTATATTGTTCCAGTTTTGTCGCCTCCGTTTTAAACAAATCATCCTAGAGCTGAAGGTCGGCTGGGAGGTGAAGCGGGGCCGCGGTGAAAACAATCAATAATATTGAGATGCGAGCCGTCCGCGCAGAGCGGTGAGCCGATAATGAGAGGGCCGCGGTTGATCGCACAACGCCTTTCTGCCCGTGGTGCAAACTTGGCTCTCGCTTCAACACTCCCAACTATGCGTTGGGTCTTTGTCGGTGCATGCCGCCCTAATTACAGAACTTCCACGCAATGAAGAATCCTGAATGAGAAAATAACTGGGAAAACCGCATCCAAACACTGAGGCTAAACTGATGAGGCTGAGTGGTGCAGATGATGAGAGATGGGCGCTAATGGGTGTAATGCACAAGAGTGCAATGCTTGCCGCGCATACGCCTATCATCTACCTGCAGCGAGGTGTGAGAAAATATGTCGGCTTCATTATATCATCAAGCCGTCGTCGTGAAGACAACGATTGTCTGAAATTACAGAGCGGCTTCCAGTTCCACGCCCTCGATGCGCTGCGGCCAAAAACACCTAAATTAAATTCTATCACGCCGAATGCTCTTTGAGTGCGGTGTACACCGCGAATGAATTATTACTTATCACTGTCACTATTTTCGCAATTTAGCATACCTCTCTAAACATCTTGATTTTTTTTTCTTTCCAGAGAACCAATGGACAGTCTCTTTATGGATCAACACTTCTTACGTTCCTCGCTGCGACTCTACTCAGGTGATCCTCTCGACGAAGCCAACAACAACGCTGCTGGTTCTCTCTTCTCTGCAGCAATGATGGAGAAAGCCCGCGCACATATTCAGATGTGGGGACGAGCGACAGGCGGTGCAAGTCCCTACAGTCCTAGTGAACTACATGCTTTGTTACTGAGCGGCGGAGGTGGATCACCTAGCGCTCAACAAGTGTATCTCGGGCAGCGAGCTGCAGCAGCCGCTGCTGCTGGTATGCCTTTGGGTATGTGGAGTCAAGGCGCTGCTTCCCCCTGGCACCAGTCACATCAAATGCACGGAGGTGGTCTACCTCCAGGCCTGCTGGGACCTCCAGCACCACATCGGCCGCAGATGACACCACCGCCACCACCTCCTTCATCGACGCCAAGTTCCTCCGGCTCGCCGAGTCCCACTTCCATTAGCACCTCTTCCGCCGACTTGCGACTACCCAAAGCGATGCCGGCCTTTCCGTCGATGCATCGGTTTAGTCCCTACGCACCGCGTCCCGCCAACCAGCCGTCAGTTAGTCCAATCGCGCGTTCTTCCCAATGACTCTAGATACAGCTGTGAAGTGAGGTTAGAACCTGACTTACTCTAGCATCACGCGATGGGTGAGGTTAAGGGCTGACGTTAGGTAATTGTGGTATCAGGCTACAGGCCAAAAAGTAACCAAAGAGTACGTCTTCATCGTAGAGACACAAAACTTATGTGGCTAAGTTTTCGACGTGTAAAACTAAAAATTCACTTACTGCTAACTTCCGATTAGCGCATACTACTTCGAGATAAACCTATACAATGTGAAACTATATATTTAAGCGATCTTGTAAATAGTGGGAGTAAATATATGCATACAGAAGACTAAAGTATCAATAATTTATTTGTGTTCTGTAACAGCCGACGTTACGAAGAAGGAACTATTAGACAAGTAGTAGTATCTTTTGATTCCAAGTACGAGTAATGATAGTTGATATTGTATTATGTATGTAAATGTGGTACGAGTATATTTTGTACGAAGGCATTAGGTTTATTGGCAATTGAGATGATGCAGTATTAAAACCCTTTCAAAAATAGCAAACTAAGTGCAAAGAGAGCGAAAACAGTTAAGAGATAATTGAATGTTTTGAGTATATATGAAAAAAGTCAAGAAAATTAACTGTAAAGTGTGCATTCCCTTCGATAAACTCAAATCAATCCAGAACAGAAAGTGAAAAGACAAGATTGTGAACGCAATACATTTTTTATGATCACGACTATTATTATTATTATTATTATTATGTTGAGATATCGAAATTTGTTGTTATGTAAATATTAAACGAATAAGTGGACTATAAAATACAAGTATAAAAATTATGCTCTTTTTATTCATTTCTTATCTTTCCAGCAACCTGCGCCATTAAGGGGCCTCTGGTATACTGGACAGAGTGTGAGCTTAAAACTTGAATGAAGTGTCAAAGCTTTCAATTATTTTTTATTTATTTGTCCGGTTTTTTCGTCAATTCATAAAGATAAAAACGGAATAAAAGCAAGAAAATCTGGACACACTCTTGCATTCATATAGGTTTCATCACTTGTGGCCACAGATATTTCATGTACACAGGTAAAATGTGTTTGTTGTCGCGTTCGTCGAGAGGCATTATGTTCGCATTTAGATGCGTATCTATCTATGCTCTTACAAGAAACGTTTTATAGCTTTATTAATGTTTGGACCAGCGCTGAGGCCTGTTAAAGTGTCTAAGCGCTAAATTTAATGTAACCGAAAACGATGCGTAAATTTCGAGATAATTTATTGGTGTCTCGATTTATGAATATAACAACTTTTTATGGAATGAACCTGCTGTCAGGAGAGTTCGTGCCTGCAATTTTAATTTGCATTGAAATAGATGTCTATTATCACTCTCAATAAACTTTTGCAATATCTCGAGTATATTCTTCTTCATTTCCTACCATTCCATTACGGCATTACGAATATTGAATTAATAAACATTTAAAAAAGATATTAGTTACGCTGACGTAGGTAAATGCTTACCAAATCAATGTTGTGATTATGCAAATGAACCTTCGACTTCCACCTTAGGTACACAAGCATCTCACCTTTTAACATACCTGAACGCATTCACTCTACACGTAAGCCGCTCATTCGCCGATGGCAGGCTACCAAATAATTGTATACAATTAATTATTAAGCGGAGTATGAAAAATCGCCTACATTGCAGCAAGCATTTCAACGCACCTTCATTAACAGGAAGGCCTGAATCTACTCCACATATTCACATACAATGTGTTGTATGTTATCGGGTCGTTACTCATTAAATTATTATTATTAACGACAATTGTGCTTGTCGCGCATAATATTCCGGGTGGAAAATCACGGCGAGGTGGCCTTGCACGCGGTGGGAAAGTAACTGATATTTGAGTAGACAGTTTGAACGATTTTTTACGTATTAATTGATGGCAACAAGGCAAACATTTACGGTGCTAGCAATTAATTTGTGAAATGTCAGTGCAGGAAGCGTAAATTAAGTTTTACTATGCTGATTTCTTGTTGGTTGTTAATCAAGCTATTTGTTAGTGCGCGTTATCATCGACAGTATTGATGTTTGTGAGAATATAAATCATTACCTGTCGCAAGGAATAAGGTTGTAAAACTGGTTGAAACAAATATGTTGATAATTTTAACATGTGGAAATATATTTAAAGTTTGCATGAAACTTTTTTCCTAACCATTTGAATAAATTCTTTTTCTTTCGAGCCTGTCAAATAATGTCGACTTACTCAATGCCTATTTTGATGCATTGTAAATGATTTACAATCCGTTTAAAATCGTCCTGGCAAAATATTTACATTTACGACGGCTTGCGCCCGGGTGTCTGCATTGTACTGGGGTTGTAAATCCAGCAAAAGATATCAATGCGGAAGGGTTAACCCCAAGGGATGCGTTGCATTGTTACACTGGCGACACCTTCGTGGTCTGTTTATACTCGGAAGGCAAGGTGGCATCCATCCAACAATAGCACAAAGAGGCAGAGATATCTCAGTGCCACGTTTAGAAACTGCCTCCCAGGCATAAAGCGATTTAAAAGTCAGGAAGTGACAATGAGATTTATTTTATTCTCAGCCACTGCAAGTAGAAAAGAAGTCAACATTTTTACGGCGTTTGGAGAAAAGGTTGTAAATTATTTACAGAGTTGACAATTTTAAGACTTGAACAACACTAATGAAAATACTTTTAATGCTTTAGAATTTTATGATGCAATCATATTTAAGTATTATAGGCATTTAGCCATAGTGAGCGAATTAATTAAAAGTCGTGATTAAATTTTCCACTTTGTGCGCAAATAGAAATTAAAAGCGTATAATCGCTGCCAGCTCTCCGAACAAAGCGCGTGTTCGCGATCGGCATTTGTTCCTCTTCGGCATTGTTGCCGTTGTCGGCGTCACTTGTACGGCGCTGTTTCGCGACCGTCTCGCCGCCATAATGGTTGTTACAGTCTGATGGCGTCTCTTGCGATCGAAAACGTATGTGTAATAAACTCCGCATTACCTTCATTGACATTTATAACTAACGCTCGTATTACGCCATAAATTGTGTGAGATTTCATCCCAGGCAGATCAAAATCCATCCAGATTCCCATACACCTCAGATGGTTCTTGCAAACCAATGAATATCAAGTAATTAACTTCTTGCTCTATATTCAAGTTGTACAGTTTATTGGAGATATTATTAAAAATGTCGTGCCAGTCAGATTGACTGACGCCTTGTCCAAAACACTTGAAATCACGAGTAACGAGACACTTTCGCAATAAAACGCGACGCTAAGAAAGTCAGCGGCGGCGGCGTCAGTGTAAAGTGAGCAGAGCCGGTGGAAACGAAGCGTGGCGAGAAAATCAACACGTTCGGCCATCATCTCCGCGCGCCTACTGCATAACAGCGAAGTGGCATATGCCACCAATTGGCGCAATTTATTGCAGCGAAATAATTGGCGAATATGATCTCTACCAACGCGCTGTGGTGATCTTCAATTTAATTGACGAGCCAAAGCAAATAAGCATTTTCTGGCTGATAGATTGTGCCGTTGGATGCAAATGGGAGATGATTTTGTCGGGGAATGCTGCTGCAGTTGGTAATGTGACTAATTCGCGCTGGATGTGTTGGTCAAGAGGGGCAATTGTGGCGAGGGTGCGACATTGTGTTAATAAATGCGTGTGAGTATCACAGCATGCCGGCGTCGCGTTCAAAAATTCAATTTTCCGGTTATTGGCGTTTGGGCGTCCTATAACGGTCGTAAATATACAGTGTGGTTAAGAGAAAAAGGAAACTGATATCAGGCATAAAGATAGAGATGAAACAATTTGTTTGGTTATGTCAAAAAACAAAGTATGAAAGGGAAATTTATATTAAATTGAGTTACTTCATTATAATCTCTCTTTTATCCTTCTTTTGTTGCCGCTCCGTAAACTGTTAATTTAAATCTGAATGGATCCGGAACGGACGGTGGCGGCCGTCGTCATAAATCAGCCTAACACCCTCAACTTGTGCACGGAGCATAAAGAATATGCAGAACGGACACCAACAACAACCTTCCACATACTCTGCCACATACAGGGCAATCAGAAAACAGTTTATCCCTCGTTTGGTAGTTCTTCCTTGAACAAATCGCGACACCCCATGAAACTTTTTCCGCAGCAAAGTGGCGGCGCAAATTTATTGCTTGATTTTACGCTGATCGGAGCACCCTATGCGCTTGCAGCACCCTCAAGAGTTGAATGTGATGAACAGATTTGTAAGAGTGGGTCCAGCGAATATGTAGGTAGCATGCAGCAGAGTGTAGTTATAGTTTGATGTGATGTAAGAATAGCTAGAAAAGAGGAGACGAAAGCATGTAATTTTATTGTGCGATGAAAAAGTTGCCGTCACCGATGCGAATCAATGACGCGCGGTGGAGATTTCCCAAGCGCAAGGAAAGTCCGGACCCATTTGCAATGCCCAATAAATACTAATTTAATTTATTCGAAGTCATTAGAATGCCCTAAATGCCCGCTGGGTGCTTGTCGTTGATAAATATGTATAGTGCTTAATATCTCAGCATGTGGTGTGCAATTATTGTGCATAACAATCAGAAGGAGTAATACTTAAGGTGGATAATATCACAGACAAAAACAAAGCATGCAACCAACTTCACTTAACATAAAAAAACGCCTTCAACGGCTCCAAACACTTTTCTTTCAACAAAAAATCAACTACACATTAGATATCTCTGTTGAATAATATTATTCTAAGAGTGCTTGGGTAAAATTAAACTTGGTTGCCAACAAACGTAAGCTGTTATTTTGCGCAAATACGTGTAATAAGAGCCATGTGAAGCCTAAATGAGTAAAATAGTTTGGGCGCACAGCAAAAGTGAAATCGTTTGTTAGCATGTTAGCACTAATGTCCCGCTTCCCGGAAATGCGAAATCAATCGTGCCGGATTTTACAAGTTCGTGCCGAACGCGCGCTGCCCTCTGCGCTGGGTAATGATTGCAATTTGCGGCGCTCGCGAATTAAATCGCTGACTTTTTCCCGTTGCAGCGCTTGCTAACTTGTTATTTGTTTGATTAGAGACTACGACGTTGGCGATTTTTATCACAACTCGATACATGATGCGCACGATGCAATTTAAGATGGGGCGGCGTTTGATGGGAAGACAAAACGTCAATTAGTGTGTGTACTCTGGTGAAGATCCTCACTACAATCAAGTGGAGAAGAATTCAATTTAGATTTAGTTGCACATAAGTATGGTATAAAATTGCAACAAATGAAATTACAGTTATTTTCGAATTGGAAAAGAATTTTTCCATCTAGTTTATCTCGCTATGCTAATTCTTTCCTTTCTTTTCCTAACTCACCTAGTCACACTAGACCCAATCTATCTCATTCTATCTCGTTCCTTTTCCTGCCATCGTCTTTCTCACATTGTCTCTGTATTTGTTTGCGCAGCTATTTACGTGGCTCAGAGTCGTATTCAATTTGATTACTGAGCTGTCGATTTCTTTCTCCGCTGCACGCACGAGCATTGTGTAATGCCGTAATTCCATTAAGCCGAGCATATCATTGTGCGCGCAGGTTGACGCCGGCCAGTCGCCATTATTCATCTAGCGATATCCTTTATTTCAGCCGACGAGATGATGTTATTGCCTATTGCGATAATGCTCTTTGCGCAATGCCATAATGCACAAGTCAACGAAAGCAATAATGAATTAATAAATTAGAAACTTTCAATTATTCTATCACAGTGGATGAGATACATCCTCAACTCCACTCAACTCCTAGCTCAATGGAGAATGCAAGTCGTGATTGTTTGTAATTAATGATAATTAGTTCTTTCAAAGGTGGTCAGTCCCGAAGGGAATGCTAGAGTCAAACCAGCATCCTTCGAACCATCTCTTAAGCAATTAAACTTGATATTTTCTAGCGAAGCAGCTCATCGTGCAACGGATTGACTTTATCAATAAAGTTCACGTGTGTTGTTAAGCTGTTTGTTCCTCTCGGCTTATTTATGTATGGAACACCTTGGATAATTCCTAATAAACGCCCCAATGCTTTTATACCAACTGATACCGAATATTCGAGCCTCGCTTCAATTACCTTCATGCATTCAATGCATCAGCCTTTCAGTTTGTATCTAGTACAGTGTATAAGTCGGTAATATCGTGGTTGGCGGTGAAGATTGCATGTTTCTCTCGTGGAAATCAATTAGAGCAAGAGTTTAACAGATAATTCAGTCAAAGTGCGGATGCCCCGGAGATGCACGAAGAGGATGCACGAAAGGTGACTAAAGTTGCATGCCGACAAAAGATGTAATCATAAGTTTACTTGAAATTTACAAAAAGAAAAGTAGGCGTTTATTATAATTTTCATTTGACCACTCCAATTTGTAAATTATTTATCCAGACCTAAAACTGAAATTTTGAGTGTGCTTTGCCCGTTTTAAGAATTCCAAAATGACTTAAATACTTTCCTAGAAATTAATCAACTGCATACTTGTTCGTATCATTAAAACCGCAACAACAGTAAGCAGGTAAACAATGCGGGCAGAATTTCAACGTTTTACAATCGTCTTAACAATTTGCCAATTGACGCTGCCTGAAAGCTATGCATGTTGGCATTGCTCCACAATTGCTTCGCGAGCGACACATTTTCCTATCAGGTGTGTTTCGGTAACTTTTCGCAATAGTTGCAAAACCAAACATTCTCATAACCTCGAATCTCGCAAGCATATCTGAACTTATTGCTCAATTCGTCTCAGAAGGCATTTTAGTTCAGCTTTCGTCGTTGAGCTCGTTAGGACAAAAGACGCACGGCGTAATTAAAACCGACAACGAAGTACATGTAGGTAGAGATAGTTTACATGAAATGGGCGTTTTATTTTTCTAACAAATGATAAAGAACTCGACAGGCTTCATTTGCAAGTGATATAAGACATACCCGTAGATGTGGCGTTCAGGTGTATCTGTCCTAACTGGAGTTAATTACGCTGTAACGATATTTCAACGTGCAAGCAATTATGAAGTATGAACGATAATAATTTTATTGTTCTATTCGTAAAGTTGCGATTGGGTGATGCAAGGTTTCTCAGACTTATCGGCTGCTAATTGTTACAAGGTAAAGTTTAGTTTATATCGTTTGCAAATGGCCAGCCACAATATGAGGGTAGAAACTATTATTTCAAATGAGCCTTATATATTCCTGTGGACATAATAATTATAGTTATTGCAAGATAACAATTTACTTATGGTGATAATAAATTAGTTTAAAGACGACTAATTTTTCAATTCAATATCCAAGGTTCTGCTTAAGCGATTATTTAAATTGAAATTACATTTCCTACCTGTTGCCGTTTTATGCGTCTGATGTTTTATTGTTTGCTTTTCTGGGCATGAAAAAAGATCAGTTGAATCAAATAAAGTAAGTGGAAGCTATGAATTTTTCATTTTAAAAGCTTGGCAAATGCTAAGCATTAATTTAAAAAGAGATGCGAAGCAACGATAACAGCTGAAATTTGTCGATTACAATTTGTTATAGTTAATCTTGCGCCGGCGATGCACGCAGCAGGTGCATTAACGCTTAATGCATGCCCGTTATGTTTAATTCCGAGGCAAATTCGCTGATCGCCAGCAAAGACGCGTCAATTAAAGATTCTGCTTGTTTATCAGCGACGAGAATTATTAGTAATAGGCCGGAACACAGATAAGTATTGTGAGTGAATGCATTGACATTACATTTTATTGTAACATGCTTTATTTTTTAAAGCACACTTTGAAGGACTGCAATACTTATTGCAAGTAATTGATGTGGATTGATAACAAACATAACAAACGATTAATTCAAAGCACAAAACTCATTTGCATAAAGAATAGAAATTTATGCACAGCATGACCAAATATTAAAACAAAAAGGCAAGTTTAATCTCCAATTTCAATCTGATTCTATTTAATTAAAAATGCTTAACAAGCGTGAAACTATTTCGCTGACAACGCAAGATGTTGAAAAAAGTGCCAACATGCAAGTTAAGTAAATAGCGATACATTGCGACAATCTTTTTGTAATTCTTCTACCTTCTGCCTCGCTAGTCATCTTTATACGGAAACAGGATGCGAATGTCATTTCCTGTTCGACTGGTACTTAACACATTGAAGTGCATTTTTCCACACACGAGCTTAATGCATCATTCTTGCTAGCTATTACCTTGACATAGGAGACAATTAGCTGATTTTGTCATTCGGACAAAAAGCTCCTTAATTTGAATTAGTCACAAGGTAGGCAACTTATTATACATCCGAAAATAAATCAAGTTGCTTCGCATTACATCAATTTCCTCTGTCTATTATTGTCGGATCGGTTTATATCAAATGTGACTTTTTCCGATGCGTGCGTTACGTAATGACCGCGAGCGATGATGACTGATGAGTATTAAAATACAGGGCAAGAGAGGTTTCTTGTTGGCTAGCGCATATTATGTAGTGCGTGTGCATGATATGTACCAACTTGTTGTCGAGAGCTTTGCGTGCGCAGGCCGCTTTGCATTTTTAATGGAATCCCGGCTGAAGACGAATGTGACTAAGGCCATAAATTACGCCGGCAAACGTGATGCTAAGACGTGAAAAATTAATGCCCATTGCATTACGTCCATGGAGCGTCATTCAGCGCGATATGCATATTGATCAAATGCAGAGAGCACTAGAGCTTTTAAATAGCAACATAATTTTAGCACAAAAAATGAAAAAGTTTAAATGTTAAAATAGATTGGCCGCTGTAATCGGGTGCATTCATAACTTAATTCGATTAAATTGTGATTACGCTCGTCTGCAGCATTAAAATGCTAAAATTGCTTCTTAAACATTTTTATTAAACTTTCATTAAATATTTATTACCTCTTCATGACTTTGTACCATGAGCTTAGCGAGTGTTTGTTACGAAAGTGGGTCATTATGTGCGACACACTGAATGGTGTTATTATTTAAAATTAGAAAATTTTACCGCACAATTTGCGACCATCTGAAGCAGCGCATCGTGGATGGCGTAAAGTGAGTCGCGCGCCAGCTGCGCGAATAATATGCAAATTTCCGGTTTCAATTAAACTTTACATGCGGCTGTGTCAAGAAGGTGCTTGGTAAAAAATTTAAGACCTGCACCGCATGCATAAAACGTAGTATTGCCAATTAATTAATATTTAATTGTGCTGGTATGAGCTACCAAACTAGAACAAAATTTTGAGCTTGCCAATTCTCCTCTCCGTCTCAACGGCAATTTCTCATTCTAGCAAGAACAAAAGTGTATTGTCATGTCAACTGACACATGTTTTCTCAATCTCAATCATTTTTCATCCACTCATGCTACAAGATCACAATTAGCAAGCTCGTATTTAGACGTTTTGAAGCAAAATGTCATTTGACAAGTTCATCACTCATCTTCGCTCCTCTGCAGTGCATCCAACCGTGCTGGTTGTTGTTTGCCTTTAGTTTGGTTCACCGTTGTTAAAAATGATTTACACGATGAGGATTCACAGTTCATTTAGAAATACATCACTTCTCCAACATCCACCGAGTGTAGACAAATCCAAGCTAGACTGATGCTGATCTATGTAGCCACTGGAAGTCAACGCAGATTAGAAAGTGAAGACTTAAGGCACTTGTAGCCTGAGTTGTGAGGTAGCAAACACGCGTGTGTGGTCCATCTTGAGCATATGCGGTCATTCCTGTGGGCCTTGCTTTCAATGCCAGTTCCACCAGACAGTGGTGGAGTTAGATGAAGTCTGGAAATCGGTCATTACAAATTACTTGTAACGCATGTCACTCATTTAATTTGATAATTAGCCTTATAGGAAGACCTGATTAATAACAAGTGGTCCACGACGAGTGAAAAACTTCTGCCGGCTGAATGGCTCCTGAACTTCATTAGACGTGCTTCTTAAGTTTTACACGCGCGTTTAAAAGCTTGGAATAATGTGAGAACCGTCTGCAAGTTAATTGCTTTGTATGAATGTTTTGCACATATTTGCTAGAAAGGTGATGGACCACACAGGAGAAAACAATAATTATGTGTATTCTTGAAATTCTTAAGCATGTCTGAAATAAGAAAGAGCAAACGAATATTGTGGCAAAGTGGCGGCTTTTTTATTGCAATCACTTTTCGTTGAACTAACACGACCAAATCATTAGAAGTCTACTTGCAAGGTCGTTGAAGACATATTGACCGCTTGTGCTTTTTTTCACGAGAATTACAAGCTAGCACAGTCAAATTTTCTTACCGCAAAATGGATCAGTCTGCATCATCACTGCACGCGTAGCTTTGACTGGTGTAGCTGTGACACAAACTATGTATTCACCCTACAATGTTAATCGGGAATCATCATCACCTGTAGATCATATCAACAATGCAGAACATTGCATTCAATTTAGTTGGAATCTAGAGATGCGTGACATATTCGTAGCGCAATAACACAATTTAAAGAAGAGGCAAGAGAAATATTTAACTTTCGTGGATGTTGCTATAAAGTATCATATTGAGAGTTATAAAAATAAACAATAATGTACAAAGATCGTTGCTTTACTCATTGCTTTGCATTATTAACTTTAGAAATGTCTCGAAAACTTAAGTCGTTCCCAACCTTTTATTTTTGTCATTTTAAAATAACAGTTTCTTATATAAATTAAACTTATCTATAGCACTTAGTAAATATTAATTTCTAAATCGTTTCTTGTTTGTTACCTTCTTCAGTATCAACAACAAATCGAGATGCTTGATACATATAATAATGAATATTAAACACTTTCAACGACAATCAAAAAAGTTCCTTTCTTATAGCTTAAATCAGTTTCAGCAGCAGTATTCAATCTACCACGTTGGTCCTTGGAAGTCATAGTACGACTAAGTCTTTCATGTATAATACGGGTGCTTTTAAGCAAAAAAAAAGAGTAGGGATCTGAGCATGTGCACTAGACTCCAACCGTTCGGCTGTTAGAATGCTCAGAAAAAGCACATATATAATTTTTATTTCTTTAAATAAAAATTTACTGCTGTAAATATTCATTAACCTATCTAAATTATTCCAATTCAATATTAAATACATTGTTAAATACCTTCCTAAGATTATGACATCTACATATTAAACGTTTTATTGATCATCTTAAGGTGTTACATTAAAAACTCAACAATAAAACCTCTCGACATCGTTCGAAACCATTTAAACCCATTTGAAGCATTAAAACATTCAAGGAGCCCACGAACATAGAGCCATTAAAAACATTCACCATCGATGTTGATTTTATTGGCTTTCTTCTCAAAGCGACATCTGTTTAGTAGCCGCTTGGCAACATAGTAATGTACGGTCATTTGAATAATATGTATTTTTATTGTATCTTAACTACAACTTCCAGGAAAGCTGTATCTTAATACTAATAGAATATGCTAATCTTCCTGCTAGTCTAAATCTGTAGCAATTGATTAAGATTAGAATTTTAAGAAGCTCAAGAAGAAATAGAACATTATGTCCTTGAGAATAATGCTTTGTATGTTGAATTCCAGCATATTAATCGTGTTACATGATAATCGACAATTAATTAAGTTTTCTTTAGTTTAGCATAAATACCTTGTAGATTAACGCATAATTTTGCACGCGTTAGATTTGCGTGAATTATCAAAAAGCACTAAATCTTGCTTTGTTATAATTGTTTTGAAAATTTGCAAATCATTTACCTGTTAATTAGCAATCAAGATGTAATTGTATTTTTATGGTTCTGTTTCTATTTCATTTTTTGCTGCTTGGGATGTGGAGTAGTAAAATTTGATGGCCAGCTGGTTTGTAAATTAGTTTTTGTAGCTTTAAATTTAAGATGCAGATGGACAGCAAGCACGCGTATGACACATATAAAGAGCGTGGAACGTTTAAAAAGGGGTGTGAATGTCCAATAAGCAGATGGAATAAAAACAGTTGTGTTAAACATGCTTCAAATCCAGGAAACAATAATAAAATGGAAATTATGTATCTGATGCAGTCGAGAATGCGTGAAAATAGAACAAAACTTATAGATCAAAGGTCTAGGAAAATGACATTAATGTGTTTGGACATTTCTCAGAAACAACTCTAAAAATTTCAACCCAAAAAACAATTAATGTCACAATTTAAGAAAGAAATTATTATCATACACATTTAACTTTTCTAATAAAGCATAAATTGAGACTTGTAATAAAACATGTTTTGTGAATCAACATTGATAAGTTGATAAGCATTCTGTAAAATACATTTGCTTCCAAATGCTCTTTTGATAGGTACGATAGTGTTTTTTCTTCCACTTTTTGTCCTAGTGCTGATAGTGCAGCATCC
The DNA here is from genome assembly GCA_027575565.1 of Diploeciton nevermanni. Classification (NCBI taxonomy): domain Eukaryota; kingdom Metazoa; phylum Arthropoda; class Insecta; order Coleoptera; family Staphylinidae; genus Diploeciton; species Diploeciton nevermanni. The sequence continues at coordinate 5,571,168 of JAODIE010000001.1, forward strand.
ACGACTCCATAACTTTTCTATAACTCTTTTGTTTTAGCTCCTTTTTTTGTTTCTCGCTTTGCTATGCCTCCGGCAGCAGTACGCGTCGGTGTTTTGAGTTTTGCCTTTATTTCGCCGCCGCGCGCTGCGGCTGGTGATAAAAACACCAGTGGCGGTTTACTTTGAGCGGCGGCTATAAATCAGTAATGAATGCAATAAAGTTGTTATTTATGGAGAGTCAGAGCGTATTGATAGTAATCTATTTCTTCGTCAGAAAACCCATTATGTTTGTGCACCACGATCAGTGACGACTTTTGCGCATGCAGAGTGTCTTAATTTATTAGCAAATAAATAGAAGTAAAACTAAGAGATGAGCTTATATTAATCGAGTTATCATCGTGTTTATACCAGTTTTCAAAAGAAAAAAAGACATTAATAAGAAGACAACTCTGTTGAGGTAAAAATACGAATGAAGGGTGACAACGCAACTGCACAGTTTATAAATGATAGAAAATAGTGGGGATTTAAGTACGTGCATAAGAAACTGGTTTCATCTCCTTTTTCAACTTTATAGCAAGACGAGAAACATGTCTTGGACTGTTCTAATCTGAACGCTAGCTAAGATTAATTTGATTACTACATTTCTTCTCTCATTCCGTACGAATTCATATCTTATTTTCCAAAACATATCATTAATCTTAGTTTGTAGTGACACTAAATAAGTTTCGCAAGTCAATGCCGATGTTTTCGGCGCAACATATTGCAAATTGCCCACAAACGAAATTAATTTCAATTAAATCATTTCGCTTGTCTTTTCGTCGTGTGGCCAACCACAAACAAATATCACTCCGAAGTAAAACAAATGCGTCTCTCTGCTTATTGTTTCCCGCCTTGTCTCAGCTCTAATTAAAGCTAACGAAATAAATCAAAAGTGATTTATATGCCACGCTCCGCAGACACGCCAGTCTATCTGTCCGTGAATGTGCACATCTTTTTCATGATCCGATCGGAATTTGTTTCCCACGTTTCGTCCACAATTTCACTTGACATTTCAATAAAGCAACGCAACGAAACGCGCAAAGCATCAAATTAAGGCTCTGTAGTCAGGCCCCAACGGCCTGCTGCTGAGGGATGTTGCGGCGCAGACTCCACTTGTGAGGCAGGGGTTGAGGGCGCGATACATAAATTGAGACAGCGTTGGGGTGAAGCGCACGCAAACAAATGTAACAAGTGTACCAATACAAGTGGAACAAGTGCTACATTTTTCGGGTTTGCATAAAATTTACTCCACTATACTTGATATTGTTGACTGGCCCTTTCCGCCCGGCGCGTGATAGGAATATACATCAGGACAACCGCAATATGCCGAGTTAGTCCATCGGGAATTGGAAATGTTTTTTGAGTGGAAATAATGTAGTCGCTGCGTAAAAGTTGTGCGCCTGTCGGTGGCTAATTTACGATCACGTCGCTGGGAAAAGCGGGCGTCGGTACATTCCACGAGGTGTCTTGTTACATTGCAAATCGCTCCCTTTTACTTTAACTAAACACTTGCACGTACGATGTGCGATTAATTACTGTTGGAGCATTATCCCACGCTTTACGTAAAAGCATGAAGTTAAAATCGCACTTTCGAGACAGTCGTTAAATTATTTTCAATTAACTCAGCACGTCACTGAAGGTGTTGATTAGCAAATGCAATTATTCCAGTGTCATTTACCAAAGTAGTTACGTAGCAATGCGCCACCTATAAATTACCAATCGGGATATTGAGTGGTTAATAAATGAATTAATTGAAATCCGCATTTGCATGCACGCCTTGTAATTTGTAATCCGCCGGCGCAAGAAAGCCGAATGGGCACGCGTAATTCATTATTATTGACGCGTCGAGACACCTAGTTTCTTGGCTTGATTAACGCACCGTAATTACCAGCGATAAATTTCAATTATGCCGCGCTACTGTGACATGGCATACCTAGGCATGAAAAATCACTTAAAATTATTTCCATTGTCGTTTTTAATTACGAGTCAACAAACAAGTTGGTTAAGGTGGAATTGATAACTGGTGAAGGTGTAACTTTACAGGCAAATTTTCAATTAGGTGAGGAGATTGAAAATTGCGTTTTTAGGCGCATCTGATGAACTGGAAATCGTCGACGTGCGCGAGAAACGAACGTTTAATATTGCCTGGCGTTTAACACCAGTCGACTTCGTGTTTTCACCATTTTACCGTCAAAAGTGCCAGTTACTTATGATCGATTACACGTTTAATATTAGTGCTGTTCGTTGTTCCACGACATTCGTTAGTGAAACATTTTATTTTATACAAAGTGTTTCAGAAAACCCACAAAATACCTAGTCACACTAAATGCTAAAACAGTAAACTGTTCAAAGCAGTAAACTACATTATAAACAAAAAAGCAACTAAAATAATTAAAATTCTTATTTTTTTTTTCTCTAATTTTTTAGTATTTTGCAATATTTTCAGGTGAATTTGACCAAGTTGTGTTTACATGTTTTGTATGTATGTTGTGTCAGCTTCATCGAAAATAAATGTATAAAATGTAGATTGTTGAGACGATTAAAATCTTGATTGGGGACTGGCCGAGACAAGTGGACCAGCAAGTGACCAGACGACCACTGGCGCATATTACTCGTTCATTACAAGCCACGAATTACCGACTAATGGTGCCAACGCACAATTTGCCGCCGCGATATGCCTCTCACAATGACGTGGATTAATGTAGTTTTCACTCCGAATCAGCTTCAAAATCACCCGAATCAGTTGGCGATCAGTGGTGCATGGCAGCAACGCGCACGGCTGACTTCTGTTTGATTTCGTTGACTGCTGTGTAAACGTGCGCGATAATATCCACCACCGATGCTTTTTAATTGTCACGAAGTTCGGAAAAGACGCAATTACTAGGCAGAAAGTGCACCGGCTACTAATTAACGCCTTGTACTGCAGTTGACTACTGTTTTTTAACTTGTTATCTAGATTTGCTTTTTGCGAAATTTTGCCAATGAATAACGGAATGCAGACAGAGATAGCGTATGCAGCGGAAAGGTACGAATGAAAGAATATGAATTCATTTGCAATTGGTTTATGTTACAAGCTACAAGTTGTTTGGAGTTATTTGGATTCTTAACGCACATTCCAATCACTGCGGGTCATCCAGCTTATCAGAGTCCAAATGTTCGACTGTGGAACCAATGCATTATGCATAAATTACCAGTGTGAAGCTTTATGATTATTGATATTAATATTTGTTTTTATTTGGTGCCAACAATCGAGATGGACTTGGATTAATAGAAAGGTAAATCATATTTTTCACGAAGGTTTTAATAGCACCTTACTAGATACCATTTATGTAACTAACCAAACATCTGACAGATTGACATTTAATATTTTACTTAATGTATCAGAATTGGATTGCACCCTGTCCCGGCATGCATGTTTTTTTATATCTTCACATCTTTGTTTTCAAGATGTCACACTCAACAAACTGACCAGATCTCAACTATTATTGAGTTCAATTAATACATTAATAAGTTATTTTAGTCTACTACAATGTTCACACTGATATGCCACCAATTCCTTAAGGATAGAACTGTATGTACTTTATATTTGTTGTTTTTTATGCAAAATGGCAAACGATAAATTTATCTTCTCGATGTATAAAAAACACAAAGCTACTCGTAAATTTTAAGGGTGTGGAGCAGCTCTACGAAAGTGTCGTAAATATTTGAACAGACACATGCGCAAATACCACACCTCCGCAAATAGGCAAATTTTTCACAAGCTGGGAAACGCTGGGGTGAGTAGGCCGTTAGCGAGAGTGTGTGCGAAGACGGAAGATGTAAAGTTACGCGGCAATATTTCGCGTCGGTAGCAATTTGCTAAAAGAAAACGCGCACCCGTTCCGGCAAATGGCGCCCGCCGGCAATATACATCCGGAGTGAACCGCTGATAGCGTCAAGTATCTCGGAAGATCCACACCTCCCAGCGGCAAGCCTATGGCAATTGAAGCGGTAGCAGGAAGGGCGCGAAGCCAATCCGGGGATGCGCAGATAGGCGCAGTCCATAAGCGATGAGGCGGTTTAGGTGCTTGAAGAAGATGCGAGCGCAAAGAGCAATCCGAAAGTCGGGAGCTATCTGGAGTATGAGAAGGCCACAAAGATTAGTAGAGTGGAGTGAAATGGTGAAATGTGGGAATGGTGAGAAAGCTAAAAGTGGGCTCTGTTTTAGGAAGGTAGTTGGCGAAGTGCGGCAACATCGCATTATATGGTTCGAAATACGGCGGCAATTTCGCCTGCGTCTCTTCCTCGCGATAAGACGTTAATGGCTTCAACTTTGCACTCTATCCTGGATATTCTCCAGCAGCCTACAGATTGTTCCAGAAACCATAATTAAGATTACTTATTTAAACTTAATAGTTCTAGATAATGAACTTCGTAATCCATAAAGTCTCCGCCTCCGAAAACAAAAGAATCCAAACACAAAACCTCTCATCCACTTCTAACAGTACATCCAGCTCAATCAAGTTTAAAGCACTCTTTCAATTCCAACTACCACCATATCAACTTTTCTGAGGACCCAGTATAAGACGTCCACACTCCTCCCTCCTTCTACTTTTTTCCCATCTTTCTATCGTCCTTCACAGAGCACTTCCCGCTATCACTATCTAAATTCTAAATGTACTCAATGTGAAGACTGTGAGGAGTGAATAAGAAGCACTTGAAGGAATTGAGCCGGCATATACTAGCATCATGCAGAGTACTGCAGCAGTAGAGAAGGCTGGAGCTGAAAAAATTGAGTTGATATTTAAATTTGCTGCCGGAAAGCCAGACCTGTCAGGTTTTCAGTGGAAAATACAGAATAGCTTCTAATACAAGCATCTATTTGCAGGCTCTCTTGGGAAATCTATCACCCTTTCGTATTATCCATAACTTATCCAATATTAATCTAGCGTGAAATGAAATGTATTTGCTCTGTAGTCTACTTGTGTTGTACTACTATCAGGATGAGGTTGTTCCAACAACTATCAAAATTTACTACAAAAGACCTTAAACAAAAACACTAGTTTTGCTCCTTTGATAGAAAAAAATGTTAATTTTTTTATATAAAAATTGATGTGTTTTTAAAGTTACTTCTAAAATTAACCTTCACTTTGCATCATTTATTATTTCGTTTCAAAGAGGGTTTTACCCTTAAACTCGTAAGGGTCATTTTATTGCGTAGCTATTATACAACCCCGCTAATACAAAATGATCGTGTTATTATCGAACGACTGCTAACGGAAACGATGCCAACCCCAAAAGGTGAAAGTTCTCGGAGGCGGCGATATCTTTATCGTCGACGTACTCGTGATAATGTTCTAATAACCTCATGCTTGTAATTGTAACTCATTACATTACAATCTCACCGGAAGTTGAAAGACAAATGACTTTATCTGAAATAATATTGTTTGATTCGATTATGTTGATGCTATTGCATTTTGAAGATCTGACATATGTTTGACGTTTGACGTCTTCGGTGGCTTCAATTAAAACGTGGGGTTGTAAATCTAATTTTAAGTGCTTAATTATAACGCAGTCTTGCGTCTTCTGCGACCTATTTGTTTTAGGTGATAAGCGTGTCCGTGTCGTATTGTAATAACCACCGAGAATAACGATGTATAACTCACTTTTTTCTTGGTGCCCACCGTCGTCGTCGTCCAGAAAGACCTCAACTTCTTATGATGTTTCCTTTATGCAGTTTTATTCCACGACATCAAAAAAGTGTATCTGCAATAACATCCAAAACAGAGATACGATTTAAGAAGAAGACATTATATTCCTTAGAGTGTGATTTGTTTCCTTAAGGTAAAAAGAGAAATATAATTTATTCTCTCAAAGCCATTAATCAAATCTGAGAAAATATTCATGTATTTTCTTTCCAGCTTCAACGAGGATATATTCAAACGCTAAGTGAAGATGTGCTAAGCTCCACGACAAGGTGGAATGTTTATTTTTGTCACTGATGAACTAACAGCGCATTTCCCGAATGCCTCTACTTGAGATTCCTGAGAATGGCATCACTCTGAAAAATGCACGCTTTCAACGACACCGCTCGTTGTAAACAATAGCTCATTAGCGCCGGAAAATGCGCATGTTGACAATTGTTTGTAAACTGTAAACAATATTTATCATACCTACAATTCCATTCATATCGCGCACTGGCAATCCCAAATTGTTTCAAACATGTTGCATGTTAAGTTAATAAAGTGTATTAATTGTGGGTCTATCACTGTCATCACTAGCAACATCAAAAAATCATTTAGATGGCAGTAAACTTTTCGCAGCTTTAAATGTCTCTTTGCTTCCTCAGCTTCACTCAGTTCTTCTTTAGCACCTTGATGTAGTAAAGTAACATCTGAAAATATTACCAGTGGCATCCTTAGGCTAATTCTATTTGGTTCATTTGCTACGCCACCCAACGCGTTGGGACATTATATGCTAATGATGTGCACATTTTTCAGCTGCACCATTCTCATCCGCATCCATCCACACGCCATGACGACAAAGAAACATTAGAGTAAAACACGCTGCTTAAGATGAAGGAAAATAATGGCAAAATGAAGAGAGAGTCATTGTTACTTTAGAATAGTTTTTGTTGCCTCTTGCAATAATTTACAATTGATACGTAACATCCATCTTTGTCTTTTCCATGCCTTGTAGGTGTATTTCGAACAAATGTATAACAGGAGCTCTTCAGCACAAATGCCACATTGATTTGATTGTAGTCGAATTTATTAGTTACAAACTATAAGTCACACTTATAAAGGAACACCCTACAAGAGTACAATAATAGTAATTGATACGCGTAATAAATTAGAAATATTTATATCGTATGTACAAATATTGAATAATTGTCATTTATTTGTATTGTACATCCGTCTTCTTTAGTTTGGAACTGTTTACTTTCCCACTTGCTCAGTTATAAAACTAGGAGTGTTTAGTATGCGTAGCGCCATCTCTCGCCCGCAGCACTTACTAACGCTTTAAACCAATAAACAATGCGAAGCATAAAATGCAAAAATATCACAATAACATATAATAATATATTACAACCGAATATATTAATATAAAGGGTTTGTTACAGCGTCATTGTCGTGTGATTTGTGTCAGGTTAGTCTATTTATTATCCACTTGTTCTTCCAAGAAGACCAAAAGAAGTTTAGTACTTAATTAATTACATAGTGCTGGATTATGAGGGGCTGTTTGGTGATTCCTGCCCTTCACGTAAACTAGTATCCGGCGAAGATCTGGCCGGTGGCGCATAGGGGGAATAGCGATGTTGTGCTAAAGGTCGCGCCAGTGGAGACACCGGTGATGAATGAGAGGAACTCAACTGAGAGCCTCCTGCAACAGCCACAGCAAGCTGGTGTTGTTGTTGCTGCTGTTGCGCTGCTAGTAGTGAAGGTCCAATACATGCCCATTGGTTCCAGAGAACTCCTGGTTGTACAGCAGCAGCTGCTGCGGCTGCTGCACTAGCTTGCGACCCACTAGCTCCATAAAGACCGCCCATTAGAGGAGCGTAAGGTCCAGCTGCAGCTGCAGCAGCGTAACGCAGAAAAAGCTGAGACCTCGCTGCAAGAATAGCCTTTTCTTCTAAGGAGAGGTTGTTGTTATGCGTGTCCAGATCAGCAAAGGGTCGCAGTGGTGAACGGAGATAATTCTGTTCAGCCAACATATGCTCCATTGTCTCCCTGGAATAAAAACTGCTTTGGTTAGGATGATCACTGCCCTATTGGGATGGTAATATGAGTAAGTTGGTAGAAGGTCGATAGAAGATAGCACACCTTTCAAATTCGGTGAGACGTGAGGAATCTCGGAATCCTTTGGCGAACGGATTACTGTCGATCTTCAACTTTGTTATCTGGAAGCAAGAAAGACATCGATTAATATAGTGGAGTGTGACGAGTCATTCTTTGTGCATGCGTCATGTGAGTGAGCTTTCGAAGCTCATCGCGATGCATGCATAATGAGCACGGTTAAGTGTGTCGTAACGCATGGTTCTTCATCATCTTCATCAAGGGCTACTACAGAATGTGCGATTGCCATCGACAGGAAGTTTATTGAACAAATTGCCAAGTTACAAGAAAAATCTCTCTTTAACCGAGCCATTTACCAAGTTAACCACAAAATATCACATTAATCTAGTGATAGATCTACTTTTATTTCTGCTCCTTTGAGTGATTTAGTCTGTGTCTTGTTCGTATGTGACGATTTGGTGCTGCAAGTCAAGCCCGGGCTTAATCTCAGCATCATCTGGAACTTAGCCTGTCAGTCGAATCCATGTATCATCGTGTAATACACGCAGCAACATCCTCCGTCGACGATTATCTTTCTGTCCATCCCACTTCTTCGTTGGCTGCTTCACTCCCCGTTTCGGTCTATCCCGAATGGCATGCATCCATTGCCAGCGCCGGGGAGCCACATTCCGCGCATACTCCATCGGGTGGCTGTCACTCCCCGTGAGCAGATAATTGGCCCACCCCGGGTGTCCTCGCAGCTATATTTATTTTTTCCCTACAACGCCAGTGATTGACTGATGCCCAACTTGACGAATTCGTTCGAACACAAAGGCATATCTCTGCACCAGCGAACAAGTGAATGGTGTTTGAATGGCTCGCTGAATGTCGCTGCGCGGATGACTAATTGCGGATATTAGTTGGGTACAATGGAGCTATTTGAGAAAACGTCCGCGATTTGTAGTCTCTTTTTTAGACTCAGAAACGGATGACGAGATGGCACTCAGGACGCCGAGATAGTAGTAAATCATTGTGGTTTGCGGTTGATACGAGATTAATTCTTATGGCTGGATTATAATTAATTTTTAAGCCAAGAAGATAGATTTAGAAAAGAAGGGAACATTTCTTCTATTCCCGGAGCAATGCAGCATAGGGCCAGATTAGGATTGCCAAGGTTGAAAGATGTAAGAAATATTGAGATTGTCAGGGTGTAGTTGGAAGCCTTGCAAGTATGCGCCGCAGTTGGGAGTGATTTATATACTGGAATACGGGAATCCGGCAGCTCATTAGCCGTTTCCTCGCGGCGCGCTCGGGGAAAACGTGTAGAAGTGGAAAACATCGCGCGTCCCTCCGGTGATCCGTCACTCGACGAGCGCATCATGTGTCGCGCCACACACGCGCTGCGCCGTGAAACGTCCTGTCTCATTTAAAAACTATTATTTATGTTTGTTGCAACGAGCTGCACGCAGACAGCATACTTTTTTCTTTCAGAATACCACTGTCTCCAAGTACCCCAAAGAAGTACTCACAGTGTTTAATCGTTCCTGGGTGGTTTCATCTGGTCTTGTTACACAGGTAGCCACCGGATTGTCCACGCTGGCGCCAGAATTCCCAGCTTTTATTAAATGTAACACGATACAATTATTTTTCGCATTGGGTATCATGTGTTTTCCAGTGCGTGGCAATAAAGTCGTCGAATACAAGCTTCCGACGGTATTGGAGGTAGTAATAAAACACCTTCGCACATTACACCCAAGCTACTTGCCTTGCTTTTCGATCTGAGAAGATGGCGGTAATGTAGTTTTGCGAGCATTACTCTCGCACTGGAAGCATAAAGTTAAGAAACCACAGCCACAACCACATCAGTGGAAACTGCTTATAAGTTAATAATACCAAGATGAGCTAATGCAAAATAAATTGAGAGGTAATCGTTTATTAATTTCGCAATGACAGCATTCCCCTGGAGACTATCAACCAATCTTGAAGTCTTCTCATTCGGTATCTAACTTCAAGGCCTATAGTAAGAGTACGGATTGTCTGGACCAATTCCTTGTCCAGAATGAAATCAATGCAGAATTGTATGTAAATATTCATCGCGTCTCTCGTCGTTTCTTGCATCTATCATCTCAATTGTACCATATTACTATAAATTTGCTACGTCTCCAACTTGCTTTCGATTTGCTGCATTTGCCGGAGGTTTGTTCGATCGTGCGTCGTGTCACATCACGGATGTCACACGGATGCCTAGAAACGTCATACATTTGCGGCGCTGATAAACATTGATTGTTGTTACGATCGCCTGTCGTGTTTCACTCGTTCTGCTCACCCGGTTTGTTTTAATTATAATAGAGTGCATCGTAAACGAATTAAATGAGACATAAATTTCTACGCGGCGCGAGTGAATTTACGACGCACTGCCACCGACAGCAGACAAAACGTAGCTTCCAAGCTGGATTCCTGGATTCGAGACACATGTGTCGCGCTTAATCATCCATGGAAAAATCAGCGCGAGGATTTTTGAGGATGGTACGCGGCGAAAATAACGGCGGCGGCGGCAATCTCTCAATTAACGCGTGTGTGTGTGTTGGGCTCAGCGTTGGCACGCGGCCAAAACAATGTCAGCCCACCCAAGCCCAAGTGCTGATAGCTGAATAAATGGTGCTGGTCGTAGTGACAATTTTAGCAATTCACGAACGCATTGCTCTCGTGCATCGAACAATACAAACTGCGAAGCGCGTCGTAATGACCAACAAAACAGCGCTGCGGACGTAAAAAAACCCTGTCGTTGCTTTTACTCGCAGCGTCCCTTTGAGAGGCTTTTATAGTTCCTAGAACATCCTGCGCGTCGGTCTTTTATTGTTCATAACTTTTGAAATGATAATGCGGCGCATACATTAATACGTTCACACGCGCTACTGCCGTTACCCGCCGGCGGTGGGCATGTCTTCGCGCGGGAACAAAAGCCGGCCGCCCAACATGTTCCTACATGGGCTTGCCGGCCGTCAAAGTGCCGTCCCGCGCCCGCTGCTCATTGCGTCCGATTCGTTCCGATTGTAAATTGCTTCTGTGGAAGTCCACGGCGCGAATTGTGAACGTGTGCGGCATGTAAGCACTCATTTCAACCATTTCAAACGTGAAAAAAAACATAGAAATTTCTTGTGAGGAACTTACCAGTTGATTTTGATAGGCTGTCACTGCCGTGAAAACAGTCTCTGGAAAGACGAACGTCTTGTACTCTTCATTGTCCAGGTCGACAATGTGTCCGGAAGCTCCATCAGGTCGCTTGATAAGATGTATTCTCGGCTGGTATTTGTGCATCGAGTTGAGGACCAACTGTAAGCCCAAATTGGATATCTGTACAAAGTCTAGACACACTTCAGGAGCATCTCTCCAAAGAATAGTTCTAGAGGGATTACTTACATGCCCGTGTTTGTCCATCTCGTTATTGGTAAGTTTGACTTTTTCGAAGGACACCACTTGTTTGCGCAATTGTTCCCCCGAGTATGGTGAGTCCGGATGAGCGTACATCCTACATGGAGCTGGCGGGTCTGCCTTACCAGCTACCAGCCATGATGACCGATGGTAAGCGTAACGATATCTTTTATTGTCGACCGGAACTATGTCCAGGAGGACTGCATACCGCTGATCGGGACGAATGCCAGTGAAGGAAACCCGTACAGTCGGAAACATTCTCCTGCAAATCAACCAACCAACCGATTGAGATTAGAGGCTTCCAGTGTAATGTAAAATGCATGAAAATGGTCTTGGGATGCTTTTTCTATGGTGTTGGTTTAAGATTAGTCCCACATTGGACGCGGATCGGATCTCAGACGACCACTCCCGGCCAGCGCTTGTCCACTATTTATACGCCACTGCTACATTATTGCCATCGGCGCTTTTTGCTTTCAAGTTTTGATACGCCTCGGGCGAAATTGCCGGCGCGCACACACGGGCGTAATGAGGCTTGCCCGCGCGTTTGATACATCGCAGGAAACAGTAATTACGTGGCCGTACGCGTAAGAACGTGCGTCGCGGCCTCACCAACACGCGCGGCCCGCATTCGCCAAAGGAAAAGACGGCGCGAAACGCACCAAACGCTCGCGTTAATAAATACGTTCTTTAGCAGTTGAAGTGAGACCATCACGGCTCATTTGCAATGTCGCCCGCTTCGCTGCGTTTGTGGATCTTCTAATTAAATTCCATGTGACAGCGCCACTGTGGAAAAATCGTTGACGGATTTGCAACTTACAAGAACAGAATCCTACAAAGGCAAGAAGCAGCAGCAGTTGTGAGGGAAATTCGAAGGAATAAATAATGGAATGGTTTATGTTCTTTTTTTTCTTCTAAAGGTTGCTAAAGTGAGAAGCCCTCGCACATTGTCACTCCTTTATTTACAGTTGTGCGGGTATTGATAAATTGCTCTGGTTTTTTAGGTATTCTCGCAATAAAGCAGGCAATGCATCAAATTCGTGGTCCGTCGCGACGCGGTGAGCCAAAACGACGGGCCTCCGACGGACTAATTGTCCGTTACCGATCGTTTAAAATAATCAAGACGGACGAACGTGACGCCGCCGCCGCCGAAGAAAATTGGCACACTCTGCGAGAGCTTCACGCTTCCAACTTTTGCTCAGCTCAAACTATGTTGGTAGAGCAACATCACAGCTTACCGTTGTCACCAACTTCTCAATTATAGCTTCACACTTTTTTGAATAATTTAGACCGATGTCTTTTAAAAGTGATGCAAACCTACGAAAATTATAAATATCTAGAAAAACAGATATTTTAGCAGTCTTGAAAGTTATAACAAATCATGGGTTATCAAGTCGTTGCCTAGTTAATATCAGGTTCATGTAAAACATCTCAATCAAACCTTTACAATATGCTCGAATTTCTAATATTTTCTTAATTTCTCGCGATTCCCTCTTAATCAGCCTCGTACTATTGTCGGCATTCCCACAAAAGAAACATAATACATGGCAAGCATTTAAAATTCGTTTAATAACACACCGACTTCCAACTGTATCCATCCAGAAAAATAATTTGTGATTTATTTCAAATAAATTAAGATTGTAATCGGGCGGAGCGCCGCGCATGAAAAGAGAGTCGATAAATAAAAATTAAGGCCGCGTTTCCACCTGATGCTCGCGCGTGCAGCGCAGGTAGAGAGACTGTGGCGAGGTGAGAATAATCCTAACACCTTTTCGGTGCGCGAGTTATCGCAATTTGATTTGTGTGATCGGCAGATGAACGCGCCGAGATATCGAAACAAATTAGCAATGAAATTATAGGCTTTTAGATGCCGCTATCTTCATCCCGCTGGCGAATGCGCAATGATCAATTATTATTGTTACAAGTCTTTACCCAATCGGTATCAAACTATATGTCTTAAAGAAGAATGCAGCCATGTTAATATTCTAATATTACCGCAACCATGCCAACACCGTACCAGGGTTACTCGCAGTTATTGGGATTGAATACGAAGCGAGCCAGTGTCTTAATAATCAATTATGCTCCTCTCTGCGCACACAAGCAAACAACCACTAATAGCACATTTTTCAGCAATCGTTCTCATGGAGGCGCAACGTTTTGCAATTTATCTTGCTTAATTATTCGAAAGTCAGCTAGCGCACCAATCGAAACAGAAAACGCCAATTACGGCCAGTTGATTAGAATCATTAGCGGCCATTGCTTTTAATTACCACTCATTTTCCGTGCTGCACCGAGAGTCGAAAATCCCTGCGCGCAATTTTTGTTAGCTTCTACTCAAAAACATGGTTGCAAGCTAATAGAATATAATTTACATGCGCAGGCGCGTATTTTACTGCTTTTTTTCACGCGCTAATTAATGGTATGCAACGTCGTGGCCAACAAACATGGCGGACGAAAATTAACAGAATGGGCTAAAATTCCTGTTAAGCACATGGTATGCGCGCAAACAAAAAGCTTGGCGTTTTAATTGATAAACAAGCAATTATCAAGATATTGAGGTATAAAATACTCCAAAATATATATTGTTTAATATAATAAACAAGACAATGGTTTAATACAATTCAAGGAAAATTCTAATCATTCTCTATTTCAACATCAATTAAGAATTACTTGAACGCCGCAATACGCAACACATTAACTTTGACAGGCATAGTTGCCATATCTAATCACAATCCTAGACGTAATTCCAGTTATTTTTATTGTCTCCCAACCAATTGTTCCGGTGTTTCTAGGCATGAAAAATGATAATAGGAACTAAATGTCAGGCGTAACATTTGCTGGCGTTAGGCGATGTTGGCAATTTGACACTGCTATATTTAACCGAATGCTTCGCTCCGCCACTTTGACTTCTTTCTAACGCGCTGCAAAACAAGTCGGAAAGCGATGGAAATTGATGACGTGTACCACACTTTGGTAAAATTAGATTAGTAAAATAGGTATTATCCAACTTTAGACGTCTCTAGGCTTTCAATAAAATTTTATCAGGAAGCTGTTTTGGGCCTTATAATGAAGTGGTAATCAATGTATCATTTTATTGCATTTAATGCAATTGGTCAACAATTGTTTATTTGTAAGTAAGCAAGTAAAAGAAGATTAAAAACTCCAATTTGGGTAAAGTGTGTTGCGAATCGATTATTTCCGGGCTGCAAATTTGATAGAGCACGTAGAAAGCTTATTTTGCTTTAATAAGAATACAATAAATAAATGAAAGCTTATCTAAAGAACAAAATAAAAACATAGGTTATCAAGATTAATTAAATGGATACATAATTAAACACTTATTTGGCAAAATTCGCAAACAAACTGCAAGACACCTAACAACTTTAAATACTTTCGAGTGTAACCAAAAATGATTTAGCCTCAATTGAGAGCTTTACAGGATAAAATCACAATTAGAATATCAATTTTTACTCTACCGCATCGTAATTGGCCAATTATTTATATCCTCTTTTCAAAAAATTATACCTATTGTTTCTCCCCAAAAAACTAAGCAGCTTGCACACAACACTTTGTTGTCGCCGCCGCAACCGCCGTTTATGAGTTAAATAATTTATGTGCAGCCTACCCCGTGACGTGTACAATCACACATACCAAATCAAAGACCAGTGCCTGGAAAGAAATGGTTTCCCTAAAGTCGGACGTTGTAAAAACCGCACTAACCGAAATTGAATTCCAAACAGGTGTCTGTTCCCGAGCTCCACGTGGCCCACATCGGCGGGATACATGGGAGTGTCTGCAACGTGACACAATTTGTGTCGGGCTGAAGAGTTTTCAATATTTCGGCGGCGGATAGAAAGTAGCGGGTGTAATTTGAGTATTGGCCCACCCGGAGCGGAAACACGCCGCAGAAGAGGACCACACAAGGATTTTTTGCAAGTTGTGCTGTGATTAATATGCCACAACAAATGTTAACTGCTAACAAGCTGTTTTTGTAAGTTTGAGGACCAAATCTGTGACGTTTTGTCACGCCCAAGAAAAGCAGAAATTATCACCATCGAGAAATATTCAAATAATCATAACATTCTAAATTCTATGACTAATAGTTGTGTAAGCAATATTGAAAAGTGTTTTTAGGCAGATTGCTCAAGTGTAATTACAATTATTAACCCTTTCGCTTGAGCATCTGACTTTTAATTGTAGCACATGTCGTTTTCCGTCATATTAGTTCCACTCGGAGTATAATTAAGCAATCAAAGTAATGAATGCGATCTATGCGAGACTTCCAAATCCCCACGACGCCTCTCCAGAACCGCCTCACACTCTCCCCGATGAATTAATAAACTTGGAGGTTCACTCTTTAATCGCTTTGCCGCTTCGATGCGTTGCGCAGTGCCATCGAAGGGGTGAAAACTTAACTAATCTCGAATTTCAAATCGCTAGAAAAGATTAAAATGCTTCAAATACAATCTTCCCTTGACATAAAAACATGCACAGGATCAATATTAAATCATCAATTTAATTTTGTTTTCTTTTGAAACATGAAATAAAGTGTTAAATACTCATCTCTCATCATCATAGGGTAGAATTGCAGTTGACTGTAAGTTGACGTGCAAAGTGACGCTCATTCAAGGGTGGTTCTGCTGCCGCCATCGCCGATGTGTCGCTAATAAAGCGAGCAGACTGGAGTTTAATTCGTGACTAAATAACGATGCGCAAAGTGACGCAAGACCTTGTCTCCCCGCCGAAATGGCGCATTGTCTGCGTGTAGAAATGAAGCAAATGATACGACCTGGTGGAACACGTAGGTGAATAATTTACAGATGTTTCTTTGCTACAATTCGGGGCGACAAGACGACAGTGAGACAAGAAGACAAGAGTGAAGATTCACGGTGGCAACACAAGTCGACAACACTTTGCAACAATCTAATTATATTTGGGAAACACCTCCATGGAATGTAAATCATTTATGCGCTTTTGTTATCAAGTGAATGTGTACCTATCAAAAACTTGAGGAATCACAATAAAACTCTGATTTCAAGAAAATTTCTAATTTGAGAACTAAATACAGGGCAGAGTAAAACGACACTTAAAGTTGTACATTGCACAGTTGTAGTTCAATTAAGTACCTTAACCTCAAACATAGACTAAGAAATAAAGCATAGAAGTGGCGTCAAAAGTTATAAACTTTGCTAGTCTAAGTAAGTAGTTATAAACTATTTAAATTACTGACTGATTATTATCGATGACACTCTACAGGTGCTTCTCTTGAAGACCAATTGAAATGTCAACCATCACAAAGCAGAAAACATAAAATTAAATACTTGGTGTCAAATAAACTTATTTTATTAATATCGCTTGATGCAAACGAGGAATATAATTGTTACAATTGCCTGTCACTCAATAAACCTATTCTGCGGGTTTATTTCACCTCAATGTAATCAATTTTATATTTTATTTACTGCGGGTTGATAATAAAAAACTAAAACCTTTACCAGTTTTTTTCTACAATTTAAAAACTTCTATTAAAAAGGAAATTTTAAATGCTCTATTGTCTAGTATTTAACCTCCGACAGTTTTAAAACATATAGAACACCTGTTTCAAAGATGTTAGGAATGTTTACTACCGCCTTCTACACCTTTTACACCTTCTTCAATCTTAACATTGGTTAATAAGTTAGAAATCAGGTTTGACGCAGGTAAAAAACGCCGATCAGGCAGAAATTTCCAAATCGATGAAGACATTTCCTAGTCATGTGCTTACAGAGCACATTAAAGCTCTATCTCTATGATTGATCGGTGATTGATGGCAATTATGAGCAGAACAAAAGCTTTTTGTCTGTAAACTGACGTTGAATTGAAAATTACTGGGTTTACTCGGTTACTTCAAGGGGGTTTAACTTGTTAAGTGACTTAACTACACTTGAGTCAGTTACTTAATTAACTTAAACATAAATACAAAACAATTAGAGATTAGAGATTGGACGATTATGGTTTTGTATCACTATTCTAAGTAATTTATTGATTTTTAATGTGACTTAAGTCAATGATTAATTACAATAATTAAATACAACGTCAATCTTGAATCAAATTAAAGGGAATTAACTCGAATTAGACTTAAATCATTAGTTTGGTATTAGAATAATAAATTAATTTAATTAAAAGATAAAGATAGTCGACTAGTACAAATTGCACATTTTTGTCAATCATCTAACATTGCTGTAAAACTGCTGCTCCTGATATTCTCGATCAGAATGATTACGCGGGTCATTCAACCCGCCGAAACTAAAATTAATTGCCAATGTTAGTCCACAACTTCCATCTGCTAATTAATAAGTCTCAATTTGATACAAGTCAAATCACCGATAAAAATGATATAACTGAATCAATATACACGGACTGTATAGCCATCAAATTGGCATCTTCTCAGTGCTTAATTGAGAAGTTGCTTTGTAAAGAAAAAATACAAATTTTTAATTGGCGTAAGTGGACGTTTATACTCGTCGCGCCGCGTTCCTCCATTATCTTCGCATCTTGCCGACTGGCCGGATGAATTTACTGCCATTTGATTGTCTCCACCTGGTGCAGTTTATGCAGGTAAAATTAACTCTTAACATGTGTAAACTCACACGAATCGGCCATCCATGACATTCGAAGATAACTGTAGGCAACTCAATATACACGCATTTAAATATCGATACTTTCAAGATATTTATGTAATAAGATCGCTTAATGAATGTTTATTGGATATTAGCAATTCATTTTGTCAGGGTATCCGAACATGTGTCGTGGGTCGCGCTGTGCTTGATTTATTGCAAGAAATTTGTTTAACAAATCAATCCGATTGCGCACGTCATTATGCAAACCGCGCGTGGGATAGTGTGGTATACTTATCTACTGCAGGGTGGAAAGCTAGCAGCCACATTTTCCACATCGAAATTATGCGCGCATTTTCGCGTGTGTTTGCGCTACGTGCGAATTAATCGCGGCAATACGCAGTGCTGCTGTGGACTCGGTGGACTATCATTTTATTGTTGTGCCTTTATGGAGCTATAAAAGGTGCTCAAATGACCACGTGTGTGGTTTGCAGCGATTTCATATTATTAAGCTATTTATACACTGCGCAAGAATTGCGCGAAGGGCTCTTGAATTAATGCCTCGTAAATTGTTTAAAAAGAAAGAAAATCAAAGCCTGGAGAAATTTATTTTAAGCCAAAAGAATTGTGTCATAGTGAAATCTAACGTCTGCTATGAATAGAAAAAATGTTTTTCAAGCCCCAATAAATTTGTCTAAATTATGTCAAGTTTAATCGAAATTACGAGCTATTACAACGATTAAGTTGACATTATTAATATGAATGTCACGACATCAGGTAGAATAGATTGAGAAGCCATTCTCTAAAATGATCCTCTATCTTTCATTCCTTATTCGGAGTAGTTTCTAATAGTCCAAGTGAAAGCATTCAAATCGACCCTTGACTATTTCATTCTACCGTATTTGAAAATCACAATAGAAGGCAGAAAATGTCAAATATCTGGACATCATTTAACAACCTCTCATACTTGCAATAATTTGATAACATTGTCATCTAAACTCATTCAACTCAAACGCAACTAAACTAACTGACTTACCTGCCAGTCTTTGTAATAATCATCTCGGTTCCCAAATCATTAAACTTGTCCCATAACTCTTTAGTCTCCAAATGGCAGGTAACATTTCGCAGTTCCTCACAGGTCCACCGCTCCTGAAGCAGAGGGTTTTTCTGATGTGCAGAAGGTGATCGTCTTCCTGACGAAGTCTGGCCAGGAACTGAAGATTCTGAAGTAGACGATACATCTACTGGTGATTCCCGACCACTTTCAGTCCCAGGTGAGACCAGATTACAGTCGATTGCCGGTTCAGGAGTGGATGTTACTGAGGAGGTTGTTTCCACAAACTTCTCTGCTTCAACCAAAAACAATTAAGTATTAATTCTATGGTAAGAAACAAAGCAATAAATTTGATGCTTGCCTAATTAATTAATAACTCAATGGCTTTATTTGTCGTAATTGTTACTGAGTGATAATTTAATTAAGTAAAGGAAATTGTGTAAAACAGAGCCAGTTCTGATTCAAGCCTTTTAAGTCGCTTTACAATTCGAAGAAGTCAAACTTCATTATGAAGAAGCGTAATAGACATTATAGGGCATTTACTGAATTAATCCAATTTAGAAATGAATGAAACTTGAATGAATTGACTTCTTACCACAATGGATAATGATATAATTATAGCTGTTAGAAATAAGCAGTTCGCATCAGAGACGCTTAAATCTTCATTAACGCGCTCGCTAATTAATTAATTGGCTTCTCGTTGTGTGCACCGCATCGTAATATGATAACAAAATGCAGAATGGAGTTGATTTACAAGTTGAGCTACTGTATATTAACATTGCTGTGTTCTAATCATTCTAATGTGTGAATTAATGACAAGTTCAATCTGAAAATAGTTCTTTTTCATTCAATTCTGTTGTATGCAACAAAGTAATCCCTTTAGTTCACACGTTTTCAAACGTATACCGACTCATTATTTGTTATTATATGTTTTCTCAAAAAAAAAAAAAACATCCACATAATACGGCAGCTCTTCACTTTTGTACCCAACACTTTCATAAACAAATTGCTTAAATTATAATTACAGTACTTTCGTGTTGACGCGCAGAAAACACCAATGCCTGCAATTGCCGTCGAATTTCTCGGTTGTGGCTCAACAATCACGCCACAATGCGCACGACATCCAGCATGGCAAAAGGGTGTGTTGCGACATGCCGTGTCGTGTGACAATGGGCATTCGTTGCGTTTTTGTTCTCGTTTTGCATTTTTACAGCCTATAAGTGGCGTTTTCACATTTACACCATCGACATGGTGCGACGGCACGAATCCATCATCTCAAATCGTAGCAGTCGCGAACAATCGCATTGTTTCTTTGCGGAATTCGTAGGAGCACATAGTTTCTGCCATTGCGGCATTACATAAGGCGCGGCATGTCATTTTCCTTTCATGCTCTACAACTCAATACGCCGCACAAGTTCATGCGACTTTCTGGAAAGCCGTAGGCCTCTGCGGAATTATGCTCCGGTCTTGTAACGTCATTCGGACGCGCGCTATCGGGAGAACAATCGAATATACCATCGACATTCATTTTGATGCATCATTGTAACTTCGTATTTATGCATTTATATGTTGATTTTGCATGCAATGCCGGGTAGAAATTTAGTGATATTTATGTTTGGGCAGAAATTACTAAATGTAGATAATGCGTTTAGTCATATTTATATAAGCATAGATTTACAACCAGATTATAGTGAGTTTATGTATGGGATTTGAGATCAGTGTTAAGGAGTTTTAGAGAGATGTTGGTTGCGTGGTGGCCAAGTATCGACTGTGCTACACTTTCCAAGTTTCGCATCCATCAGCCTCAGATTTCGTTTATCATCGTTATCCTTCGTGGTAAGTCGTCCAATTGCTCCATTCGCGAGTTGCTCCGAAATGCAACAAGATAAAGCTTTCAAATTTGAAAACTTTTTAATTTAAAATTAATATTTCAATAACTATTGATTGTGTGTACGAGTAAAGTATCATTTGTTATCAGTTGTAAAGCAATTTGTTTTATTTTGATTAAATATGTGTTTCACATAAAAATAAATGTCGAGTAATTAATTTTCTTCCAGCCACACCTTTTGAACATAAAATAAAACGCGGGGCGTTTGAAGATTTCAAGCACTCGCACACAACACCAAAAGACACGACTAAACAAGACTTTATTATCGGCAGTGTGTTATTCCAGAGGCGTTCGATTTTTCAGAGCCGCTTGAACGTTTTTTCGTGTTTAATTTATTTAATTCGTTTAGCGCTTGAATGCGGTTATCGCAGTGAGTTTTATCAAAATTATTCATTCGCTCTTAATCAGCGATCGCCACCTCGCGTGAAGACTGCACATTTTTATTGCTTATTTTCAGGCATTCGAGGTTGAAAGCTGCGCTTTGCAAATTGAGGTAATAATTTCACACATTTCTCACACCTTGCAAAAGAGGTCATAAATATGTAACGTTTAAATTGTGAAGTGTACAATGTAATAAGCTAAAACGGAATGAGAATCGTTTTGTTTTAATTTAAAACACACTTTTGTGGTGTAACTAAGATATCGGTGTTGAATCACTGAGTGAAATAGTGTTGATGGTCACGTAATTCTGTGCGCTGTGTGATAGTTCGACTAGTGCCATGCACGGGGGCGGCTAGAATGATAAATGGCAAAATAGGGGGCGCGCCACCGATGGCTTTATTATAGCGAACGCTTTATTTAAATGCCTGCTTCATTTATTATATTATGCTAGCATCGATAAGTAAGAATTTTTTGGCCAATTATTTTCATTTTCCAAATTCCTTCCTAAAAATTAAGCAATTTTTGGTAGCTTATTAACAAATAGTATAGAATCACATTTGAGCAAAACCATTTAAAAAATATTTGTTTTTCAACAAAATTTCAACTAAATAAAAAATCAACTTTTACATCTTTGCGCTTTTATCTCATATCACTCGAATTGTAAATTACTAATTGCAGGAAGTTTAGTAATTCCACCGATTTTTCAATGACATTTTCATGTGGCTGTCGTTTAGTTGTTGTTTATTTGCCCAAGCATTACAACACGGACTCTATTCAGAAAACATAATCAGGATCTTATCATATGATAAGAGATCGAAATCGACCTAATGATGTTGTAAATGACACCGCGCATTAATGGACTTATGTCTGCGTCAATTACGGCAATGTTGGATTTAAATATGTTCTGATGCTATTCCCAACACACTTAATGCGTCAAAAATAAGTAAAGAAAGCTCATAGACAACATTATTTTTCAAGGTATTTACTGCAAAACGTAGTTGTTTTTTGCATATTTGCGCATTAGTGAAACTGTAAAACGTCACATTGATATTATTTTGTCGATCACTATCTTGACATGTTGTTACACACACTTTATTTTCAACTTTTCCTTGCTTTGCTCATTGCGCTTTCAAGAAACTCTGAATTGTGGAGAGAATTATTTAACGTAAACTTAGCCATAGACAACTTGTTTTCGCAGTCACGCAGTCACTGATCGTTTAATGGCTGATTTTAAGCAAATAAACTAAGGTGTTATTCTTAAGGAATGATGAAAGCTTTTCTGTGATTGGCTCAAAATATGAATTCAATCGTACAGAGCTAAACAATAAAGAAATCAAAATAAACTTTAAATTCAAGGCGTAAGTAGACATATTAAGCGTTCATTGTCTTCAGGCAAAGTTGTAACAGTTGTTTGAATTAAATGAATGATATGTGTGGAGTGTACATGAGGAAAGCCACATTTTCATGCTTTTACATCGAAGTGTAAAAGCACTCATGTTCATCACGAGCCCTAACGGGATGTTAACATATGTATGGCACTTTCAACTGATCGGTAGACCACCTGGAACGTCAAATTAAACCTAATGTGAGCATTTACGTTCTTACGTGGACTCTCCGCTTTTTTTTTACTATCTTATCTGTTATTTTTCATGCTCCGGCTCCAAGAACTCATTTACAATGAAATAATTTTGCCGAAAGATGCCAAATTACACTTAAACATTTCCCTTTTTTCTCTACCTTATTAACTTATGTGTTAAGTAATATGACTTTTTTATTTAAGTATCATGCAATTTTCTTCTTCTTTTTCACTTCCCTCACTAAGAGAATAATAAAATAATTGACGTTTTTTATCGTGCTACTGCCAGTTGGCCAATTATTTACTTTTGTCGCATTTCAACTGCGTTAATGCACGTATAATTACAGAAAATCATCATGTGCACATTATCTATTACGCATTACATGTCGAGACATTGACTGCCTGCTGCCGGCGTCGAGTTCGATTAATATTCGAATTAGATGCTTTCGTTAATGCAAAAATTGCATGTTATGAATGTGCATGCTCGATGCGTGCCCTTATCAATAGGGATTATATTAAACCAGCTGTCTCATGGGTGGACAATTTTGCAGTATATAGCAAACTAACATAACAAGATAATTAACGTAAATAAAACGATGTCATAAAGTTAATTTATTAATATTTTATTTTTCGTAAAAGGATATTCTTAACTACGTTGTTGGTAAGTTTTATGAAGTGCAAATTTGATTTGCATAGAAACCATAAACCCATTTTATCTCGGTTAAACTCTACATATTCTTATTTGATTAATGGTTAAACAATGAATTTTTTTATCAACGTTTAATCATCTGAATAATCATTAACAATTATTATCATACTCTAATTTCAGCCAATCGGTACAATCTAGTTTCATTGTTGCACAGTATCCTTCATCAATTCTACATGTTACGATAAAAGTGATAGCGGAGGCGGCAGGGAAAACTCACCACGATGCGTGCTGATAGCGCCTGATTGCTTCTAGCTGATATTAACAAATGCGCGCGTTTACACACTCGCAGGACCCTACAGATTAACAATAACACCTCCCTAGGCATTCTGCCGTGTGGGGCGGCTAATGACGGTAATTATTTATTCCGCCATTTGACGTTTATTGCTCGAAATCAAACAGAAGCAGCTAGGTAAATGACAATCTCTATTTTCAAGTGAAGTGGTACAAGTATGCAACCAAGCATACACCCATAATGCGTATGGCTTTAACAAGAGTCAATTTGCATAAGTGACGAGAAATTGGCTACTTCACTAGACATTATCAATAAGCGGCAATTAGCTAAAACGCTCGAATGGGTTGATTGCAAGTTTAAGTAATTTTTTCACTTGGGCATAATCATTAATAATGGCGTTATGACTCGCCGACGACATTTCGGCCTCCACATTCCCATAATAATTACCAGCCAGCCAACTGCGCACGCGGTGCTACTGGGCCATTTGGTAAACAACGGTGAAATGACAGTCGCAATAGCACGATTTATGCATTTCATGCATTTTGCGCAATGGCAGCTTTTATACATTTGAAAACAATCAAAGTGAGTAGAGAACTAAGTGGATTTCCAACAAACACTTAAATCACAATGACAATATATCAGCTTTAATTGGGTTTTTAAGGTGTACCCAAGATTAATTGAAGATGATACTTACCAAGAGGTGAGATGGTGTCCGACGGTTCACGACACTTGGTCCTCGCTGCACGTCCATGCCTTGACATGATCGCTGCAATGCTAAAGTCCGTGGCACACGGCCTCATGGTACAATTGTCATCCATCACCTGGTGCTCACCATTACACATTCACCCGCAAAAATGTCCAAAACCGTCTTCAGAACCTTCTTCTCGTTGTTTGGTAGCAACAGAATACAGCGAATTTCACTTCAACAGAACACGTGTCAGGTCCACGTGGTTCAAAAATCGATACTATAACAAGTCCAACTTTGAAGCTTCCAACTACTTCCGAATCTCTTCAAACTGACTAAACGCACGTTTTAATCGCTTCACACATTAATTCCTGCTCAATTCATTGAACACCTAAGAATAATAGTCACTGTCTTTGAAGAAAACACTTTGGTTTAAATAATGTTTGTTGCTGATACATCTGGTTAAAAGTGGTGAAGTAGTTGTCAGTTTTCAATTCACAATTATTTAACTAAATCACTTTGTTTATAGTTGAAGAATCTTGTTTGCATTCGCGTGTTCGGAAGTCGCGCGCGTGTGTCCTGTGCGTCCGCGCGGCAAGCAGCCAGCGTGCGAGATGTTTTGACAGAATGAATATTTAGAATCTTTCGGCTGGCATTTAACGAGATTAGTGCGATAGAGCCGGCGAGAGCGATGAGATTGGTCGCTCCCACTATGTGAAAGGCGTGTTCTTAGTGGAAACGTGTGTGGTGCGCGCAGCAAGACCGACGATGATTTTCACGCTTCTGGAATAATTGATTTCAGGTCTTCTTCGGAATCAACTCAGATCTCCCACTAACTTTTCGACCTACAATACAATAGGCACAGGCAACACTCTATCGAAGGATAAAAACTGCTTGTGTGTGAAAACTCAACTTTGGAGACTTTTTGCAAATTTTCTGTTTGATTTTTAAAAGGAGTCTACAGTGTATTTCTGCTCGCTGGAGCAGTTTGCAGTACGGTGGTAGGTTGACGATAACACACATCGCACGCTGTGGCGTTCGTCGACCGCCTGCCATTTTTCGCTGCCACCTCCACCGCGGGCGGCCGAGGGTCTCCTTTCCACTATCGATGACAGCGCGTTATGCTCGTGTGCTTGCGCTCCCCTTCCACACACCGCCTTGGCCCGTTGACGCTGTCCTCCTCGCACTATCACGGATGCATCCAATGCACCTGGGCAATGGGCGTAATTGCCGAGGTGCGAGCGAGCACTGATCCTTGCCTCCTTTTTTTCTCCAACCGCCTCACCGCGGCTATTGTGCGTCCGATGGGAGTGTGCGCCGACGCCCCAAAGGCGGACTCCCCGTCGGCGGCGGCCCGCCTAGCGCACACCAACTTCAAGCAATACTACTTGACACTAACTGCACGAAATAATAATTAACAGTTGCACAATTAAAATATATTTATTTTCAATGAAGTTTAAAAAACACACGGCAAACATAGATTGCTACAGCTAAATCTGTGTGTACAAAGTAATAGATTTATTATTATTTATCTTATGATCAATTGTCAATGGAATTTCTCATTGTTGTCTACAACGTCCTCTTCACCTGCTCGCGGTGCCGGTGGATAAATGGACCATCCCGAATGCACAATACAGCTCGTTATTCATGCGCCGCCAACGTCTCAACACGTTGACGTCTCATTTTCATCCGATAATTAAATTAAACGCCGCCGTCACAATGGCAATCAACATCGCCACGCTCGCCAGCGGGACGCATAAACAGGAAGGTGCGCTGGGAGCGGCGGCGGCGGTCCGATTAGTTCTGTGCGCGGCGCTGTAAAACAATGCGCGATTATGGGACGCGAGCGGCCAGATACGCGAACTGAATCAATCAACTTGGTGTCGAACACGTCGCGTACAATCCTAACCGCAATAGGCACGCCGGTCAGCTCGTACCACCGACGTATTGTTGAACAATGAGATTACATATTGTAATAATTATTTTCTGTAATCAATTGGATTCATATTTGCAGCGGACGGAGAAATATCGTTCGGTGGAATTAAGAAGGATTGATAACATTGAACTGGTTTAAATATAATTTGACTACCCAACGAATGAAAAGGACGATGGTTAGCAAGTGTTTTTTGCATCGGACCAGTTTGTTCACTCTTTTTTTAGTAAAAACAACCAAAAGTATCCAAAGAAAACTCCATTTTCCTACTAGTGGCACCCTCTAGAATGCTTTTTGATAATGATGACAGCTTTTATTATTTACGCTTGAAGCTCTAACTACTTGAATGTTGATAATTTTCTTGCAAACACACTCATTTAATTTATTCCAATATTTTTGAATGCTGAATGCAACTGTTTGAAATCAGTTGCTAAGTTGGCAGACCTAAAATTACCATATTCAACAAATAAAGGATGCACCCACGCATAGAATGACAAATTAAGTGATTTATTAAGCTGAAGCCACCACAAAAGCACAGGAAACACAAGAAATAAAGGATATCATGGCGAGAACGCGACAAGTTTTGCTTTTTAAAGAACAAAAACACGATTCCAACCGAAATGAATTATGACACGTTCTCACAATAAGTCCCTCTATGAATGGACCAAGCAACCAGTATCAATTTCATTCAAAACCAAACAAAATATCAAAATGCTAATAAAACTTTTCTTAATCTTTATTAAGTCCATAAAACAAAAAATACTCTTCTCCACTGACATTGTTCATCCTTTTCAATCTAAAAAAACTTCAAAGTGGCTTGCTTCTATTTTGTTACGTTTCAATTAAAGCCGCCCATAACTGCCGCACCTCGCGAAGGCTTAATAAACACACGTCTGGCATTCACTTGATGATAATTGAATATTAAACACTTTTTTCCGCTTTCCTACTCTAGTTTTTCGAGGATTATTTTGTAGTCGGTGCGGTAGGCCCTGTTAAACACGGCGGCGTCCAAAAGGAAAACATCGGTAAAATTCAGGATGAAACGCGCACCGCGACAACCGCTGTCGGCCATAACCAGCCGCCAGCACCGGCGCGGCAATTATTATAATGCGGAACATGTTTAACGCACCTAATTGAATGTAATAGATGAATAGAGGTAGTAATTTAATTCCTATCTGTTGTTTCTTAGTAGGTTATGCAGGTAAAAGTTTCAAATTTTGCTTATGAATAGTCAAATAGTGAAGAAAAAGACTAGAAAATAGGGAAGAAACAATAAGTTAGTTAGGAGTTAAGTCATATTTTAATTTAGGACAATATTGACAATCTCGTAATTTCCTGATTTTTGTTTGATTTTAATTGTATTGAGAAGCCATTAATTGTTTTGCACAAAATAAATCTTTTATAACACATTTAATTGACTGAAACTTGCAAATAAATTATTCCACCCTGAAAAAAGTTGTAAATTCCTCTATAAAACTCCCATCTACTAAATTTAATTAACCTTTGTTTTCTATTTAAACTCTGACTTTAGTGCACCTCTAGTTGATAATACAAACGCAAACAATTTTAGTGCACTATTGAAAATAATTAACGACTCTACAATTAATCCATCAAACATTGTCCATCATAATTTATTGCTTATTTTTATTGAGTATATTGGTATTATACTCAACGAAAATTGCAAATTGCACAACATGCAGTACCGATTGAGTTCCTTCGCGTTTCGCAGTATGCTCTGCATAATTTTACAGCGTCTTGTACCAAGTACCAGCATGTGCAATGTGTGCGTTTCGTGTACATTGAGCACTTGAGTAGAGCACTACCCACTTTGTGATGTTTGGGTTCAGGTTGCGATACTCACAACAACATAATGCGCTCCTCGGCGCGGTGGTAATACACGATAATTTTCACGCTACCATATACGCTGGAGCGGCGCGCTGTTGTGGTGCCCCGGGGTCGGCATGCGCGACCGCCGCGCGACAACAGCAACAACATGGCGCCGGGGCGCGAGCTACTGCACACTCGATAGCATTTGCATCCTAAACATCTTCGTGATGCAGATCCAAAGGGCACACAAGCGTAGAGAACATTCACATCCAACGACTGGCTACTCTTCCAGGCAATTTATTTGGACAACTCATTTTAGCTCGTCTCAAGAAGAGAAAAAAAGTAAAAAAATTGTTGTTTTTAATTACTTTAGCCAAATGAATATTATTTATTATTCTAGTTAGTTTAGTTGATTTGCAATTAATGTTTTAAATTGCATGATGGTGACACCTAGAAAGAATAAGAGAATACAAAGCTTTATGAGAGTAAGTGTGATAGACTGAGTAAAAAGAAGATACGGGGAAAAATGAATTTCGACTACATACAGGAATCAAATTAATTATGGATTTTCTATTTAGGATTTGATTCTAGGATTCTATCAATGTGTATCATTAAAACATTTAAAGCAATAAATTATTTTAATAAAAGTCAAAGGAATTTCTTCAAAAAACTGGATTCCTAAAATTAAGTCTTGTCATTATTCGTAATTTCACGTGCAAACGGAAATTAATGATGCTATTAATTCAGTAACAAACTCTATAACTCGTAAATATTTTATGATTTTAGAAAAAATGAGGGAAACAATTCCTAAAAGAACAAACTTACTTAAAAAGCACTTAAACAAAAAATTTAGTTATCCGATCGATTTAAATTCCAATTAAGCCACAACTGAAACAAATAATTAGACTCCAAACACCCAACCATCATTGTAGTGCTGCCTTTATCGAACAAATGTAATTAATTACAATAGTAAAAATGTGCATTTTAATTCAATATAAATTAACCTTTTAATTTATCCGCCATCATAGAAAAATAACGACTGTTTATGTAACCGCAGCTATAAATCAACAGCACTTCAAACAATTTCAATGACCATTGGACAACAAGAGGCGTGCGCTCTCCATCACTTCTTCATCTCCCAATGTTCTCTTGTGGTCTTACACAATGCGCCTAGCACCTTGCGTCAACTGCAGTGGATCACACATGCTCGTGCCACAACCGTTTAATCCATCCGCTGCTTGACCATTCAACGAGGCCACAATGGCATGTTTCTGGCTGCTTGACTACTCGAAAGCAATCGTCTCAAGGCACTTAACTCGAGTCACGAGTCACAACAGCAATTGTCCGACGTATGAAGAGATAAATACCGCAGGACAATGAGAACAATGTGTTCTATTCATGCGTATTTGACGTATGCTCAAAGAGCAACTGTTGAAATAAACACGAAATGTTATTTCTTAAATTTCACTAGTATCTCATTACGAATCTATTTATATTAGTAATGTATTGTTTAGGTTTAGGAATCTAGAGTAGATAGAGTAGATCTAGTTGGTATGGTCTCTGGGTAATAAATATTCTATCATGCGTCAAAAAGTCCTCCGCAGTCCTTTTATTTTGTTCGTTGCATTCGCCTTATTTTACGACCGCCACAGGCTTAGCTGGTATTGCAACACTTGCGCGCCCATTGGATGCCCATCGCAGCAGCCTATAGAGGTGTTAGCGTTGATATGTTGGTGCCTTTGTACGCGAAGGCCCCCGGTGGCAGCCAACGCCGAGTGGATGTCGTGCGGCGCGTGTGTTATTTAGGATTATCGTCGTTTTAGCTTTTTGACCACCCCGGTTGCATTCACCGCATAAACAAACTATTATAATACCTCCTGAACGCGTTCAAACACTTCACGAAGGAAGACAATAGAAATCAGTTCGTATTAAATAAAAATCAATGTTTAAGTAGGACTGAAGTGGGAGCAGATGTTGATCAAGTAGAGATCGATTATGGTCACCATGGGATGTCTTTCAGAATGACCACTGGCCATTTTGCAGTCATTGTTTGCGGTCACCGTACGTGCTTACCTCTATTCAACCCCAATATAGACCAAACCAGTTTAAGCAACAGTAAGCTAGCTCTAGATGTGTGAATGTGAAGATGCCTTTAGATTCTGCACCACTCCAGGAGGTCCTTTGCTGGACAATCTGGACATGTCCGAGAGTGTTATCTGAGTGAGTCATCAAGCACCAGCTGCTTCAGGCTGCTCTGAGCATGTTAATGAAGTGATCGGATTATAACAATGCCATAACAATGTGAAGGGTGGTTAAATTGACTACAATCTGTACAACCCTCTGAAATGCCTTGAGTGACTTGGGAGCATTTAGTGATTTATAAGTGCAGAACAAAATCTATTTCGATACTTTCTGAGAATTTCCGCTCTTCAAAGCCAACAACTTAATTTGCGTACCTCCTCTTCCCCTCCATTCCAGCACTATCAGCAGCACATTGCGCAGGCACTTGATGAGATTTACAACTCTTTAAGTTGTTCTAGGTAACATATGAGTCTCCTTCTTTCGAAGCCACTTCTCAAGTACGTGGTGTGTTCTGCGGTCGTGCACTTTGAAGGGTGGTTGGCTTCTGTTCTCAGCTATTCTTAGTCCTTGTCTTGGAGGCACGCACGCAATAAATTTTGCTTTTTTGATATAGACGCATTAAAAACTTTCTGCGTCTGACTCACGCATAGCCTGCAAGACTTCATACAATCTACATATCTTCAGCATAAAGTCGCAGAATGGGCTTCTGTGGTCCCAAGGTGCCGCTGCACTTGAGGCAAGCTGTTGTGGCGCACCGCGCGATGCATGTAAAGCAGCAGATTAGGGTTCAATGGAGATTAGGACCCTTTAAATGGAAAAGAAAACAACGCATGTTGTGGTTGAAAGTGGGAATAGAAATACACTTAAGTTGACTTAAGTCAAGGATATTATAATAAGGTAATTTGTCAAGTGAGGGAATTTGAAAGTGGTAGAACATGGGAATTTAGAGAGTTAGTTTTTTAATTGATTTCAATAATTTATAAAAGAGGTTTGCCCAAAAAAAAAGACAAAAAAATAAGAAAATGGTATGTTAATTATTGAATAATTTTGTTTGGGCCTTAAAACAACTGTGAAGTAAATCCTAATTTAGGGTCTTTCAAGCACTTTTTTAAACACCTCCCATACTTCCCACACTAGTGTTCATGAATGCTACCCTCAAAGTCCCACGACCACCTACTTCAACTGCCACCTTTAATTCTACTGTTTATTGACCAGTTACTATACATAGTGTTTTCGTAAACTTCTAAATCTATCAAAAATTGTTAATAATCCAATTGGTTTTTTATAAAATCATACAATTTATTTAATTTACATGATTATTTTTAGTCATAAAATGTTTTTTTATTCAAGTCCAGTTTAGTTTTAACCAAGGCATTAAACGTGTTAGCTCCTTCTAACCCGCCATAAATCCCCAACAAACGCTTGGGCGGGTTTTGAGGGGCGGCTAGCAGTAGTGAGCACCAACTAAGCGAATTGTAATCTTTCCCACCGTTATATTTCACTAGAGCCTGCTGCTGCCACTATAGCCGACCATTCAGCTATCCACCCTCCAGCACTGCCACCGCCTCAGTCATTGACAAAGAAATATCGCTGCAACAATCCCAATGTCCACATTTGCAAATAATGCTAGTGCAATTTAAAAATGTATTTCTTGCACCTTTAGAAGTGCAAGATCGGGATAATAATTACAAGTCGCATTTGCTTATAATTTGAAGGTAGAAAAATGAGGTTGGCCTACAAAAGGAACATAATTGCAAAGCACTAGAAATAGAATGAAAACACCGTACACGCACACTTAATAAAATCGTTGAACTAGATGTAATATTATTTGGAGAACGGCTATAATTTGGACCGCACTGCTATTCCAAGAGTGTGATAATGATTAGGTGGTATGTGTTAAAGCGTTACGAATTATGCCTCGTCGGTGGTCACTGACGCCCACAGTGGACGCCGTCAGAGACCATTCATCATTTCGGCAGGTCACACACTACCTAGAAACACAAGATAAAACAGAGAGAAACTTGTGCATATTTCAGAGTCTATTAGATTGAAGAATTGTTTTGATTTAATATAAATATTCATAGAAGAGTGTCGTAAAGCGTACAACGTGGGTAAGCGCAATGATTAGAACGATAAAAATACGTTCGTGACGTCGTGACGATTATTTAATAAACAAAATGGCCCACACCGCACGCCTTCCAGCCAACCAGCGAGCGTGAATGGGGTTTGCGAGAACCAACACGAACTGTAAACGAGCTTAAATCCAGGTTTATACATCAAAGGACTAGGTTTATTTTAATATAATGTTGATAAATATTGGCATGAAATGACAAGGGACTATAAAATGAGCTCAGAAGTATCTAGAATTTGATGGCAACTTTGCTGGAGGGGGTTAAATGAGCAAATTGAAGAAACTAAACCTAAAAAAATGAACTCAAATAAAGCATTTTTCAAAGACTGTAAACTTTTTGAAAAACAAAAAATATGCTATGACTCTACTACTCTATAAACTCCTGCTGGACCTGACCAGTTAAAGTCCTTAGAAACCCCTCAAATTCATACCAACATCTTTTCCACACCTCCAACCTTCTGAAAACCCCCACAATCTAAATTCTAATTACCCAAAACCGTTTTGTTTACATGCCTTCCTTGGGGTCATATGCCCTATCTGGTTGCGGTATCGTCAGAACATCATAACACAATATGAAACGCACGCCTGGGCGACAATTATAAAGTTATTACCCGCCGCCGAGATGCGCGCTAGCGATAAAATTCATTTTCGGTCGTAATGATGCCGCGGCGAGGCACACGTGGAAATGATATTGTTGAATCGAGAGATGGCTTAGGTAGATTTTAGAACTATTAGCTGAGTTCCGCTGCTGGCATTGTCTGACCAGCTACAACCAACCACAGTTTCCTTCCTTCCACGCCACGCCATTAAATATGTAATACGATCTTAATTGACGTTTTGTGGTCTATTGCCTTAGCTGTGCAGCAGTCAAAGTCATTCCGGTGCGGCAAGTTTTAGTGGTTATTATGTGACTTAAGCCACGTGAAGTGATTGTCAAACGGATGCCCACAAAATGACAATTTACATTACGCTGTTTAATTTACTCTGAAATGAGAGATGCAACTAATCTAATGTTATCCTGGTATGGGATTCCAGTAAAAACATGATTCTCTTAAGATAGTAAACGAATTACTATAACTCATTAAATCTACCATACTAAAAAATGATTCAGTTAGAGGTTATATTACGTATGGAGATAAGGCCTTCTTGGTCATCCTGGTCACTCTCAGATTACTAATTTCTTTACTAACGTAAGAACTAAATTGCTTTGAGTAAGATAGCCTTCTTTTCTTACGGGTCCCCATGGAGTAGTAACCCTAAATTCTATCAAGCAACCCTTCTCTGTGTCATGCATATGCGTTTAGCAGATTTAGTAAGTTTAGATAACGATTAACCGATTAAAAAAGGTTTAGGGTTCTTGTGTTTGTTTGCAAAGTCCATTTGTATGTATAGTAGAAAAAGGGGATTGAACGTTGTGGGAGTTGTGAGGTCCTCCCAACGGTCATCCCTGAAAAGTCGAGAAAAAAGACTGCTCGTCCCGCACAATCAATGTCCAAACGAGCGTGCATCGGCTGCAACCTCTACTCTCCACCCCCAGCTTGCAGCAGTTACTGTCCAGTCTGCACAAGTCAAAGCAAATCCCAGTTCAGCTTCCGTGTCTCGACCCACAACTCACAACTCTACAACATACTGTTTGTTTCTTTTTTCTAGACACGTTTTGAGGTTTGACTTTGAAGGATTTATTTGTTTGTTTTCTCGCCTTTTTTTTTTCAAAACAGCAAGATATTAGAAAATCCTAAAGTTACAATGAAAGGAAACAATTTCTAACCCTTTGTTGACTACTACTTCTATGTCTTGATTAATACACATCATCAAACCGTATTTTAATGCTAGCTTCCTCGTTTGATTGTTTCATTGTTTAACTCTACCTCTTGTTTCTGGTAAAAGTCCAGAAACAATTCAATCTCCCAATGTCATGATGTCATCCTGTCATTGTCTGAACCATGTTTGTGGCTTCAATATTAATAACTCTTGACGACCGCTGCGCATCGTTGTGTTTTAACGGCATGTAGATGGCCGACGAGGTTTATCACTCCCCGCTTAAAAAACTATCCGATATCAATCACTTTAATAGGCGGCCACTGCTGATGCACAAGGAGTGCGTACCCTCGTGTGCTTTCGATTGATGGCTGTAATTATAATTGCATATCGTTAGCTGCTAAACGCAATACAAGCAGCAGACAAAAAAAAAATCAGAAAAAAGTGCTACAACCTCCAAGGTTTTCAAAAAATGTTCAACATACTTAAGTAATTTTTATCCCAAACCGAAGCCAGTTAATAACTGAGCAGTTTTATGATAGTCTACTTGTTGTTGTTATCGGGGCAAGTGTCTGACCATGAAATTTATTTGAAGCATCAGTCTTTCAGCTGAAGAATCATCTCAAGTTGGCTTAGCTACTACCGTAACACGACTTGAGTTGAGATTGCGACGCGGCGGTGCTTTAAACGCACAAATCGCTTAAAGGAAACAGTGGCGCATATTAGTCGCACTTACAGCCTATACACCGCAGCATTATAATAATTTCAGAGTCAAATTGAAGAGCGCTTGATAAATCCGTCGCCTTCGCATGCCATCGTGTCGGTAAAAAATAAATTGAGAAGACAACCAGACGCTACCACACGACGATTACCATGGAGTAATCACATGGCTAACTACCCGAGGCGTACGTGGCGTCGCCTGGTGTGCTGCTGATAAACTACCATGTCTCAAGAGGCTGAAAAAGTGCTGATAAAAAGAAGGCATGGATTTATTAAATGTTTTATACGCGTTAAAATGCTTAGTATTTATACTACATGTTTCAGAAACAGACAAGAACCATCTGCCTTACCTAGAAAATTGATATCAAACGAGTAATACTTTGTAGAATAATATTACTGAAATTCTGCGTTTCTTGGGTTGCTTCTTTTAGTTGTATTCTATGTTTCTAGATGTTTTCCATTTCGAATAAAAGTATCTTTACCTAACCCTATGGTATAAGTTTCCATACCATGGTTAGGTTATATCAGTATCGGTGATGCGCACGTCCGCGTGTGGTTATTGCAACTCCTAGCCAGGTGAAGCAGAAGAGGGTAAAAATGGCTCAGCGTGATACGCGGATGCCGCGGACGCGCATCGTGGACGCGAGCAATCCGGTTTACTATAAATTACTTTAATAGATTGTTAAGGGGCTGAAGGCGACCTCAGGTCAAACGCATAAATATTGCTGTTGAATTGAAGCAAACAGCTGACAATAGGTAAGTCAATGAATTGAAGAAAATTAATGCAATCATACTACATTTAGTATGTTGGTAAAATCTTGAGCTTAGTGGCGAAATCTAATATGTTCTATAAGATATGGGGATTTTATAATTCACTTGTAAATACTTGGCGCAAAAAACATTCAAAATTTACAGTTAAAACGGTCAAAATTAATTTAGTTTGGAGAGAATATCGGATAAAATATTCTCACTGAATTTAGTCTTAAGGACTATAGTGGTAGATGCAGTGCAATAAAGTGTCAGTACGTGACATGGGTAACAGTATGATCCACAACAAATTTTAATTTTCAATTAATTTGGTTTGCTATGTATAAGTTTTCAGCAAATTACTTCATCAATGAATTTATTGAAATGAAAAAAAAAAATGAAAATATACATTTGGAATGAAATGAAAGTGTGTTTGCTCGATTAAGTATGAGTTGCCCAATAGTATTTCAATTTTCTTGAGTCATTTACTTTTTGAGATAGAATTTGTTTAGTCAAGAAATTAAAACTCAATTTTTAATCATTTTTGCGACTGCAATCGTTGTAAATAATTTCACTCTGCATGCTTGCTGCGCTATTTGTTTACAAAAGTGAAAGAACTAAATGAAGGCATGTTGGAGTGCTGAGTGCACAAACAATTACGACACAGTGTATCAAGATATACATGCCCACTCATGTATCTACAATACAATAGGGGTATCATATTACTTAAGCATTGCTCGCAGAACGCAGAGCGAGTGATTCGAACTATTGCAGTCGCGAAAACGAGGAAAAACCGAGTTTCAATTTTTCGAGTGAAAGAATTTTATCTCAAAAAGTAAATGTGTCAAGAAAATTGAAATACTAGTGTCGTATTAAGCAACTCATACTTAATTGAGCAAATATACTTTCATTCCATTCAAAATGTTTCATTGTTCGGAATATGTGTTCAAATCAGCGTCTGCATTTTTTCACAACAATTCACTCTAAGAACTTAGAACTTTGAAAGTATTACATAAAAACACATTTCATCGGTGTGTATTTACAAATTGTTATTTAAGACAGTTAAATGATCTAACAATAATTACGGAAGTTATGGGACAATATATTAAATCGCAACCAAAATTCGGTCAAAATCGAAAATCGAAATTAAAAAAAACAGATTGACGGTTCAAAAATTTTGAAAAACTCGTTTTTTTTTTTAGGAAATTATGATTAATCGATTGCCATTAATGCGATCTCGATCGGAGATTTTCTGTTTTACAGTGTTATCACTAATCTAATCACTAGATTTAATTTTTAATAAACCACCTATAATTTCACCAATTAACAAACAATTTATGATAATTCTCTTCAATTTCTAAATCAATTATTTAATAAAAATAATCATGAAGAAAATATAGGTTTATAAATCATTATTCCGACATAATAAAAACAATTACCCATTCTGAGAAGAAAATTTATAACGAACTAGCCGTGAGTTTACGACTACATTCTAAGTATTAAGTTAATTTGTTTCTAATTTATGCGTTAATGGCACTGCAATTTCGCAAGAAACCAACTTGAAGAAAATTAGAAAATAGAGAAATAATCCCCAGACTTATTTATGCTGTTATTTCACTAAATCAAAGCAAATACCTATCCTATTTCTGCGAGAAGAAAAATGTACTTATGTGTCTTACTGTCTTACAGTTAATGCGAGAAACCTCAAGGGTGAGTTTCACTTTGAGGTTTGCAGATGGCGGAAAGTGATTAATAAAGCAAGGGATTTTTTTGTCACCCTTGTGTGAGAGTTTAATAAGTGCCAGCAGTGACAAAATATTTCTTTCCTGTTCTTAATTCAGGCAAGGAATGAGGATGAAGAAAGTACTTATTGTGAGGATTGTACTAAACGCTTTACTAAAGAACAAGTTTGGCTTGTGCACAAGTGTCTTTTTGCGAAAACATTGGAGGCGGCGCAAGAAAACGCGGATTACAGCGTGCGCAAAACACCTGCGTCAATGACACCTACAATTTACTAGATAATTGTCTCCATACTTGTGTATCTTACGTTTACGTCATACCAAGTCTTTCTAAACTTAATAGAAACTATTTATTTTAAGATAAGGTAATAATACCACCAAAACATCAATTAAAACCTAGAAAATTACCATTTTTATCGAGAAAACACATTTGTGTCTTTTTGCAATTTATGAATCATAGTTTCTAAACTGGTATGGGCAGGTGTTTTCTGGAAGACTTTGTATACAATTTGATTGTTGTGTAATGCCATGGTTAGACATTATAATGCATTAGCCAATTTCTGTCATTTCTGTAATAATAGTATTACGCGCGACGTCCTCCCGGTGCGTTCTTTTTAATCTTCAGCACAAAACCGACAATTTGGTGTCTCAAATTCAGAGCAATATGTTGTACTGTTTAAGCAAGGTGTTTTCTTTTTAAATAAAACGTTATTAGAAGGTATTTTCTCCGGTATTGAAATACCATAATTTAAGCAATTATGTGCAGATGAATTAAACTATTTTTTATTGTGAACTTTTTGCAACAACGAAAAAAGTAAATTGCACTAAAATAAAATGATATCTTAGTTCTAATTTCCACACATTTTTATCATCTCCGTTTGTAGCTCGTTTATGCAATGATGTGAGGTCATTTATGTTCGTTTATGCACTAAACTACTAATTAGAAAAATGCAAATTCAACACATTAACTTCTGTATTCTGCACAAACTCTCAACTACTCCCTCAAGACCTCAGTCTTTCTTCTACACTAAAGTGCTATAAAAATGAACGATAAAATGTTTAAGCTTCTATTTAACATGGAAATACATGGCAATACAAGCAACTAACCTGCGTGCTTCGTGCGATAAAAGAACTACTGAAACTAAATTCACAATTCGCCACAGAAAAAAACAAGTTGAGTTACTCAAAGCATGTGCTTTGAGTTTTGCATCTTTTTCTAGCTAGTGGAAACCATAAATAATAAATAACAAAATTATCATTCAATTTGTTGTAAAGAATACCCAAAAACTAAAGATTTGTGTGCTCAGGAATACTGTTTATTTGTTAAATCATAATCCATCCCTTTTCCAGATGTCTACATCCCAATCAACATCGTTTGTCGCCTGCTTGTGATGCGGTCGCGTCTGTTGATGGCGGTGTTGCTGTTTGGTCGTAATCGCGCTCGCTTTGATCCTCGTCGTCTGCGAGCTTAATTACGAAAGCGCTTAAGAATAACGCTCGCGGCCGTCTGGATATGGCACGAGATGCGGCGCTACTGTCGGCGTATTTCACAGCACACTGATTTCAACAGATCCTGACTCTTTATAAAAAGTTTCCAGTTTGAAAACCATCACAACCTAATGCGCCCAGACCGCACATTTTGTGTATAAATGATTTATTTTAATATAATTAACAAAGTTAACATGATTGAGATTGATTAGAAGATTCTTTATAATGTGGGTTGGTACTGGTAGCAAATACAGGACTGGGTTTAAGCTGTTCCTGGTAAGATGGTTCTTTCTCTGCGTGTGGGTTTAGGAAGCGAATTTGTGTAATGCCCCATTCGGCTCGCAAATGCAG
This sequence comes from Diploeciton nevermanni, assembly GCA_027575565.1. Taxonomy (NCBI): domain Eukaryota; kingdom Metazoa; phylum Arthropoda; class Insecta; order Coleoptera; family Staphylinidae; genus Diploeciton; species Diploeciton nevermanni. The sequence goes on from JAODIE010000001.1 coordinate 5,610,263, forward strand.
CAGCTCAAGAAGTTGTGCTTATCGTGCGAGCAATCCTTCTAGACAACAAACTTTGTCGCCATCCATTTTAACTTGGGAGTTGACAAATTCTGTGAAAATTTGCCCGTTTGCACAAGGGCGTAGAGTGTAAAAGGTTTTTTATTTCTTGAGCTAGTTAAACTTACCATGTGATTCTTAAGATAGAGCAAAGAATTTCTCTCTTGCTTTTTTTTTTCTTTATAAAGAAACAGGGTAAGTAGAAATGTAATTCTTACAATGGTGAGTTTACAATTATTACACATCGTGTAGATTACGTGCTAAAGCACTATTCTTATTTTTTTATAAAAACGAGGACGACTTAAAGTTGTCTAAAATGAAAACATCACTTTACTACACAGTTTCTTTAATTTGATGAGATCTATTGAAAACTTTTTAGTTGCTGTTTTTAAATCTCTTTAAAAATCCAATATTATCCAGGCTTTGAACATCATCTGCTAAGAAATAGAAAAATTTTTCCAATGCTCTACCCTTGTATCGTGATGTTATCTAACTCAACTACATCACTCCTAACGGCCCCATATTCGTGCACCATATTTGCCCAATTCTTTCTCATATATCCAGACAATATTTTCTCAAAATGACCAGTGTCCAGGCCAGCAGCTGTCTCTAAAGGGTAAACTCTTTTGAGACCTCTGTAAGTTAAACTGCAATTTTTCAAGCGGCTTTATTTCCACAGCGCGCTATCTTGTATTTCCCAATATTAGTTTTTATTGCATTGCAAGTATTATTGGAGTCTCGAGTCTGGTCGACGTATGGGAATTGTTGAAGAAGCAATATGTGGCGGCTGGACATCCGCATCCGTGGAATACTAAACTGATGAGATATGTAGTAAAATCGCTAGATTCTAGTGTTTTGCCTACTGGAATAGAAATCACGTTGCTTTTGGGATGTTATAAGGAAATGGATGAAATACGAATATACGGCAAACAACAATTGAAAACATAACTCTTTACCACACTAACAAAAAATCTAATTCAAGGAGTAACATTTCAGTTTGGTTTTTAGAAAACTAAAGGAAAACGTGTTTTGAAAAATAGATATAATTGAAGTACATTTAAATGTAGTGTAGTGACATTGTCAGGGGTGGAAACGTCTGCTGCCGCCACCACGAGTTGAAACAGAGGCGGTAGTGGCAGGAAAGCAGTGCGAATCTGTCGGAACCTTACTTGACGAACCGTGTAATTGGATTGAGTGCTATTCTAGGAACATTCACAATTTAAGACTACTTTTCAACAAGAGTTCTTTGGTTTTCTTGGTTTGAGTTTTTTGGTTAATATATTTGGTGAGAGACAAAAAAGTATGAGTAAAAGGCAAAAATTGAAGACACTAAATTTGAAGGAAACTCGTCAGATAATGCTGTAGAACAGAAAATTTCCGATCGAGATAGCATTAACGGCATTCGATTATAATTTTCTAAGAAAACGGGTTTTTCAAAATTTTCGAAATATATATATTTTTTAATTTCAATTTTAGTGTTGTATTGAATTTTGGTTGAAATTTGATATGTTGTTATATAACTTCCGTAATTATTGTTAGATCATTTGGCTGTCTTGAATAACAATTTGTAAATAGATATCAAAGAAATATGTAAAAACGTACATTGTTTATCGCTATTAGTTCCGAAGTTATAAGTTATTGAAGTGAATTGTTGTGAAAAAGTGTAGAAGCTGATATGAACGCATATTTCAAACAGATAAACATTTGAAATGAAGTATGTGTTGTCCAATACGACACTAGTATTCCATTTTTTTGAGGTTTTGAGATATTTTTAGTCGAGAAACTGAAACACGACTTTTACCCATTTTTGCGACATTTTACACATTTCTTTGGTATCTATTCCAAAATAAAAACAAAAAAACAAAAACGATCAAAGATTTGAAAAATTTGAAAAAATCGTTTTCTTAGAAAATGATCCATTGATCGAATGGCGTTAATGCCATCTCAATCATAAATTTCCTGTTCTACAGTGTAATTAGCAAGTTATCAATATAAAACCATTGTTTGATGATTTATTTATGATAATATTGCATGAAACACTTGTATGTAAGGTTAATTCAAGAAACAAAGCATATTGTCGAATAACATTCCTACAAATTTAAACTACTACATTTAAATAAGTTATTCTCCATGATTTTTGTTTCCTTCGTAACCAATAATAAAATTGATTTTCACCGCAATAAATATCGACAGGCAATGCCCATAATTGCATTGCCTGCCAACCCAAAATATCCCAACACTGTGACGGCTTTGACCTGATTCAATTTGCGCACTCTGGCCACCCGCACGAATTCGACGCAGGCCCCCAAGATTTGTTTTCCATGTCATAAATCAGATTGGCCACAATCTTGATATCCATAATCGTTAGCTACACCTTCACATGCTAGCGTGCTCGAGCCATACGACAAGCACCCTTCATGTAGGAAGTGCGCATTGTTGTACGGTGGTGTGTATCGCAACGGGATCGAAAAGTGAGGGGCTGCAACAAACGCGCCAACAAACGGCTCGCAACTTTCCAACTTTTGCGCCATAAATTCCGACGCGGATATACCAATGGATTGTGGGTGCGCGTGTTGTGTAGCTAATACTGGTGTGATTTGAGGGGTTAAGTCAATGCGTACGCTTTGATTTGATGTAGAGTTGAACTAGTAAGGGTGACAAAGGTTCAATGTTGCAATGTTCAATTTCAATTGAATTAATCTTGGCGAATTATATACTCCAGTGAGTTGGATGATATGTACATTGGTTTTCTTTTAATTGAGATATATTCAGAAAAAGAGGTTACTTAGCTATTTGAAATTTTAGAGCAAAATTGCCCCTAATCTAAACGTTGCAAAAAGGTCATTTCTTTTAATTTTTTTCTATTTTACCTTTGACTTGTTAATGGTATTACTTTTTGGTCTTTGATCGTAATTTGTAACATTTAATTTATTTAAATAACTGATTAAACTTGCAATATATTTGGGTTTTCTTTAAGCTATCAATATCCAAAGTGTTAAACTATACTATATAACCTATCCTGGTCATATTCTCTAACTACAACACATTTCCCCATTCAATTAAAATCGAAACCCTCTTGCAATATGAATCTTTGTTTACATTTATTTGCTCGCTGCATGCACGTACGAATTTGCGCATGAAAAACAATTAAAATGTATTATTCATGTACTCGCTTTACGGCCGGTCGTAAATCGAGTTAAGTACTTTGATAGACTGTTAATATTTGGTGGAGCAGCCTACGCTGTGGCCGCCGTCACGATGTGCCACACACGCGACGATTGCGCGAATAAAAAGCCGAAAATATCGCCGCGGGCGAAAATCGCACCTTGGCTCGCGATATATTGATGTGTTCGCGCGTGCTTGCGGCGCGGGCGCAGATAATGTACCGATAATTCGCCCACGCACGATTTTTGCAGTGCACAACCACACTGCGATGTTGTGCTATTATGGCATATTATCACTTGCGACTTATCTCAAACTACCACGGCAATCCCAACAATTCCAGCAAATGCATCTAGAAATTGCAGAAGAGTCTTAAATTATCACAGAGTGTGTGACGAGAAATGCGTAAAGAGTGTGGTAGATAATTTATTGTTATTGTCTCAACTGACCACTTTGTTATCAGGAGAGAATATAGTTAGAGATCATACATCCAACTCCATCTAACGACACAAAAGCAACTAAACTGACAAGAGATTCCCAAGCCATGATTCTACAATTTTGTTCTTGAAAGAGATAAACCAGTTTGTCAATTTTAGTTTCATGTTTGGATTAACGTATTACAATGCTGTAGGTCGGTAAAGTTCGAAAAAATAACGATGACAACATGGCCGATCACACGCAGAGCGCCATCATAAAAGCGTTTTACTCATGACCGATCGCACGTCAACATTTGACAGATGGCAGAAGCGCAGATAGGAGACAATCGAGACGTGGACACAAAAAGTTCTCCATCGATATAAGCGCATGCCGAGCAACAGTCGATTACGCTTAGGTGCTCTTAAAAATTCTATAATGTTGCATTATGTTCCAGGCCACACAAACTGCCATCCACATGGACATTTACAATTGACAAATTAAATGAAAGCATCCTGCGGAGAAAAAAGAGCAAATTGAAAATTTATTATTGAAAAAATCCAATTGCAATTACAGCCAACACCAGGAAAATCGATTTAGGAGACAGATGAATTGTTTACAGCTGCGCATTTCAATAAAACACATATATGCAAGACGTAGCTTGAAGAAGTATGAAGAAATTACACTCGCAAAGAAGTCAGTTCTTTCTGCTGGCGCCTGCGACGCATACTTGCGTTTCGATTGTGACCACGCGTGTGCGATATTTACCTACCGCAGTGCATTCGCAATTTGTTGCGCAGCAATAAATAAAATCATACGAAGTGGTAAGTGCAACGGCCCAGCACGTAAAAACACATCACCGCCTTTATTTCGATTTAAAATTTTGAATCTGCAAGCACCATTAAGTTCTGACGTGCACGAATTATAAAGAGAATTAATGATGAAATGATTTTTCTAGGAGAGCAAAGAAAATTTTTATGAATGAAATAAAGACAGTAGCTTGCTTGCAGTTGCACATAAAAACCAATAAAACGAAGAGAGAATAGAAGAAATGATTTGTTTTCCTCGGGTTAAACGAAAAGCATAAATTTTGCGTTGAATGCTCATATTTTCTCAATTTAACGTGGTAATATGATCCTTTCGAAAGTTTAATTCGTTTCGTTTCATTCAGTTTTTCGTTTTGAATCCGTCCAAAACTAAGCGGGGTTTTGTGGCCACGATTTTCATAATTCTCTCGCTCTATTAAGCAACTGCAACCAGTGAAATAAATTTCAATAATTCATAAATGCAGAGACGCATGGAAACGTTTCAGTATAGGGTTACCAAACGAAGAAACCACTCTATCTCTTTTAAGCCTACATAAGAAGTAAGCGATGTTCTCATAGAGGTATCCCTAAGTGCATGGAAAGACACATTTTCGTGCGTGCTACTCACGATCGGTTGTATCATTTTATTTTATTGGTGATGGCGAGGCGGGACACCTTACGCCTCCTGTGGCGGCACTGACGTGCAGACCCTTTCAACGACGCTGTGGCCCACGGAAATTGTTTATGCTGACACTCACGAAACACACGCCAGCACATTCATAAACAATCGGGATTCCTACATAATTTCACGCGTGTGGTGTAAAAACTGTTGCGATGCTATTTCATGGTGGTCCTAACAAGACCCCAAATAGGATGATAAAAGCCTCACATTCGTCACACAAGTCACACTAGTTTTGCCAGTTGAAAGAGTGTCATAGTGTCAAATAGCACCTTTTTATTTTCCTCCTCGACTATTCTCATGTGACGAGATGTCAAATGGTGATCACTCATAACCACCATGACAGCGTGCCAATATTGTGATGCGCATTCATCACACACCAAATTATGTAATAGTTGCTCATTGACATACACCATCCGGGTGCTGCGGTAACTCTCCAACTGCCATCACAACCTATCAAAACTCCATACATCCATCAACATACCACAACCACTAAATACCGACGTAAGCAGATCAAGAACAAGCAATTATGAGAGCTGATGTGTGTTTAGTGCGTCGGCATTATGCTGCAAGTCAAAAAGGCATTCGAGTTAAAGACGTGCGTTAAAAGCTTTTACGCGCTGTGGCATTGTGAAGAGTGGTGAATGAAACGTGAATGAAGTGTGCGTGAATGGCGACCAGAAATCCACAAACCGGTGTCCATGCGCACCGGCTGCGGTGAGTTAAAAAGTTTGATGAGGATCGCAGCAGATGATGCTGGGTGATGGGTGCGAAGTAAATTTGACTATCAATGAAGATTACAACCAGCTTAAAAGGTATTAGATGCTTAAAATATTGCCAGGTGACAGGGAACTTAATGTGGTTTCAGTCACATCAGCCCAAGAGAAAAATGAGGGATTCAAAAAGTAGAATAATTGTATTTCGATAGTGAGTGTTTTGACTTTTCTTAATGGGAATTGTAAATCATTCTTATCACGCTCAATTATGTGGTTTAATTGACGCCCTTTTACAACCCTAGTATTCTGCGATAAATAGTTGGAAGCTACAGACAGAAGAGATTCCCGTGACGGCCTCTAATTTGAGACCAATTTTAAACACAGTACAATAGCGCCCTCTAAACTCCAAACAACCCCTTGGATAGTTCATAGATAATCCTCACGCCTCCCTAAGACTCTCACTTCCCACATCCTCCCAACAGTATCACATTTCCTGCTTATTTAGAGCAGCGTAATTTGAGCCAGTAAAGTCGCAGTTTTCTCAGCCCACTCTCAGCGCGCGAACGTGACCCAATGTTGCGGGAGCAGGCGAAGAAGTGTCGGAACGAGATGGCAAGTTGGCATGTTGATGCCAGCGTGCAGCAGCGCTATAAAATTATGCGAAACAGTCATGCAGCTCATCAGGTTAAATGGAGTGAAGCGGATCGACTTATGGCCCCTAGAACGCCAGTAAACCAGCGACCATCAGAGAGAAAGAGAACTTATGATATCATCAATCATTGGATTAAACGCTCGTTGCAACTCGAGCCCTACAAAAACTCCTAAACTTATCTAAATGTCTTAAGAGAAGTTTTTAAAGGAGAATAGAATGAAATAAAATCAAAGGTTGTTGGAGTGGAGAATGAGTTGAACACGGTCATGTTGATTAATCAATTAGCTAATGAAAAATGCATGAGTTGAGGGATGTCAAACATGATTGTCCAACACGTGCGTGATTAACCGAATGTGGTTTCAATGCCCACACGAACCCAAAGTGAAATCATTGTCTTCTCGAGGGTTGTTGTTGAAGCCACTTCACTCCTCTAATGGCACTCGCTTTCGACCAGTCACGCGACCACCAGGCGAATGGTGCCTGACCCCGAGCTCAGGTTGTTGGAGAGGTTTCATTCATCCTTATCAACGTCAGAGCTAAGCAGATTATGTACTAGTGACGCGTGAAACCGTCCGTAATCCGCGCACCGACGAGCCTTACTTACGGCCCAATCAAACGGTACACGTGTCGGCCGAAGGGAGAGAGACTCATGCCCTATGCTCCCGATCTTCGGATCGCACGAATCGAAACGTTGCCAACTCCGTTGGGGATTACGCGCGGATAATCTGGCTTTCGCTGTTGTCCTTCACTCGAGAATATTTCAAGGTGCGCATTGGGAATATGTCTATCCAATTCCGTTGATGCTTGCAATGGAGATTTTACGATGATGTGGGGAAATGTTCACTTGATCAACTCAACTGAGCATAATGAAATAAAAGTGACGAAAGTCACACCGACGATGCATAATTGACTGGCAGATAAAATAAAATTATGGTTAGACATGTTAGGGTAAATTCACAAAATTCTCCTTGCGTGTAACCCGCAGATGAATATCTTGCGTAATCATAATTATAAAACATTTAAGCATTCAGAAGCCCACGATCCCTTCCGTGTCGACTAGTCACGTGGAGATGGAGGAGTTGGCATGACGATCAGATTTCCGGTGCCAGTCTACGGATTTAATTTGCTTGAAATGAGCGATTGAATTTGGACTAATGACAAGCAAATGAGCTCCCATCGAGTTAATGTCGTTACCAACTTTGGTATCACCAAACTAGTACCAACCCAGTCCACTGCACCCACACTAAAACAAGCCTTGTTTGTTCATTTCGCTAGAATGAAGGAATATTTTCCATGACAGCAGCATTTTTTGCCGCGACTAGATAACGCGAAAACATTTTTTATTACCACCGGCGCCATTTTTAATACTCCGGCGATACTATTATGCAACCATCAGTGTAAGCTCGAGCGTTCAATTTAAAAACGCGCGCAAAGATAACGCGCGGCGCGTTTTCGTCTACCTGAACATTGTTCAAAATGCGAAAAAATTGCCCGATGCGCAGGAGGCGGCTATAAATATGTAATCGTTGCTGCGGCTGCGACGCATGAACGGCATGAACATTTCATTTATCTTTTTTACAGTCGCCATTCGCTGCGGCGAGATGACGAATCAGTTTAATTAAAGCCTGACGTGTTTCAAGTGGCTGAGCCAGGCTAGAGTGGACAATGAAAAGAGGAGGAAAAACATTTGGATTCTGTTTAATTTCCTTTGACAGAAGTTGATTTTGTAATTTATTTATTTGTTTATATGTTATTAGACATGAATTTGTACTTTTCAACAAGTTATTATTTATTACACGTTGAATTATATATTAAAAATAGATCAATTTCTAAATTATTGTTTTGTTAAAATTCATGTTTAACGTTTGAGAGAAGTTAACATTATTATGAGCAAATATTTTGCAGAGAGAATGTATAGTAATGTAGTTTTTACAAAAAATCTGAAATCTTAATTATTTACTGAGAAAACTAACTGAAGTAAAAGTAAAAATAACTGAAGAATATCTGAACAAGAAAAGATTTTTAAATTCTGTTAAATTGTTATTTTGTTATTTTTAGAGCGTATTGCAATCGTGCCGATTACTGACACCGTACTTGACCTCCATTCTATTATACTGCATCAACTACCAGGGTTATTAGCAGTTATTGGGACTGAATTCTGTGAGAGTATATATTATATTGAATATACTCTCAGGCAGGATTTGAACCTGTATCTTCCGAATATGCACCTCGCTGTCACTGCTTCTATTAAATGATTTACAATGTCGATTAAAGAATGAATTTGGTTAATCTTGGAAATTGTAATTGAAATAGATAATTAGATACAAAAATATATTTAAAATGAAGTGGTTATCTTCTAGATAAATTTGTTTGTTTAAAAGTGGTATAAAAAAACAAGTAGCGGATATGTCAGAATATTAATTAAATCTAAAATGGGCTCTGTTATTATCTCAAAATTAATCATTCTTTTCCCTTGACTTGAAAGCAAGTCTGCAAATACTGATTGAATAAGTTGGTAGCATACATTCCGCTGAGAAACGCATCCCAGGCTAAATCAAAATTAACGTTCGTTAATTATCACTATTTTCGATCTCGAGCCGTTTTGCTCCGCAATTATGAATTCGCGCAGTCGAAGGCTGGATGCGAAGACAGCATGCGCGCACACACCACGCCGCGTTTTCAATCATTTATAATTCCATATAATTTGCCACAGTTTTGGTTTCTTTGGCAGCGACGAAACGTGGCCGCATTTCGCCTACCAACTCCCAGCAGGCACATTGCGCTCGTCTTTGTTATTGGCAGGATGAGGCAATGCATGTAGGTATTATTCCGCTAGACGTGTTGCAATCGCAATTTGCAATCGTAGGTAATTAGCAGCGTCCTGTGTTCCACTGTTGATACAGCGTTCATAAATTCGCAAAAATCCACGACTGTATAATTTCCGCCTGGAAAAACATAAATTTCTGGTACTGCCTGTTGTTGATAAACTGGATTAATTAATATTTATAAGTTGCTGCGGTGTGGTGGTAGGTGATGGGTGCAGTTTTCGGCAGCGCAAAATTAACTCAATTACGCTTGCTTTATGCGCAATTAGTAGTCGGGTCGCGTGGGGCAATAAATAAAAACGCTTTTCGGCAGACTGTTACGCGCGAAGCTGCGAAGCGAGCGGCGTGACCGGGCGGAGGGATGGACGTGCCGAGTAGCGAACTTATTAATTATAACATTGCGACTTGCTGCGGCGAGGATATTACAGGGCGGCGGGTGCAGCAAGTACAAGGCGCGCGCGTGTAAGCATTTCGCCCATTTGGGGCCATTCATCTCTTCAACCGGCTCAAGACCGACGTCTACCTACTACCAACATTCATATGAAGAGAATGAGGTGGAATATTTATTAAACCCAACAAAATTTAAGTAAAAGAGCACACAAAACAAGAACATAGTTGCCTGCAATTACTACTAAACTACAACTACCAGAAACACAATTCAACCTCTTGAATCTATTCTCTAACCATATATAACCATTTGATTGATTAAATACTAAAATTATTGTTGGTGTATAAAAGTAGTTGCAAAACTGGCAAAAACACGGATACCACTGTTATGTATATGTGCAAGTTATAATCTTAATAACTATGAAGTTAAAGGTCCTAAAAGCGTAATTCAAGTGGCTTTTAATAAAATATCTTGACCACCATCAGTTTTAACTTTCAAATAATTACGAGCGTAAATGTGGCGACTAGAAAGTGGATAAGATTCACTCTTACTGTATTCTGTGTTTCCAAACACAATCTTACGGCATCCATTAGAATTAAACTGAAATTCCACTGTTTTTCAAATCGCAGAAAACGGATCAGGAGTGAGACCCAAACACCCACAGATATGGGCCGCACGCCTTAGACCGCTCAACCATCACTAACCACACGCTGCCTCCATAAAATTAAAATTGCAATAAATCCTTCTAAAAATAAATCTCTTTATTTTTCTACAATCTCTACAATTATTCAGTTAGCACTAATTAATTTTGATATAGTATTTTAATTAAACTTTTGACTTTCGTCCACATTATCAGACACGTTTTTCAATAAACTCCACCGATAAATCGTAGTGTTGCCCTGACATGATGCTCCATAACATTTTTGACGTTTTGCGCCGCCATTTATCCACATTTTATATTTACTGTATCTGCGGCGGGCGTTGTGGAATTTTATATTCCCAGCATTTTTAATTCAAGTTTGATATGTTCCTATTTAGACTCTTTCTGCTCCCACAGCACGTAAAATATTCATGGCAGACCAACATTTAATAATAATTTAATTGCGTATCAGGTTTTAATTTTAATCTAAATTAACTATAAATTATCTACGTTTTGTAAAAATTTACAACTTGATTTAGCCATCCTACTAATAATTATACAGTTTAAATTAGTTGAGCAGAGCATATTACGCACAAACCAATTTGTCATTGATTGATGAGCAGCTGTGGCGCATCAATTAAAATGACGTGATGTGTGATGTCTTATTAATAAAGTATTTCCTTTCGAACTGTAGTGACTGCGTCATCTTAATAACTGTTATTAGGCTAATACACAATAATTTAATTCACACATGTGGGTACCTGACTATTAACTTAATTAAATATTTCTCTTAAAATATCTACGCAACTGCTTCATAAGAGACTTAAAGTGCTTGAAAGCGATTAAAACACGCCTTTTTCTTGGTCACTTCAAGACAAGAAGCAATCTGTGTGTTTCACCATCACCTTCATCGCAGCGTCTTCTTCAGCGGAGAGAAAAGTCTCATGACGCTGGAGTGAGAAGTATGAGTTATTCAAGCGGAGCCGCGGGTGTCCACTGGATGTGGATACACATGTCTTTGGAGAACGCTTGGGGGTCTCGAAGAGTTGGAACGACGTCGTGACGGCCGCACACACCGCCATCCTGGGAGGATGAAAGATGGTAAGGAGAAGCAGGAGGGCAGAGGACTAACAACTAAAGTGTTTGAACAAACAAGTAGGGCGAGCATGCTGGGCGGATAACAAACAAGAGATTCCATCCATATTTAAAACAGACGCCTTGAGGTCTATTTTTATTATTTACAATTGGAAATTAAACAGGTTGTTGAGGGTGGCATTATAGGGAGTAGTAAACACACGTGTACTGGGTAATTAATTAAAATGTTTAAAAGATTTAGCATTATAAGGAAATTTGACTAAAATGCTTTAAAGTAGTAGAACTTTTATAATTTTATGAGAAACTCAAAAACGAAAAAGCAGATAATGATGTGTTTGCAACTTTTGATTTGGTAACTACTAAAGAAGATTAAAAAATTAGATTATATACTACTATCAGGGGTTGGCAACCATTTTCGGATTTATCAAATATTTTTAAAAAATATTTTTTTTATCATAATATAATAACAATATGGCCGGAAAACAAAAATTACACAATTCATAAAATTATTATTCATTATTCGTAAATAGTTTGATATGTTTATAATTGCTAAACAAATAAAAAAAATGTGAGGATATTTTGAGCAATACTGAACTTTGTTTAGATTTAGTGTCCCTTTCTATAGCACTGCTAAGACAAACAACTAACAACTTATAAAACTAATACGCTCGATACATGAAAATAATATTCTTCAATAAGACAAATTAAACGTAGCAGTAAATTATTTTAATGATGCTTAATAGAATAATAGACTTTTGTGCCCTCAAATGCAGCGTAAAACATGAATTGACAAAACAGATAAACAAAAAACAGAGAAAACAATATTTTCTAACCTAACCCGCACTCTTGTCACCAGTCAATTCATGTTCACGCTATAAGTTTGTTGTTTTTTCTTGAATAATTTTAGTACTTTGGCGAGCCGTAGGTTTGCGACTCTTGTACTATAATATATTATAATATACTATAAAGTAGAATCTCAGTGCTAATTAACCTTTCTAATGTTTTCTGCAGAATTAAAATATTTGTCATAGTATTTAATTGAACATGGTAATAAAATATTGTTGCTTGTGCTCTCAGTACTAAATAACTAATAAATATTTCGCATTTTTTCTTTGACTAGACAAAAGAATTATTAAGCTACCTTATCTCTGGAAAATATCAACCTCATTTGATACAAATTATTATTTAAAATTTTGCTATTAAAAATACGTGCAAACTGTTACAGTTCTAAGTCTGACTTCTTGTTAAGCAACCAAGTTAATCGATTGATACATTAAAAATTCCAAAACCTACTGATGTCTTATTTTACATCCAACTCAACATAACTTTTTTTGTTTGAAGCTATAACACAAAATAAGAAAAATGAACTCCATCTAATTGCTTGTTTGTCTTTGCCATTGAGTTATTTGATGGCAGTGCGAGATTGAGTGAGAAAACGTACTGATTGAGCTGCGATTAGGCGATTAGTGTGAGTATCGAGTCACGTTTGTTTGATGAATGATTCTAGAGGCATACAAAAATACAGAGATCTTATTATAACCTCCCAAATACTATTGAATAACCTTAAGAAATAAAATTTGCAGTTTGTAAATGATAAAAATCGACAATAATTGCGCTAAATTATATAATTGGTGAGATATTAAATTTTTAATTGTTTTGAAAAAAAAAATAGTTTAATAGAGTACTCTGTATATGATAGTATTTTACTAAGTTGGTAATCTTGTCTATTGTAAGCAATAGAAGCCATCAAAAAGTCAAAGATGATTGATGTTTTTTTAACAAAAAGTGTCTTAAAAGTCTCCCAATTTGGAACAAGTGATCATGACATATGTTTGAATATATTAACAATCTTAGACCATGAGAATATTCTCACAGTTCTCAGTCCACAGAATTCAATTTTACCGCGAAAACTCTAGTCACTCTAGTTTTGTATAAATTAAAGATTGGAAATTGCCGTGACTTGTCTTGGTTTCATCGGGCAACGGCAATTGAGAAATTAATTATTCCCAGTTAGCATCGAAGAAAACAACCCTTTTAAGCTCTACAGCCATTGAGATCCAAGTTTAACGAACTGATTTTTTCTATTGGTAGTGATTTGTAGCCTATTGTGTTCTTTGAAGGAAGACGTAAGTACAGAAGAAGAAATTGAATTAAAAAGACAATATTCCCGGTGAGCAGACATACGTAACGCGTGATGCCGCGTGTGTTCGTGCATTAAACGATTGCACGACATACTAATAAATTTCTCCGCCGTGCGCCGCCGCCGCTTTCGCTCTGCTGCAGGCCGTAATTGAGAAATAGAATTACGTAAACAGAAGCATTAAAATCTCAAACAGGATGTGTTACCCGTGTAGTCGCGTGAGGTTTATGGGCTTTACACAAACGTTTGGTGGTCGTTTGATCTTCGCATAAAAACGTGCTGGGGCGGCAAAAATCGACCAAGAAATTACCGCCTGCGAATTGTGTAGTATTACCTACACATGAAGAATTCAAAATTATCGAATGAGGAACTAATTTTGCTAGTGTAAAATCACATAAAGGGACAAACCAGAAGATTACTAGAAGTTTTATTGATTTATTCAAGAGATTTATTGATTTGGAAACAAAAAATCTGTATTAATTAGAAAATTGATCTAATTAAACTAACTTTGTCATGAAATCAGAAAAACACAAAAATATATATTATTTTTGATATTTAAATTGGTAGAAATTGAAGCAACTTTATTTGAAACATAATTTAAATTTCCAATTTATTAAAAATATATATATAATGTAATAACGAAGAGAAGTCCTACTGATCACTTCCTTTAAAATTCAATTTGCTTTGAATTATCTGCTAAAAATCTAAAAACAAAACACTCAACTTCAAGCTACAACAAAACGTCATACTACCAGGTACAGTAAAAACTTATTCTCTTCAAACAAAATTCAACTTGAAATTATACGAATTAGTTGTGTGTAGACAGGTGATTGGTTCTTTAAAGCACTTAAATGTAACTTACACTCACAATTTCCTAAAACATAAAAGTCATTAGACTCGTGCAGACTCTTCTTTTGTCACATCCTCTACAATTTCTATAAATTTCTTTCATTGAGATGAAGACAATGCTTAAAAATAACAATGTTTGCTTGGTGATTTAATGGTAAATAAATTATCTGTTTTTCAACAAATTGAATAAAACTGATTGTGTGCATTAAGTTGCCTGTAGTATGGTAATGTGTTTGTTTTGCACAAGAGAAAATAAGTTTGGTGAGCAATGATCATACACACAGCATTCGATTGAAGACGGTCGTAAATTTCTACGAAATTGATTGCGCCAATTTACGACTCTATTTGAAAGCGCATCTAAAATTACACGGCCACTCTGGTAACACTTTCGATTATTTCTTTTATTGACTTTTATGTCAACAAAAAACACAACTTAGATATCAAGCAAAAGTAAAATTCACAAAAGAAAAACCAACATATTTAAATATTTCATATTATTTCACTTAAGGCTTGGTATTTCTTGTTGAAAAACGGTGTCATGTCCGAAAAACATAAATCTTAGAGCCTGGCCCGTTTTTCTTAACCTCATGCCAGACATGCATCATTTTTATCTGTAATGATTCGATAATAAAGTAACAAAATGTCTATTTCCATCACATTGACTCAGCATCTGGCGCTTAGAGGCCGCTTAGATGACTAAAGGATGCGCAGACGACTTCCTCGCAGGTCACATCTTCCAGGTCTTCGTAAGCACATGCGACTGGCAAAGGCACTTGCTTTCAAAACAACACCGCCTTTTGATCTCACCGTCTATGAAAACTTACAATGAAAGCCGAACGCACGCGCCAAACGTATTTTACGACTATTTGTCAACAGCAAAAACTACACATTTAATTAAAATATCTTTTATTATAAACAACTAACTGAACTTTAATGTAGTTTAAATCGTCTTAGATGCTACAATAAATAATAAGAAGGAAATTAAAAAATGTTATATAAAGTAGAATGTGATTTAGTGTAATGAGATATTAATTTGAGACGATTTACTTTGTTTTAATTAATTTGCTTCGTTTTTTTCTTCTGCCTCTTGATGCTGGAGATATTTCCTTCACAAAGTATAAAGTGAGCTTTTGTTTGGGTATGTAATCCTCGCCTTCTTTATAACGATCGCTTACAAATTACGTTTAAGCGTATAATGAAATTTAAAAAGAAACTTAAAACTTTTTTCCGCCAGGCGCAAACTTTGCCGTAAAAAGTTTGGAAAAAATTTTCGAGAGAATATTCAAGATGATTACTGATTCGCTGGGCTTTTGTTAAAATTATATTCTTTAGTTTACTAGAGATGAAATACAGGGTTGCCAAATAATTTCATCCATAAATTATTAATTTTGCATTCTTAAATAAACAAGTCATATTAAATTTATAATGTTTATGTGTCTCTGGCTACCCTAAAATTCAATATATTCAAATATTACTAAGAGAGCAATCGTTAGAACCACTCAATGTTCTCTTGAGAAAACAAATTTTTTTGCTCCCCTATCAGCAATTGCATCCACCCTCTAAACTTTCAAGCAATATTACACTAGCGTTGCAAATTGATGAACAAATTCCTATTAAATCCTCCATCGCGTCGCACTCGTTTTTATATTGAATAACTTTTATAAGCGATTTTAAAAGCGCATCCCTTTAATACCGCCGCCCGTCGATGGCGGCACCCAGCAGCAGCTGCGATGGATTAAGTTTACAACCGGCGCGCGCCGCGTCTCCTCGAATATTGCACTCACACCCCTGACGTCGCCGCCCTTTTGTTATTGCAGCACGAAACGCGCTTCATAATAACGCCGCCACCGCTGCCATCCCAGCAGCGCGCGTGTACATTATGTACGCAAATACGTACATAACAGTTATGAAACTTTTTTTCCTCGTCTCATAAGCACCCTCGCGTCGAAGGGCGGCCGGAAAGTTTGTGCAAACTGCGCGTGGTCGTTTATACTTTTTTTTTGCTTTCTTGAGAGTGGTGGCCCACCATATGTACAATCATCCTTTGATGACACTCCAGAAGTACCCTCGTTTTTTTTTTTTTCTAAGCTGTGCTTAATTTGTTTGCACAACAACAATTAGATTAATGATTGAGTCGGATTTACTGCAGTTTGTGCGCTATGAAATAAAGTTATCCCTTGAGTTTTCTTTGCGTGTGTAGACTGTTTGTCTGCCTTTAATCAATTATCCTTTAAGTTGATTGTGCGCAATTTACGTGGGTTTTTGACGATCGCACGTGAGACGCCTCTGCACCACATTAACTTTTGTGGTCTGCGTGGACAGTACTAATTCGCCCGGGGCCACTCGCTAGCTTTTCACTTAATTGATTACTTTAATAACATTTTGCTTTTATTCGCAGCGGCAAAACGTTGAAAACACGAAAACACTGTGGTTTTATGACCGGTATGGTCAAATTAAGTGAGTATCCCAAGGGATACAATCAGCAAGAAGTTTCAGTGGATTAAGGAATAAATTGAGATTGTGCACAAGCACAATTAAGAGAATACATGAAGAACTAATTTGTGTAATGGACAAGACAATTTGTAATAAAACCGAATAATATTTTAAAGCTCAATTTAATATTTACGGGATTGTAATTTTACAAGAAAATTCTCCATTTATATTCCAAGCAAAAAAAAACATTTTGAAGAGAATGTGAGGAGAAGTTTATTCCTTTGGGACAATTCTCTAATTTAACGCCATATAACTTAAGATTAAATTGTACGCGTCCTAGTTGCCACTTTCACACATGATTTCTGTTATTCTATCCACCTTCCCACTTCCTATAATGTTCCAACATATTCTCTACCATCTTGTTAAATGCCTGATTGATTACAAACCAATGACTAAACAAAAAAGTTCAAATAAAAAAAATAATTCCTTCTTGAATAAAGCTCATAATATCCATGAATGAAAACGATGATCAGCAATAAATCTCCTTCGTCTCTATGTGAGCTTTTGAGTGAGTTTCAATTGTCCCAAACTTTTCTAAAGCCAAATCGTTGTTTGAAACTACCAGATCGCCATTTGATTAACTCGATGGCTTCTCACTGGCGGGCGGTCTCTACACCTGCAAAATATAGCATATGTATCAGGTGGATCAAAAACTACTTTATCTCTATTGAATTATTATATTTTATTGTAAAGCCGTTTCTGTGCTTTTCACCGTGATGGAGCGCAGATAAAATGGAAATTGTCGGCGACGCGGTGAGATGTTATGTTATTGTTGCGCGTCGAGTGGGACATCGACGACACCCACTAGGTGGTCAGCAGGTGTCGAGAGATATGGGCAAGACTGATGAACCCTATTGTCGCTCAAGCAATCAACCCCTTACATATTGTGTTTGTCAGGATTAGTTATATTTGAGAGAAGATTTTGTTTCGATAAAATTGTGTGTGCAATATTATGTTAGATGTGTTTGAAAGTGATTATTTTGTCGTTCTTTACACGTTGGCACTTGTAATCACTTAAAATGCACCTCACAGTATAAAACAGAAATCATTTGCTAGGCGCTCATCTTCTCTTTGCAACGTTTCTTGTCATAATTTAGCATATTTTCCATATACTTCCTCTTTTTTCCCTGAAGGCATAACTCCAAAAGTGATAAATTAAACCTGTGAAAAACGCCTCATGCAAAGCACCACGCGCAAATATCTCAATGCGCGCACGCGGCGGTCGCAGCCTCGCACCAACTAATAGACTTTTTCATCTCGTTGCCTCATCTCGCCGCCTTGCGCGCACGTTCGCCTCACGGGTTTTTTCTTTTTCTGCACGTTTTTGTCCCTGATACCTTCGCCTCTTCGGCAGCGGCCCGAGTGTCACTGCTTTGTTTCACCTTTATTACTCTGGTGCTTGGCTGGTGAAAAACCACGAACGTGCGCGCTGCGCGTCGGCATGCGGCGGGCCCGGGCCGGTATCCGTGCATAATGACAGACCTGCCTAATTGACACCGAATGAGAACTGTAATCATCGCCCAGTGCCGCCGGTGATGGTTGGAGCAGAGAGCGTAAATACTCACACTTCGCGGTGCTAGTGCTTTTCTCAGCCGGTTGTGGTTTCAATTACTGCTTCGTCTCACGAACTCAATCTTCACAGACAGGAGGAAGATTCATTTCCTTGTGGCCAGTGATTACCTTCTTTATTTGGCACGAGAAGAAATTTAGGAAATCATTGGGAATAAAATTACCGAAATCTTAATCTGGTCATATAAAGTTAGCGAACAAGAGCGCTTCGCTTAATTTTCTTAAATGATTTTATTTTCTCTACCAATAATTTCAATATTCTCTCAAAATGATAAACCTCTTTAAAGAACACATTTTATAATCATATTCAAATTAAAAATCAAACCAATCTTCTTTTTATTTTCTCATCAAGAAGCCTTAACTCTTTTAATGTTTTTTTTAATGCCGTTCTTGAACTTGCTTCAGTTTCTTGTTGTATCTCTTCCGCCATCAAATGAGTCAAGCTAATTAGTACACGAAACGCAAATATTAGTTCCGAAACGTTAACTTAACGCGCTCTGTTTCGGGGTGGCGAAAAAAGCATGCTTAAAGTACTGAAAGAGGTGTAGGTACACTGCCTGCGGCTGAGACAACGGCGGCAATGGTGGCGGATTTGCTCTTTTATTCGCAACCGCTCGATATCGGCTCCATTTCCACCCTCCGTTTCTTTGTTTGTTCACGGCGGCGGCAATCAACGCGTAAACGTGGCGCGTTTTTACGGCGCTGGCTTTCAAATTGCTCCCTGAGTTGCTATTAAATTAATTTGTTTTTTTTTGAGACATATATAGACACAGGTTATCAAAAAACAAAACGTTTTACTCAAAAATTAGAGAATTTATTTTGTGAATAAACCAACATGTAAATTATTTTAAATATTTAGACGTTCTGTATTCTTTTAGTTAACATTGAGTTGTTGTTTTCAGCAGCCACAGATTAAGTTGTAATGTGATGTACTCTTGTCTTCTGCATCATTCTCCTTGATGTTCTCTTCATCGTCGTCGTCGTCGGCGTCGCCTCGTTGAACACGACTCTTTAATTTTAATGCTCTGCCGCGAACTCTTCCTCTCCCTAACGCGGATCAACGATTCTAATTAGAAGCTCTCCGAATGGAAATTAAAAAGATTTAAAACACGAAACAAGTGTCATTTTATATTCTGTTTAATTCTTGCTCTCTCGCATTAAAACTGCATTAAAAGCTGCTAAAACATCCCGGCGACCCAGTCGCCCCATAAAACCCACTAAGAAATTCCGCCAAAGCAGCAAAAAACCAACATAAAATGTGATGAGACACAAACAACGAAATCATCCTCATTGATAACACCCTTAGACAATACTTAATTTTATTTTACTCTTTTATTACTTTTATTAGTGTTATTGTTATTTTTATGTCGTGTTCTTTTGCCACTGGGGTGGCTTTAATGGCGATTCCACGTTTTTGTTGTTTTCTTACAAAACCAGCGAGAACAAAATTATTTAATTTAAGATGTTATCGAGCCTGATATAACATCATGATGAATATCTAGTGTTTATTTTAAAGTTAAACTTAAATTTCCACCGATTATGATCGCATTAGTTTTGTATTTGGTTGGCTCTGCATTGTGGCCTAGCCGAGTTATTACAACATTACGAGCAAATAACCAGCAATAACACAGCAAACGCCTAATGCCGCAGCCACCACCGTTGGCTCTTTAAAATCGTCATAATTACGGTCATTCGTGCGCAAATTATCAAAACGGTATCATTTCTTCGCTGAGCGCGCGCCTTTGAATCGCCGCCGCTTGCAATTTCTGTCAATGCAACAAACGCTTTGGTGTAATCACAATGTTTGTGTGCTGTTATTTGTACGTGTTTTCACAATACCCATGTGGGGATATTACAAAACAGAAAAAACAATGTTGGATACGTTTCCAGCGCAACGAAAGTACAGAAAAGTTGAAATCAACCAGGAATTGAATATAATAAATCATCAAGGTGCATACTTCTCAGAAAATCCTCTAATTGATTATCAAGCCGGAAGACATTCAACATTCAAATTACTTCATCAACTTATCATGCCTTATTTGCCTTTGACATCGACACGTGCATCGAGATTTATTTGCATTGTAGAGGTAATGCTTAAGTGCCTATATTGTTTATCTGCTCGTATTGAAAGTCATATGCGCATTGTTGTCGCGGGTTGTCGTGAAAGATGGCGATGAGCGCTGGCCGTCGTATTGCTGAATAAAATTAAATGGCGGCGAAATGGGTGCTGATAAATGGACGCCGCGCAAAGATAACACGCGCTGTCGACTCAGGCCGTAATGATAACGCGCGGTCTCGCTGCTTTTATACGTCGTTATCAATTTGCGCGCCAACAATGAGGTACAGAAAGGTTGAAGCGAGGTTAATTTACAATTTCACGTTACAATTTCATTTTCGATGAGTTTACGAATAATTGGATTGGTGGCAGTTGATGGATTATTGAATTTGCTGGATAATGCCCAGAACTTAGCATTTAGATTGACATCTATTAGATAGAAATTAGATAAAAGTCAATTTCAAGATAAAAATCAAAAAACAATATTGGATAAAAAAAAACTCATTTAAATAAAAAATAAAATAAATTAACATTGCAGAATATTGGTAATTAACTTCGTATCCAAATTAGTTTTCATTATCTTTAACGTAAAATTAGTCAAGAATTAGTACCTGACGCACCATCTGTAGGTTGTTAGGTAAACTTACTAAAAGCTCACAACGTAACAGTGTTTTCGACCTTTTCCCGAGCTTTTGAAAACTAGAACCCCAACTCCACATCTATCATAATATCATAATAGATAATATCATCTTTCAATATATTCTTAATCAGTTCAGCAATTAAATTGCCTATCCCTAAACATAATTAATTTCACTGATGAATTAGTCTCCACTGTAATTATATTATTACTAAATTAACTTATCCCTCTCAGAATGTACAATTACAATTTAACAACTACGATTAACTTATTTCAGCTGAGAAATACAAAAACAAGCAATCAACTGCTAATCAACTGGTTCAACAGTGGGCTAGCATGCAGCACGTTACTTCAATTACGTCATCTTAATCACAGTTCCCACTTAAGATTTTAATATTAACTCTAACGTGTTGGATCGCACATGGCTCACGAGAGCAAAACAAGACGCGAGCGATCAGTCCTTAGCTAAAACGCGCGAGATTAGCTCGTGCCTGAGACTGAATTTCACTGCGATTGTTTGCCAATTAATGAAAAACAATTTTCACATTTTTAAGAGCAATTAGAAATTTCTATTTCAAATAGAGTTTATTTTAACGAATTTGAAACAAAACAAAAAGACTGGGAAGATCTAAGATATTTAATATTAAAATTAAAGTTGGAAAATGAGTTTGAGAAGTAGATGGGACCGTTTCTGGCGTTATGGACCATTTTATGATTTTGATTGCTGTCGCCCTGAACATGGTCGAGGGTTGCCAATGTACACACTGCCAAAACCAAGAGAAGCATCAGGTATTTACAAATTTATTATAAAACATATTTTTTAATGGGTTTAAAACTATAGATAAAGTTTTACTTTGGACATAATAATAATTTACAAAGTTAATGCACATTGTAAACATAATTAAAAAATGTTTACTCACACCTATTTTTTGAGATGTACCGAAAAATTTCTATAATAATATATATTGTTTATTTAATTATATTGCAGCAACTAGCAAAGAATTCAATGTCTAATCAAATAAATCGATTTAAAAAATAAACAATACTATTTCCTACCCAATATGACACACTAAAAATTTTTTTTTGTTGGTAAAGTACGAAGAACATCATCAATGACAAAATGTAGACAGCTGTTGCATTCAGCAATGTGGCGCTATAAAATGTCAGAATGTTTGTTTTCGATCACTTTCAAGACGCGGCGGCTGTCGGTTATACTTAAACACAGACGTAAATTTCCCAGACTTAAATGAAATTCATTTTTTATTTGCGTTAATCGTTTCCATTTCTTCCAGATGCGCCGATGATCACTATTGAAAACACATTTTGTTTTAGACTGATGATCATAAATTACCATCTGCTCGTACTCTCTATTACTCTAATAACACTTTTGAATGATTCATTAAACAATTCCCAAACGTGATATTCATGCCTCTATCAATTTGAAACACATTCATGTTTGTAGTTTGACTTGGTGCACATTTAAATATTGTTGTTATTAATGTCTTACATTTGGTGTCACGTTATTATCTACCTTCGAAATTAATTCAATTAGAAGTCACAAGAGTTGATGGAAAACAATTAAAATGATGTATAATCTACGTTTCCTTTAATTGATTTAGAAGTAACTATAATTACAATAACTAGCTATTAATCTTATATGCAAAGTTAATTTGTTTTGTTGACAAGATTTTCTAATCTCTGCAAATTGAATAGTAGACTTAAGAAGTTACGAGCGCATGTTACCGGTATATTTATTTGTTCTGTGTCTTCACCTCGGTACATACTAAAATTCAATTCTAATCTGCGTGCAAATTAGATATTTTAAACCATAATGAAATTGGACACAAGGCAATTGTAATAAAACGCCGTAAAAGACGTATTTGACCTGCCAACTCATCGCATTGTGTTGCAAAGTAGATGCGTTTAATTTCTATTTTTAAGTTACAACAAATTTGAATCACTCTAGCGCGGGCAGCGTGTAAAATGGCAATTTTTCAACGCATCGGCTTCTAACGCTTCTAACTTACAAGTATTGTAAAGTAATAATGATCGAATGCATGCTGCGTCCAAATTTGGCATCGACCAAGCGCGCCAGTTTTCCAGCCGCAGCAATAAAAAAGTGCCGAGGCGGTTTTGTTTGCTATTTGATACAAAAACATCAGCCTTTTACGATGAAGGTTACTCTATTTGAATAGCTGCAGAAATTATGCTAATTGTCGCTTAAACATCAACGTTATCGTCAAAGAATTGTTTCTAGATATTACAGACGGAATTCCTTTCATTGACTCCGAGTCTGAATCAGATATTTTGATTGTGAGGAGTATAGACCCTAAAATTGAGATCAATGGGCCTCTACATCACACGTCAAAGTTTGAACTGATGGCCAAAGAGTTTGAACCTTCTTTGGTTGTAAGAAGAGGACAGTCCTTCTTGATAGACCTTGTTTTGAACCGTCCTTATCAGGATACAGATGGAATATCTTTTATTTTTACCGTTGAAGGTATTGTACTTCAAACTATAAACACAACCCATCAATTAATTGTATCTTGCTTTTTTCAGATGAAGAAAGGCCATCACATGGAACATCCTCTATTATTGCTGTAGCCCTCTCTTTAAACTACAGCAGACATCGTCCTTGGAATGCAGTTTTATCCAAAACCGACCTCAATAGAATCTCAGTAGAAATCACATCATCCTCAGAATGTATCGTAGCTTGTTGGAAACTTGACGTGGATACTAAAAGCTACAGGAATCGTCCGTACAGCTATACCTGGTCCACTAAACTCTATATACTTTTCAACCCATGGTGTATTGATGACCAAGTTTATATAGACTCAAATCTATGGAAAGAAGAGGCTGTTTTGGAAGATGTAGGTCTAATTTGGAGAGGAACTGCCAATAGAATGAGACCGACAATCTGGAAATATGGACAGTTTGATAAACACGTTTTAGAATGTTCTTTATATTTAATCAAGTACGTTGGGAAGGTCATGGGTAAATCCAGGAATTGCCCAATACAAACATCTAGAGCGCTGGCGGCTGCTGTTAATTCCATGGATGATAATGGGGCTTTGATGGGGAATTGGACCAACAATTTTGAAGACGGCACTCCTCCAACTAAATGGGTTGGAAGTGCTGAGATTCTACAGCAGTATTACAAAACAAAGAAGAGTGTAAAGTATGCTCAGTGTTGGGTATTTGCAGGAACATTAACAACTAGTGAGCAATTACATTTGTTTTATTGATGTTAATAATTTATTTGTCACCAATTAATCTGATGATTTCTTTATAGTTTGTAGAGCAGTTGGTATCCCAAGTCGGGTTGTGACAAATTACTCCTCTGCCCACGACACACAATCTTCGCTAACAGTAGATTACTTCATGACAGAAAAGGGAGAGATTATGACAGAGATGAATTCAGATTCCATTTGGAACTTTCATGTTTGGAATGAAGTCTGGATGAATCGTCCTGATCTTGGAGATGGATACGGTGGATGGCAAGCTATCGATGCTACACCTCAGGAACAAAGTGAGAAGATGTACAAATGTGGTCCTGCCTCAGTTGTGGCAGTAAAAAGAGGAGAAATTAAGAGACCTTATGACAACAGTTTTCTCTATGCTGAAGTCAACGCAGATAAAGTGTTCTGGCGTTATGATGGACCAACTCAACCTTTGAAGCTCATCAGAAAAGACACAGAGTCTATTGGGAAGTTGATATCTACAAAGCAACCTGGAAAATTTGAAAGATTAGATATTACTTTAAGCTATAAACATCCTGAGAAAACTTCTGAAGAAAGAGGTACCATGTTTGCTGCTTTGAAAGAAGCTGAGAATATGTTTTCCAGATATTACCTCAATGAAGAATTTAATGATATCTACTTTAACTTTGAACTGAATGATGACATTGTTATTGGGCAACCGTTCAAAGTGACATTTCTCATTCGAAACAAATCTTTGAATAAAGATTATAAAATCTTGGTTTATCTCAGAGCTGAGGTTGTTACCTACAGAGGAAAAGTAGGTGATGCAGTTAAAAAGGAAGACTATAATTTTACTCTTCCAAAATCAGCCATAAAAGAATTAGAGATGACTGTTCAGTATGATGAGTATTATAAAAGATTGCTGGATCAAGCTGCTTTCAATATTTCAAGTCTAGCTAAGATTGTTGACACTGACTATGAGTATTATGCCCAAGATGATTTTAGAGTTCGCAAACCAGATGTTAAAGTGCTAACAGATAATCCAATTGAAGATGCAGAATGCCATGGAACGGCTTATCTCGTAAATCCATTGCCAATAACTCTTCATAAGTGTCAATTTAGGATTGAAGGACCTGGCATTTCGGAAACGATTAAAGTGAAGAACAATGTTGCTGGTAATGGTGGGAAGGCAACTATTGAGTTTACTTTTATTCCTCCTAAAATGGGAAGGCATACGATTGCTGCGAAGTTCACTTCAAAGGAATTGGATGATTGCGATGGGTATCGGATTGTGTATGTTTCTAGTAATGATATTACAAGGATTAATGAGGTGATTACTGAAGAGGATTGAATGCCAAAAATGTGCCAAAGCTTAGAATTGGAATGAAATATTAGGAAAAAAAAAAGGTTTATTTACTTTGAATTGATGTCTATCTTATTTCTAGTTATTTAATCATGTTGTAACTGCCACTAGTAATAACTATCAGTATTTTATTTAATATAATAAATGTATTTGAACTATTGTACTAGAAACCTAAAAAATCTGCGATAGGGTTAATGAACCAAGATTGAAACTTGAGAGAAGTAGGGGCTGTAGCACAGGAAAAAATAGATTCGAAAGAGTAAACTCAACTAGCCTGACTCAACAACGTCCTCGACAGATTAAAACAATCGTGTTCTATAGTGGATCTAATACACTCATCATGCAGACCCAATTTCCGTCAAATTATTTACTATCCGGTGCAGAATCTTGGTCAATAACAAACAACTACTTCAATATACAAGAAAGAAAACTCGATGGAACATGCAAGTGTCCAATGTTTTTATTGTGGCTTTTATAATGTCTGTATTTTCTTATTTTTTTTTTTTAAGAACACAAGTATTTAATTTTTAATTTTTTTTGATTACTTGTTTAGATGTAATCGATTCAAAAAAGCGCCAGGAAGGAGTTTGCGAATTTATTTAGGTTTAACAGAATTCTTGCTTATATTATTCAGAACAGTATTAAATGTCTTCCTTTAACTACTTTAATGATTGAATCAAATAAATGTAAAAGTTTGGAGGTATATGATCACTAGAGGAGACTGACGTCACAACCACGTGCTTCAAACAATTGATTGTTTCAATCAATTAATTAATTGACTCTGTGTATCTATAGGTTTCCACCAAGTTTAGTAGAAAATTCATAATAATGAGAGAGTTGAAGAGTATATGATCAATAGACTGTCAGATTATCGTGTGTTTTTCATATTTCTAATTGTCGAGAGAAATGTTTGCTATAATAGTGTTATTAATTCTATATATAATTTCATTCTTGTAACATTTTAAGACTACTGAGCTTTTAATTGCTTAAACTTTGATGAATAACATAAAATATTTTTTTATATGAATTAAAAAGTTTCCAGCTCATCTGAAAGCCTATAGAAATAATCTGGTAATTATTCAGTTGCGTTAACTTGTCGTAGAACAGCAAAGAACGAAGCTGCATTCTTTATATACTAAAATTGAACAAACATGAAATTTATCTCAAAATAGAAAATGTAGAATCTTTTACATCAAGAAACAGCTCCAATGACATATTCAGCATTTTAGCAGCTTTCAAATAATTATTCTTAGTCATTCTGGTTTGAACGAAGAGAAATTTATATCCGAATTTGTTATCACAAAAGTACCACGGTATATCATACAGAATATCACGCAATGCATCAACTTCCATTGTTAATTTCTCGCCGAAATAGCACATCATGTATATCTGGCAAATGGTGCCTCCGAAGTATTGACTTAATGCAAAATAAATTGTTGGATCATCAGTCTATAGAAATCCAATGATAAGGACAGCATTATTATTATCTAAATTATTGTATTAATTGTAATAATTGTATTTAGATACTTACAATTGTAACGGTAAACAACGAAAATATCAAATATCCCAACAAAAACAAGAGTTCTGTACTTAACTGAAAAGAAATAAAGTCATAGAATTCATCTCTGAAAATCAGCATTTCCTGATGTTGCTCAACACAATATTTCAAATTTTCCGAAACAGCTTGTTTAAATTGAAGAGTATCTGCAAGAATTTGCACTTTTCCAGTCCAATATTTACTTGAAACACACTAGATTTTATTAAAACTTCCAGAATTAGTGCATTCCATACCTGCATTTATTCTTCATAAAATCTTCAACATCTTCTCTGGGCATTCCAACTTTATTCAAAGCATTAGGAAATATATTCTTAAAGTCATCTCCAAGCACTTTAAACTGATACCTTAATAGAATAGTGAAACAAGCGTTGAACATTTCAATATTTGCAAAGCAAGAGACCATGAATATCTGTGATATTGTTTGGAAAAACAAAGTAGGCAGATAATATCTATCATCAGTCCAATCATAGAATAACCAGTATTGCAGAGATAACTCTCTGAAATCATACAAATCAATTAGCAACCAATGAGCTGCAGAAAGCTCAAACAGAGTACTTTTTGGTTTTGAACAAAGGACTCAAAGCCATTCCCATTCCAGCACCAATCGCAAACACATTCCAACTCATATGAATTCTATCAGATATTTGAACCCCATGCTTCATTGTATAAGGCTCAAAGCCCAATTTAGCTGAATCTCTCATTACAGTATTCATTCGCCTGATTAGGTACTCAACAGTATCGCTATTGTACACAAAATGGATGTTTCTCAATGCAATACTTGCATAAATCACTAGAAAATTAATATAAGTGCAAAATTACCAAGTTCAGAGATTGGAATATTGTTTCTTACACATATTAACAATATTTATGGCACTATGTGCAATATCTCCACTTTCATCAGTCAACACAGCCATCATACTGAAAGCTAAAGTTGCTGCAAAACAAACATAGCACACAAATCTTTCAAAATAATATAATGCCTTAAGAAACCAATGCCAATTTGGTTCAGGGCGATATTGAGCAAAAACATGAAGAAAGAAGACATTCTTCCAGAAGTATTTTATTTTCTGCATTGGAGAATTTTACTTGACACTAATTAAAACGATTGAAACAACTTTAGCCGAATTTCCTTAAATAGACTTGAAACTTCATATTAATTATTAATTCCCACCAAGTTGCCAATTTTCATTTTGCAAATTTCTAAGAAAATTTAATTTTCAACTTTAGTTATACTAATTACATCTATTTCAAGTATTGAATTCTAAATAATGGCAATTAATGGTGTATAAAGTAGACAAAAGTGTTACCAAGTAGATGATGTACATATTTATCATAAATGTGCTGGTAAAATATAAAAATAAAATTTCAAGGTAGTAATTTGTAATATTTATAAGATATGAATAGACTTTGAACCACAAATACCTTGAAGTTGCTTAGATGTAAATGTAGCTACAATTTTCCTGTGCCCCTGCCTTTTTGGTGTAAACGTTCCCTCAAAAGTAGCTGTTTTACCTGGTCCTATATCTGGATAAGATGTAACTTCAGGTTTGGTCATTCCAGGACCTTCAATTGAGAAGGTGCATTCAGTAAGTGAATCATTAACTAATGGGTTGACAAACCTGAAAAAATAAACAACTAATTTACTAATGAAATTAAAACAAAAATAAATTATCCTTACGAGCACACAACAGTATTCTTTTTCCCTACATGAAATTCTTCTTGTGGTTCAACAGTAATCGTTGGCTTCGTCATCATAAAATCATCTTCTTCACTCCAAGTTTGTCTGGTTTCCTTAACATTAGCAATAGAGTAAATTTTAATCAAGTTGTGATCTACTAATTTCGGCATGTAATCGTCTTTGGTGACGTGCATCCTGAGAACTTCTGTTTCACCTCCTTTGACGGCAAAAACGCCTTGAGCTTTCTTGATGGGTTTTGCTGTTGCCCCATTGTAAAATACACTGGATGCTACTAGAACGGCACTAATGATGCGATTTTGATTTGAGTTGTTTTTAATGTCAACAACAACATCAAAGCTATCGCCAAAAGGAATGGTGTCAATGTCTACTAAATCAAAGCAAACGTCCTCTTGTTCAGGTGTAGGGAGTTCGTAGAATTGTTGAGCTTTAGGTACACCTTTCACTGCATTGTAAACTGCTAGACGTTCTGCTTCAGTTCCTTCGGCATTTTTAAAGGACCTAGTGATATCTGTCATATCAAAATCACCTTCATCATCATCTTGGTTGGGAGTTTTAGTTACTATCTTCCTTCCAACACTAAAATTCTCATGTTAACTTCTGCATTAGTCTACAAAGATACTATGCTTACTGGTATTGATTAATAGACATTCTTGAAAATCCCCAATCAGATGCCTCATCCTCTTGAAAGTTACAAATGTCTGCATTGACTTCAGAAAATACAAATGGGGTATCATACAAATAGCCCACTTCACCTCTACGTACTGCTTCAACTGAAGCAGGCCCACAGCAGAACATTCCATTGCTTTGTTCTTGTGGTGTTGAATCAATCACTTGCCATCCTCCATATCCGGCTGGTAAATCAGGACGTGTCATCCAGACATCATTCCAAACATGGAAATTCCAACAACTGTCATTACAATCACCATCTGGGCCGTTTTCTATTTTGTTTCCAAATATGTCAAAGTATTTGTCGACCGTTAAAGAGCAGTTTGTGTCATGTGCTGATACATAATTAGTGGTAGATCTGCAAGGAATACCTAGAGTCCTGCAGACAGTCACAACTGCTGCAGAGAAGACCCAACATTGTCCATATTTAACCGGTTGGCCACCAGTACGGAGATATTGATCCATGATGGATACAGATCCAGTCCAAGCATGAGGACTTATACCATCTCCATATTCACCATCCCAACGACCTTCCAGAAGGCCATTATCATCAACCGAATTGATCTACCAACAAAAACATAGATACACAATCTCAAACTTGTTTTATTCTTAACTAATAAGAAAAATGAGTTGGGTTACTTACAACAGCAGATATTGCCCTAGCAATTAGAACAGGACTTGCTCTATCTTGTGGATCCAATCCAGAGCGTTCCAATAGCAAGCAAGCAGCTGGTAACACGACATCATCAAACTGTCCAAAAATCCACCTCTTTCCAGTAGGTTTCTTAAAAGTACCACACCATATCTTTCCATTTTCATTCAAAATATACTCTTTACGATCTTCTTCATTTTCTAAATAAACTCCATCTTGGGGACACCATGGATTAAAAAGAACATAAATATCATCTTCTACTTTGTAATCTCTGCGTTCTTGTTGTCCTTTGATATTGGTTTGAATGGTGCACGACCAAATACCAACTTGGGCATTGGGAGGGATGTGCAATTGGAAAGTTACAGTGTCTCCTTGATGTGCTGAGAGGCACAGACCCCATTTCGTGGGGTTACGAGGAAGGTGTTTCTGATCAACCAAGACGGGAAGAATTACACGTGTTCCTTTCAAAACATGAGGTTTTGCGCCTAAGAAATAATAGAGATAAGTTAGGTATTTGAATTTAAAGCGGTAGAAGTGAAGAAAAAAACATACCAAAACCAAATCCTATTCTTATGATGTCTTCTTCAGAATTGAACTCTCTATTAAATCTGACAGCAAAATATATATTACATCCACGTCGGAAAATAGGTGTTGGCATGTCAGGAAGTTGTACCAAGTCATATTCGTCAGTATTACAAGCTTTAGCGTTTTCCTTTGGATAGAATTCAGTGAGTTGCACTTCCAATGGTTCCATTTTGATCTCTTAATCAAGATTCTGCACTATTTTTAAAATTTAGATGATTTGGCAATTTATAGTAACAAATAAACAGCAGGTAATTTACTTGCTGTGCACCACTTCAAAGTAAAACTTTTCAAAATTATCTTGAAATAATCAACCGCTTTCAGAGCACTTTAAGTAGTTGATGTGTATTCTATACGTGTTGGAGTGTAACTAAATTTTGGCATCGCGAGCTTCGTATTTTATGCACGATTGGCTCAGGATCAAGAATTAATTCTCCTTCCGTTTATGAGCAGTGGCTTAACACTGCTGAATCACTTAGCGCAACACAAAACTTTGACATGCGCGCAACTATACAAGTACAATCTGTCCTATGTTCATATGATTCTTAATTGTATAGACATGTAAAGATTGAAGCTTGGTTTGCTGACGCATACTTGTTCAAATCCAAGATACCTTGACTCTTTGAACATGCGTTGTTTTTCTCAGAACTACACTTCCGTTTTTAGCAATTATATTGAAGTTTAAATTGTATACAATTAATTAATTGATAAAAATGCGATTGAGAAGTGCAGTAGTAAATCATGTCGTCATGATTACCACATCCAGCATTGATGAATTAAATCCTAGATGACGGCATTTATACAAGTGAGGTGAGCAATTATTGAAATTTCTATTATTCCATTTTATTTATTTAATTCCGTTTCTGATGTTAGTAAATTTAGACTTTGGTTTATTTTAATAAGTTGATTCACTCTTTCAAATGTGTAATTTACTTACTTCATTTTTATTTATCATCTGACCGTTTTATGCATTAAAATTGCGGTTAATTAATACGTTGTTAGGCTAAATTACAAAGTAGATAATATTCATGATTGCAATTTAGTTTCCTTTGTTACATAAAAGAATTTAAGGTTTTCCTGGTTTCAAAACTGTTAAAAAATTTTACCAGGAATTTTGTGGTGCAATGGATAAATTAGTCTTGCTGACAAGGGATAAGCGTAATAATGCGCAAATGTAAAAATATCTATTACGCAGAATGCAATTTCGGTTCACTCGAATTTCCATTATCGTATAAAATAGCGTATAAAAAGTGCAAAGCGTCATTAAATAAAAATAAAACCAAGAGAAATGTCAATAATATACAGTAATTTGTTTAATCTTTGTTGCAATTAAACAAGCTTTTATTGATTGCTGAATTTTTTTAAACGTAGATTGAGACATGGAGATCTATAGAATCAATTTATAGCATGTTGTTCTACATTTTAATAAATTGTTATGTTAATTAGAGGTATTCTTTAAACTTGAAAATGTTTAAAAACATGAATGTCGTGCAATTTACAACTGCACCTAGTAAGTGGTATAAACATTATGTGATTTTAATCATGCTTAATAGAATAATTTACCTAACTAAATGACTATTAACTAGTTGTGTAATTATATTGCACAGATGCTGAATAATTGCATAATTATATCAGATAAATTCTATAAGTTTTTTTATTCGATTTATTGTTATGTTCTACGAAGTGAGAATCAGGTAAACCTTGACTTTGCTTTGAACATTATTTAAATTTCTAATAAAAAAATTCATTTTCTTTAAATTTCTAACAAAAAAAGAAAACATGCAGCAATAAACATTACTACAAAGATTATTAATGCGATCCGATCTCAACCAACATGGAATGTGTTAATTAATTTATAAATTGCGGAATTTCGGAATTTAGCTGTCTAGAAAAAAACAGCAATTCACAACTTTACACGACCGTAGAAAATAATTGAAAAAACAAGGCATTTATTGTTTAGTTGCTTACAGAACCTTCGAGTTAAATTTAATTACGTCTTAAAACTAACGTTCATGATCATTTAGCGCAAATTACAAATTGCAGAAACCATTAAAAATTCTAAATTTAATGAATAAGAACATTATAATTTTGTTGTCACTTTGAAACATAGCCTTTAAATTGAAACAAGTACGAAATATCTGAGAAACAAGCAAAATGTATAAACCAATCTAAAGATTAATAACAAATAATTGAAACTGCGTCTGTGCGGCTCATGGTGTTATCAACCTTGGTGTCCAAGGAATCACGTTTCTTATTATGCTTCAACTCAAATTACAAAATATTTTAACTTACAATCCTGGAATTTGATTATTCTTGAGTTTATAGCCGTGTGCATAATACAATAATGCATTCAGCAATAAAACAACTAATTAAATATGGAAAATGTAAGGAATTTTATGACATTTATATATTGCAAAATTGTTATAATTAAATGCTAAATACTAAAACCTGTTTTTCATGTTTTCTACATTTCTAGCAATATTATAAACTTTTAAACTTGCAAAATGCATAGTTTTCTATTGTTTAAATGTGTATTAAAAATTCTTGGAAAACTTAAATTGGTTAAGTTGATCGGAAGTTCGATCTTAATGAGCTGGATAAATTCCGCAAATCTTTCGTTTTTTTCAGAAATGCTTACTCAGATTTAATTTCATATATTTCTTTGTACATTGGAAACTTTCATATTACCTAATTCGGATCATTATTTAGTCATGCAACTTTAAACTCAAAATTAAAATAGTTATAATAATATGTATAATAATAATAATAATAATAATAATAATATATTTTGTACATATACAATCGCGCCATAGAAAAAAGTAATTAATGAAATCTTTTTTTACAAAATAGCAACAAAATAAAATAAAAACAATAATACCTATAATAACATGGTTCCCTTTAATTGAGTAGAAGTTTTCGAATGTTTTTGAGGACTTGAAAAAGTGCAGAAATTGGGTAATATGTATAAGTAATAATTTCAAACAGAAATAATTTCTTATTAAATAAATATTGATTCATATGCAATCTGCATAGTTTCAATTAGATTCCATTCATAAAATATGTTGTTTAAAAAACTGGAACAAAATATTACTTACTTATATCAAGTGAAAAGCTGGCACAGATTAATCTATTTTATGGCGCTAAATGTAACACAAAAGTCACAGATAACTAAATTCACTTGATAAAGTGTACGCAGTTTTAACTACTGTTGAATTCGACCTGCTTTGAGACGAATCTTAGCAGCAACTAAACAAATTTCATTATAATCATTATAACTTGTAGATATCACAAAGAATTCATTAAAATCGTCAGTTATTTTGATAGATCTAATACTTATTTCATAATAATTAGAATTAATATTCGAATAACCCAGATAGAAACTAACTTGACAATTTGGTATGAGTTGTTAAGAAATTTTTAATCTCATAATTCGACTATATGATAAATTGTAGTATATTTCAATAGAACCCATAAAATTAATTCAAGATAGGTAGAAAACAAATAATTAGAAACAATGTCATTATACGTGCATTTAATTTGAACCAAATGTTTGTATTCAAAACATGTTGCTTAGTAACCCATACACAATTCTATTCTTAATGTTTCACCACAATCACATCTAATACAAACACGACCAGTCAATCGTAGAAACTTCAATCTCAAACACCTCAATTCTCTCTCAATCCTGAAATTCTTAAGTGATTGATTAAGAATTCATTACAGTTGTTGAACTTTCAAAGTGAATTAGAAACACCTTGTAAAGTCTCACAACATAATTAGTTTAACTACTATAAAGTGAAGAAGCACTAAAGTGATTTTAAACAAGACACAGCTATTAAAATATAATTGCATATTAATAACTGCAAAATCTTCCAACTAATCAATTAGTTATGTATTGTGTTCTGGATATTTACAAACGCAATCTTGCGATTGTATATAAGACAACTTTATGTTCAAAAGCAACATTTATTGTATTGCTAACGACATTAATTGCCATTGTGTTTCCCTTTATTTTTGCTTACAGAAGTAGAGGTAAGCCATTTAGGTAATTAGGTTTAATTAAAATATTAATTGGTTTCATATATTATAAGGACTCTGGTTAAAGCATGACACTTTTTTCGAGCAACCAAACGTGAGATTTAGAGGAGAATACTTTTTCCTTGCTTTCACAAACAATATCAGCGAATTTATAATGTGTAACAATATTTATGAATTTCCGAAGTTGGAGCAACTTGATAAATGCTCTACTTTTAAGGTGAGTCCCATTAATTTGGATTTGAATTGTTATTAATTTACTTTTTAGGTGCGAGAAATAGATATAAACTATGATGGAAAACCAGACAAACTTGAATTTCAATTGAAAATAACAAATATTCACGCAACTTACCTTCAGCACATCACACTTCTTCTCCCTCTGGACTACAAATTACAAGTAATTTAGTATAATATTTCGTATATTGTTCCAATATGAAGTAACAATTTATATGTACAACCATCTTCTTATCCACTTCTAGACAACGTGTCCATTAAAAATGCAATCAGCTATAATTCTTCAACAAACAATTCTCCCATCAGCTTCTCACTTAACATTAACAGCAAATCTATTGCTCAAACAGAAGACTCCACTGAATTGCTACCCAAAAGTGACTGATAAACTTCTGCAAAACATTATACTCTTGGATATACCAGAAACAAAATCATATAATGATAACTTGGATAGTTTTGCAGTAGATAAAATAATCAATAATTATTTACAACGCAATTGTAAGTTTAACACAATTATATGACAGAGCTAAAATGTTTATATTAAAAATATTAATTCCTATGAACATATTGCAGTCACAACACATCTATCTGAAACTTACACTGCTCAAGACTTCAGAACTGAAAATGCAAACACTTTCATGTTTACATTGATTGTGGACTATCCAGAACAGTTAGTTTACTATCGTCCTGGTTTCTGGCAAGTTCTAAAATCGGCATGGATTCAGTATTTGGCAATTTACATTGCCTTTGCATGGTTTATAAAAAACATACAAAACTACATATTTGAAAATGATTTGGTTTTGGCATACAAATATTTGCCAACCACTCTGATACAGAGAATTGCAGCTAACAAGAAAAACTACTAATCATTGTTTATAATCATTATAAAGTGTGGCTTGAAATGACTGTGTGTTGTATATGTTAAGCTTACATTGTTAAATTATTGCTTATACTAAGAATTCTGATAAAGGAGCATGGCTTTGTTTAAGACTACTGTCTTCCAGCACAATTCTTGTCTGTGCTAAATCATTCACATCCACTATTAGGTATTTATAGTCATAATATCCAGAGTCATTCTGTAAGAACAAGTAACATTCATTAGAAAAACAAACATAAATCAAATAAATTCATATTTTTCTTACCTCAACCATTTCTAATGATGCTGTTCCTTTATGATAAGTCCCTTGTAAGTAAAACTTCATTCTCAGATGTTTCTTTCCTTGGCGATCAAGGAATCCAAGATAAGCTGGATGTTGTCTCCTACCTCTTCTTGTCTCTTCACCATAAGCAGTAATGGGGTATCCTAGTTTGTCCTCAAGTCTGGTATCATTCAAACACTTCTTCACAGCAGCTGAGAACACATTATTCGGACTAGTACTAGAGAACAATTCATTAAAAACTGCATAAAACAGCGTGCCTGTTAAGCCAACGCCAAGAAGAATTATGCCAAGATATGAAGCTGTTTTCGTTGTTTCCTTCACTTTTTCCCCCAGAGGTTTCACATTTGTGTCTAGTTCTGCTCTTGAGGATGACTTGGTAAGTCCACTGCTTGGTTTTGAAGCATTCGTCGTTTTTAGCCGAAGGAATTGTATTATTGAGTATGTTGGTCTTGTGCCGGAAGACAGGATTGAGGATTTTATTATGGGATTGAACAATTTCAGCATTTTGAGGGTGGAAAAATATTAATTACCGGCGAAAATTAAGAAGTTGTGAACATGTTACGTATTTATAACCTTTATTTAAGCTCTAAGTTTGAAAAAGTTGTGCTTCAAATTAGTTATTATTTTTGCTTTAAAATTTAGGAATATTAATAATATTTACGAATGTTTAATTTTCATTAATTATGTTTGCGTTTTTTAATACAATTATTAATATATATTCACACATTTAATATTTGAATTTGTAATTTTTAGTGTCCAAAATTGACACATTTTGGCAGCACTATCCAGTGAAACTCTCCAAGGTTAATATGCATGGAAAACAAGAATTTCTCACGACAAACTGAATTATTTATCAATAACAACCTTGATTATCGACAATGAATGAAGAAATTGATGAGTCTGAGTTCTATCATCAAGATTTTACAACGGCATCAGAATGGGAAGTGTTTATTGCACGTTTGGAAGAGATAATTCATGAGTGGAAAATTGAAGAAAACAAAGCAGATTCAATATGGAAAGAACAGGGCATATGGAAGTTGAAAACAGAGAATATACCTTTTGCTGATGTTGAGTTTACATTAACTTATTACTGCATTACAAGAGAAGCAGACAATGAAGTAAAGGATGATGATGAATATACATCACATCCACTGTTAAATTCATTTGACTTCACTTTGCATGACATTAACAATGACCATGAAGATATATCACTGTATTATTGGTATGGACTGAAGGAATACATGGTCCTGTCACCTATTAATAATGTGAACATAGTATCAGAGAGTAGGATAAAGATTCTACTGAGTTCTGCAAACATTGCAATTGGTAACTCAAACTCTGAGGTACCAATCTTCATTCAAGTGAGAGAAAAGTGGCAGAAATATTACCTAGGAGTATTTGAGTCTGAAAATATTAGGACAAATTTTGAAATGATTTATCTAAGAAGAGGTCCTCAACATTGCCAATACCTAACTGGATTGATTGATTTATTCAAGACTAAAATTATGTCACCAGTTCCACTTGAACCTATTATGGTTTCAGTTCAATTCAGTTACTTCCTCAATGATTTTGGTTCTTACATCTGGAAACAAGAAGCAGTTGACTGTGAACTTGACATTTTTGATTCTAATTCAGTGACTATATTACCACTTGGTGTGACTGTTGATCCAGTAGAGAGTTTAGTCGTCAAAGCAGAATGGTCGCAAATGCCTGATAACTTGATTGTTGATTCAGAAGCATACACCAATTTTGAGCCAATGCAAGCACCCAAATGGACACTATTTGTCAACTTTGCAGATAAGCCAATTTGTTTACTAGCTGATTGTTTATCTGAGTTTCTACATTTGTTGAAAAATACATCAACCGTCTATGACATTCTTGGAGATTATGCGGTGCAGCCGTCACAAGAGAACGCAAACCCTTTGGATTTACTGACTGAGCCAAAGGTACCAACAATTTCAAGTGTCTTAAAACGAGCAGCAAGGACATCTTTGACAAAGAATACCCACAGGAAGGGATTGGTACCTTTGGCAGAGGATGTGCTAGTGCCAATGTTGTATTTCTTGTTTCCTGATGCTGAAGAGAGTAGTTTACATGTTTATTTCACTATCAAGAAAGATGGCACTGAGGAAGTAAGTGGTTTTATAATGGGCATTTGTATTTACTTATTGAAATTTACTCTCTGCAGGATCCTTCGGTTATTGATGACAAGTATAAGGGCTTCAAGACGTGCAAAGTGGATTCCTTGGTGTGGCGTATGAGTATTATCCTGTGCCATGCTTTGTACAGTTTAGGTGGGGTCAGAGCAGTGGCTCACATTTGGTATGAGTTTGTTCAAGAGATGAGGTATAGGTGGGAGAAGAGTATTATGATTCCAGGGTGAGTAGAAGTTTGCATTTTATTATTTTTTATGCGGTCCGATTGAAATTAATGAATACTTAACTCTCGTGTTAAAAGAGTTAATTGACGAAGTCTCGGGTCATTATTACAATTATTATTTACAAAAATAATCTACGAAGAATATATCAAATCAAATATAAAATCAGCTCACACAAAATGTAGTTGTAATTTAGCCTATTAGTCCAACTACACTAATCTACTCTTGAGCTTTATCATAGCATCTTGAAGAAATATTTATATTTACAAAATTATTCTCTAGTCAACAGCACCTCACACTGGTGTCTAGTATATCATTACAATTATATATTAATTTGAGCACGCATTATTCAAACGCACTGGTGACTAATTTCTATGAATTACAAGAATTAAATAAAATCATTGACCATTACCTTAATAAGGTGGAGTGGGTTACGGCACTCGTATGTGCGCCTTGCAAATTGGTTAGAAATAATTTATGCACCTAACTCTCTAATTACCTTTAAATTAATTCGTTTATGTTTCTATCTTTACTATGTTTGCATACACATGAGATAGAAACTATAATTGCGGCAGTGTCGAGAGGCTGTGCGTGGAAATACCATCAAAAAGTTCAATAACATGCGATGTGGTTGTCGCTGCAGGGTTGCAATATGATATTATTGAAGATTTCAATATTTTCCACTCTATTCCAATAGTTAATACTATGTTGTGTTTTTTTTTTTTTCATCCGGCTACTTAACGCTACAGGTAATTTAAAGTATTTAAATGATAATAAGCTATAAATATTTGCGGGAGTAAAAAGATTTGCATGTGCATCAATGATGTACACAGTAGTCGGATGTTATAAGATCTAAAAACTCAAATTAGCATACTTCATTATCATTCAGCACCTAATGAATATTCTATTACTTTGCTTAAATTAATGCAGACTTAATAAGAATTTTGGTAAAACACATTGCAGTAGTTTTTGCAATTCAATTGTTGGAAGTACTCATGTTGCGGAGTTGATCAATCTTTTAATCCAGTGGGCATACCTATGTTGATCAAAGTCGTCTAAAGTTGTGCTGCCGCAACGATCCAAACTGATGCTGCAACGGACGATGGACGCTACTCGGCGGCGGTGTCTGCTGACGGTCGCCGGTGTCTTGGTGCGACGCTAATTCTCATAATGGCACCAGGCCATTTCGCGTCTGATTACGCGCCATATAAATGTCCATATCATGATCCGTCCAGTTATCCGAATTGTCGCAGTAGTTGTTTAACGTATGCGTCGACCCCGCCGTGCTGTATCGGCTACTTGGTCGGTGGTGGTCTCGGGAACGCGATCGCGGTCTGGAACGACGCGTCGATGATGTTACTGAGGGTGCATGATGCGAAGGGACGTGGTGCTGCGTGCCGCGCGGCATGCGCTCGGATTGCATTGCCAAAGATTGACGTGACTGGCGAAGATCTGTATTATGGGGGTACATTGCGAATTAATTACCAACATTTACGTTAATTACACTAGTTATGATAGTATTTGATGCTTGGAAGACGTCACCAATTACGTGCAAGTCTGTTAATTGTTGCTATTTGCGCTACTGCTAGGGGTTAGTAAGTTGCAAGATGAGTTTCGTTGCGATTAGACTAAGTTAAAAGAAGCAAAGTAGATGTCATCTACTTACTGATTCCTCATACAACAAGCAGACAACTGGCCCATTCACAACGGATACGAGTATAATACAATAAGAGTAGGGTTTAGTTGGGTTCAACTTGTTTGGAGTTAAACTGTTTGACTGTGGATACTTTATACATTTGGTTGAGTTTTGCGCGCAGGCGGGAATCTTAGTTCCAATGACTTGAATCGCTACCTTGTCTGGACGCCAATAAATTGTTGGGGAAAGCGTTAGCCGCTGCTAGGTACCTCCCCGAATGGTTGGAGAACGAGTGTTGGGATTGGCCATCAGCGATGGACCTGGTTTTAGTACCTTTGGTGCTGAAGTGGGATCTTAGATCGTCTTGTAATAAAGAATTGGGTTCCACAGAGTACATCCTAGGTCTTTGGGTGGAATGGGTACTGTAAGCTGAGACTTGGTCCCAGTCCTGCAGGTCATACTGAAAATCATCCAATATTTTTTATTAAAAAACTAGTTTTCAAATAACTTTTTAATACGTACCTTATTGCTATTGTACGCATTCAAAGTAGCCAAAGATGACAGTGGACCCCCGGGGCTAGCAGCCGCACAACAATTTACGGGGAGACCTCCAATTGGAAGACCTGTTTTGATTCCTAGTTTTTGCTGGTGTAATTCATGAAGTTTACGAGAGCGCCGGCGGGAAGCTGCGATGAAGATGATTACTGCGATGACGATTGTCCCGCAAATAGCGGCTGAAGCAGCGATTGTGATCTTGTCCATGTTGGACGCAGCTGAGGATACTGTGCGGACTTCACGACATTGCCCGTAGGGTACCGTTTCGGGAGTCACATTAATGTCTTCTAATGACACTACGCAGACGACGATGCATTCCTGTAAATGCAATTGGGTAGAGTTGAAGTAATGCAGTTAAGTGACATTGTGAAATCTTGGTTAGTGTAGTGTGCTGGAGTATCAATGGTCATTGTATTTATCTTCTGATTCAATACGCATTCTATTCGTATTCTATGACTCAGTCAATTGAATGCTATTTTTAATGGTCATTGTTGGCTATTATAGTCTTAAAAATATACTGTTCATTCGAATGAATAACAGGATTACTAGCAATGCGTCTTAACTTAGTTAAACCAAGTGAAATAAAAACTATTTTATCTTGGTTTTTGGTTCTCACTGTTAATTCTTCATCAATAGTTCTGTTCTTATCCTGATTTGGTTGTATTTTTCTTCGAGTTTAATCCACCGTTTGTAGGACTCTGCATCTTTCTATCACTGCAGTTACATTCATTTGAGACTTGGATTAAAACTGCATATGGTCCGAAGGCACGTTAGCAGTTTTCTTGTAGGTAGGTGCTCACCGCGAGACAGTTAGATTAATGCCAGTATTTTTACGCAGTGAACGGTACCTTCGCTTCTACGTTTGGTGCACTTGTGCATTATTGCAGATAATTATATCTAACAAGTTCAGGTGAATTATACAACGTGTGGGCAACGTGCACAATGCATTTTGTTATCTTTGCAATCAAACGTATTCAAGAATTTTTGCTAATTTAAAAAGATTTCTTTTAAATTTAAATAAATCTGATCTTTTTTTAAATATTATTACACTTATATGGAAGGAGTTTCAATGCTTTAATCCTGTGAAAGTTTCACAAGTCTATTTCTGAAAAGGTCAAACTTAAGCTCCTTCAGAATATGGCTTAGTATTAATTCATATAAAATCTCTTTGCGGTTATTGTATTACTACTACGGGTCATTAACACAAACCTCGTTTAGTTTTTTAAAAGTTTACATCAGCTGGGAATTTAATGCATTACGCAATATCTATTCTGGTTTATTATATTGATAATTGGTGAAGAAGTTACGAGAATTGTAAACTCATAATTCTCGTTATCAGTTTCACTACACACGTGGTTAATTGGTTCACGCCGTTTAGGTCACTTGTCGATATGTCATAATTATAAAAGCATTGATTGAACTTTTTGATTGAAAACAGCGAAATGTCATTTATAAGTTCACGATTTTGATAAAATTGGGAATGCTAGAAACGTGGAATAACGCATTATTTTCTAATATTGTGGAGATTTATGGGTGAGCGTTCGGTAAATCATATTGATTGATATGGTCTCTGGGTGTTTGATTGACTTTTGTAATTTTAGAAATTGGTGTTGTGTAATTTTGTGCTGATAGAGCGGAGCTAGCACTTTTAATTGAATAACTTCAGAATGGAAATTAAGTTCTAATTGCCAACTAGTTGTAGAATTTTAAAATCAAATTATGAAGATTCACATTAATTCTTTATTATGAAAATTTGCGATCGATTAAAACGCATTTGCAACCTTGTACTCATCGCAGCCTCGTTTGCAAATTAAAATTAAATAAAGTTCAATTATTCAAATAGTATCATGGAATTCCTGCATGCGTTTTCAACGACTTACTATCGCGTCGCTGCTGTTTACATGCACTAATGCAATGAACATCCGGTTAATGGGTTAAGATGTAAGTAAATTGCTGAGGTGGTACAATTCGAGCACCGTTTGTAAATTAAGATCAATGCAAACACGGATAACTGTAAAATTAGCCATTCGCGTTTTCTATCAATTAAACCTACGTGAATTAGTCCACTAGTCAGATTTTCCCTTTGATTTAATAATTTTTATTATTTACTTAGATAAACAGAGAGGTAAGCTTACCTGGGATGGTACATTTTTGATCTTGAACTCCCTTTCGCTGGCCTCTAAAGGCGGACCTTGTTTAAAGTTCTTATCGCCAAAAAGACGGTACACAACGCGGAAACCCAAAATGTTGGCAGTTTTAGAGTCCCAGTTAATGATAACTGAGTTGTCTTGTCTGTAGGCACTTTTTACGATCACTTCCTTGTCTTCATCTGCTTTGTTTCTACCAGGGAAGCCCATGACGAGGTTGGGTCTGGATTGTTGCTGGCTTTGATTATTCCTCCATGGGGGAATTGTAGAACTTCTGGAAATTGTTCTGTTGTTGATCTTTTGGGTGGTTGAAGAAGTTGTCGTGGTTTCTTTCACA
This sequence comes from Diploeciton nevermanni, assembly GCA_027575565.1. NCBI lineage: Eukaryota > Metazoa > Arthropoda > Insecta > Coleoptera > Staphylinidae > Diploeciton > Diploeciton nevermanni. The sequence continues at coordinate 5,653,618 of JAODIE010000001.1, forward strand.
CTTTTTGCGGTTGTTGTTGAACTTGTGATTGTAGTGGTCTTTTTTGTTGTACTAGTAGTACTTGTGGTAGTAGTAGCATTCTGTTCTGGTTGTTTAGTGGCTGTGGTTGACGCAGCTGTGGTCTTTACCGGCATGGTTTCAGCAACAGATACATCATCTAATTCTGCTGACACTACAGTTGCCACTCCTATGCCTTCGTGAGGATTGTTACAAGTCAACTCTTCCGGCTGGATGCTGTAAAATCCACGGTCGCGGAATTTTGGTGGGCTTCCACAAAATTGTGGGTTGCGTTCTCTGCTAGTCACTTGAAGATCTCCATTGTGGATCCAATCAATAACCCATGCTAAGCGACAGTCGCAATGTAGAAAACGTCCTCCAAGGCTTAAACCCCTTAGGGTTGTGTTTAGGTGACTCAGGGCAGCGTAGGGTATGGTTGCTAATGGATTTCCATCTAAGGCTAAAAGGGTAATAGATGGATTACCAATGAAGGAGTTGACGGGGAGGTCTGTTAACAGATTGAAACCAATGTCGAGGACTCTAAGTTCAGCTAATTCTTGCATTGCTTCAATTGGGAAGTCAGGTAGTAGGTTATTAAGAAGACTCAGGGAACTTAGGGTCTTTCTTACTCCGAAGAAAGCGTTGTAGTTTAGAGTTTGGATCAGATTTCTTTCTAAATTCAGCGCTGTTAGTGCCTCAAGTCCTTCAAAGGTCCTAACACCTCCTTCTCCAGGTAATTCTCTTATACTATTCTGAGATAAGTCCAAGAATGCCAAGGTTTTCATTCCTCTAATTGCCAGCGGAATCTCTTTTTGCCTACTTCCCTTCAAATTCAAATTCTTTAGCGAGTTTTCCAAACCTTTAAAAGCTTCAGCTGCTAGTGTTACATTGTTATCAGGTAAATTTAATGTAGTCAACTTGCTTAATGTTTGGAAAGCTGCATCTGGAACTGTGGTAATTCGATTCCTGCTCAGATCCAACAATTGCAGGTTCTTCAAGTCCTTCAAACTTTGAACGGGTATTTCGGTAAGATCATTATCTTGAAGGTTGAGATTCTTGAGGAATTTCTCCTGGCCTTTGAAGGCATTGTCCCCGATTGCCTTCAATTTGCATCCGGATAATTGGACGTTGTGTACTTCTAGACCGGCGAAAATTGAGTCCCTGAGAGCACCGATCATCGAGTTGTTGACGTAGAGCAGGTCAATTGGTGTGGACTTTGCGTATTTGTGCATGGACGTGACCAGTTTAGGCCATTCGACGATGTCACATTGTATGCTCAATTCATGGCCAAGATTGTAGGAGCAAAGACACGCGGATTGCAGATCGACAACTTCGCGTTGCCAAGGACATTGTGCAGACGTTGTGGATAATAAACCAAGGAATGCAATGGTGAAAAGGTGTGAAGGTTTGAGTTTTGCCTTCATCTTGAGCTTCATTTGATGAGATTCTGAAAAGGAAGTAGAAAATTTCGAGATGAATATAATATTTCATAATTTTGCACAGGAGATGGCACAATATTATGTCATTTGTTTATTAAAAACAATTGTAAGCACAGTTCTTAAAAAAGTGCCGTTTGTTTGGCGCTTGCCTCATGTTTGTGCTACTTTTCTAATGTTTTTATTGTTTGTCTCACAACATGGCCTATTTTAACGTTCCAAGCAGTTAGCTCTGAGAAAGAGCTAAGAAAGCGATACGACTTTTATAAGCACTCGTGTGCGCAAAACCCTTTACTTTCGCAGCGGCTTCAAACAACTTCAAAGGCGAATTAAGGCGCGTCTTCCGAAAGTAACAAGGTACTACCACCTGAGCAAATGTAAGTACGCGAATCACGACGCATGATGCATAACGCGAGGTGAAGGTGAACGAAATGGGCGAAGAAGCGGATCCACGATGAATTAACCGCAGAAAAGTGCCGAAGCACATTCTACCAGATGTAGCTAACATAGTATAAAGTGTTATATGTATACAGACAGCTCTGCATTAAGGTTGATTGTCAGATATAGTCAATTCGCTTTATTATTGCATACATTTCATACACAAATAAAATGCTAGGTTTCTTTTGGAGTCGTTTCGAGATGTTTTTAAAGTGCATAAAGCGTGCATAACTGATGAAGAATAAATTCGTTGAAGGTTGACAAAAAGTGACGTAAATATGATGAAAATGAAAGAAATTGCGTTGAATGAAATGCTCTAGTTTGGGAAAAAATTAAATAATGAAGGAAAAAGGGAGAAAGCGGCAAATTTGTGATAGTTTTCAGGTTTCTAAACGGATTCTATAGAATTTATGCTCTTTGCGTATTCTTGTATTGTTTTATAGGAAATGAGGTCTAATTTGAATTATAATTTGCGCGTTGTGAATTTAAATTGGTACATCCAAAATAGCAGTTAAATATTTGCGTTATCATTCTATAAATTTTAACTGGGCAATGCCCTCAAAAAAAGCATTGCACGTAGTCCAGCTTTTGAATAAATAATTATTCCTACAATAACTATACTCTATATATAGAAGTACTATTTTATTAGGTCAAAGATATTGAAATTAAGGAAAATTATTTCACCTTGGTGAAGATAATGATTTATTAATAATATGTAGATTTTAGTTTCGCTTTAGTAGGGCTTGAAATTAATGAAAGGTGCATTTGTATGATTGCATATTTAATTTTAAAGGTGTGTAAATGTAATTTGCAAAGCAAGACAATGGAATATTTTCTGTATGACTTATTTAAGACGCGGAAGAATTGCGATTAGATGTTTATATTGTTTAGAAATTTATTTGATAATAAATATTGATATGATATTTTGCTTATTAGACTTAGTTTATTATAATCAAGTACAATTTATTCAAGTTCTTTGACCTATTGAAATTCTTCGATTCTGACTTGTCTTTTCTCAGCCGATAAAAACTCATGAATTACATAAAACTGTAGTATTTAAGGCTTTATTTGACATTGTCACGTAAAGTTCATATCAAATTTCCACCTTATGTGTTTTTTAACCGGTCACACAACCTTTAAATGCTCGTACATTTACTCTGCACGCTGCTATTGTTAGCTCTATGTTGCAACATTTTTGTGTACTTACAATTTCGGGTAATTTGTCTCGGTAATTGATGCGTGCACGGTGTGGAATTTTTATCCTGTCATTCTTTTTTAAAATTAAAATTATTCAAAAGATTTCTAAGTCAATATAATCCAAAAGATGCACATTCACACTTTACACAGATTTTTGTCTTCGAATTGAAATAATATTCGGCTTATAATAGGTTAAAGCCACTTTGTCACTGGACACGTATTTTGTATCTTCACGCACCGGTTTTTATCGCGGTCCACGCTTGAATATATGGGTGATTTGTCGGGACTTGGTCGATGGGTCACCGATGGTGATGAGTTGAGCGCCGTGGCGCACGTAGCAGATGGGTACCGTTAAGGTTGATTAACCTGCGAAATGAAGGAATGGAAAAAGTCAGTAGTGTTACAAAGTACGTTTGAATTGTCTTAATTGTGCGTATTCAAGTTCACTAATACTGTATTTTCAAATGAATAACGCTTTTATAATATACAGAAATATAATTGCACCATCACCAGATTGTTATTAACAATTACCCGTGCTTCGACTGAGCAGGCGTAATCATTAGCACTTGCGTTTCAGTTTATTCCACAAGTAATAAACAATTTGATGTTTGTTATAATACTGTGTATAGAAAAGGAGATTCATTCACATGAAACCTCGTTTGTTTTGTTCTAATTTTTAATTTGCGTTTGCAGCACTTTAAGAAAAATAAAGTCGTGGCTGGTGCTCATTAATGGTGTGAAATTGTAATTTAATAGGCAAAATTATTGTTTCTTTGGTCAAGTTATTATTGCGGTAAATTTAGTTTTGTTGTATTGAATTATGAATAAGCTAAGTAAATATTTTTTCTTCGGGTACTGTGGACAATAATTGCCTTCTTGGCAACTTTCTAGTCACTATGACTAGATCAGTTCTTCAGAATTGTACGAATAACGGTATTATACTGATATGATGAAGTAACCACAGTAGAATATGAACAAAATAAGAATAGTAATTTATTTTGCTTGACTAATAAAAGAGCATCAGTTAATTCGTATGGGATGGGAATAAAACTGGAAATTACTGACAAGATGAATTTCATTTGCATCTTCTTTCTCTATCTATGTTTAGCAATTCCTGTATTCTATTATTATGATCATAGTTCATCTTAATCTCAACTTTGTGTTGCATAATTGTTCAAATTTAAGTGCATATTATTATATTCTATTACACACGATAATCAGAGAATTCGCCTTAATTTCTAAGAAAAGAATAATTTTTATTTTGTTAATTGTTTTATTTATATTTATTGGTTTGACATTGTCTGTCTCCTCTGGTGCATTTTCAGTTGTCATTGACATTGGTGTGCCATCAAAGATGATAGTGTTTTGGAACAGATTGAGAGTTTATTTGCCGCAATTAGCATTAGTGCAAAGAAAACGTATGGAATTTATTGATGATGAAGGTTACTTTCTTATACTCTATCGTGTTATAAACCTTTAAATGCAATTCTTGAAATGTGGCAATTAAATTAAAACGTTGCGCTGGAAAATTAAGATGTTAAGCTTAAATTAAAATAAATGCATATTAAAGCAATACTTAAGTAAGTATCAAGGATCTAGTTTTGTTTTAAGAATATTCTTGGCACCTTGAATGCAATATAAGCAATTGACGCTCGAGCAAAAGAAAGACTGAAAATGTCATGGTATGAAAATAGCGAGTTGCCTGCAGTCCTATTACAATTAAGATTCATTGAATTAAACAATCTGAATTTGAATTAGTAGATGTGTTTGAGATTTAATCATCATATAGATTATTCAAGAAAAAACAAGAAACTTATAGCGTGAGCGTGCCGTAACTGCTGACAAAAATAGCCGGGATAGATTACAAATTATTGTTTGCATTGTTTTTTCATCTGTTTTGTCATTTTATTTCTCATGCTGCACCTTGGGGCACAAGGCTCTATTGTTATATTAATCAACATAGAAATAATTTAGTGCCATGTTCAGTTTATCTTATCAAAGAATATTATTTTCATTTTTTGTCTTAGCAATGCTACAAAAGGGATCACTAAAATCATTCAAAAAATCAATGTGCGGCCCACATTTTTTCTTGAAAATGTCTCGCCGTCTGAAAATGTTGCCGACCCGTGACAATCTTCGTTAGAGTATATGTTGATGCAAAACTTAACAGTTTAATTATATTCAGGTAGAAGAGAAGTTTATTAGTTATTTAACAAAATGGAGTTTGGAGTTGCTTAGACTTTCGAAAGCGTTGGATTTGCAGGGAGATTTTAAATATCCGGAAATAAAAGTTGGATTGATAGAATTTAAACATTTTCCTAGTAGGGAGATTTTATTGCCTCGTTTACATTTCTGGATGTCGCTAATTTTATTAATGGGGAGACAATAAAGTTTTGAGAGGTGCAATTGGAATTAAATTTGTTTAATTGAATTTCTAGTTTTTGTCTGGAAATTATGACAAAGAAGAATTTTTGCTGAGAAAAGACGAGTTGTTAAATTTTGCGATTATCTTGCAATTGTTTGTCACGCTTTAATCAATGTTTCACAGAAACAAACAATCTTCTCATTCTTATATAGATTCTCTAGGAAGCTTCCAATCAAAATCTTTTAAATTATAGTCCATCTGGTAATAAATATTAAATGACTATTTGTAATCTATTACTCGTAATTATACAGTTCCTATCCAGCATTCAATACGCGAGAAAGGGCTACTTTTACTTTTATTCAAATAATCGCGATTACCTATATCTGCACATGCTGGCAGGCATAAGATTGCTCACTGCAGCAGCATGCAGGATGCTAATGATGCCGGTGCTTATTTCGATAAAAACTGAACTAGTTTCGCGAGCAGTAAGGATTTAGTGTTATTGCTGTGTGGATATAATGTACACAAAGTGTGGGAAAATTACAATCGCACTCAATATTCACGCATAACAAGGAAAAACTGCGTAAAGTACACGCTAAACTTATGTTCTACATCTTCACATATTCTATACTGGTTCACACAGAACGGTTTCCTGTAGAATATTCCATATTGTGTTATTATTATGAAAACAGGAATGAAACAGTTCCACGTCTCATCACTATTTTTGCTTTTCTGCATGACTAGTTGACATTTATTCTTTAGATTGTCTCTGCTCTTTCTTATATTCCTCTCAAATAACTCATACATTTTTATAACCGCACCTATTTAGTAATTGTGCAATTGTATTACCTGCAATTGATTTATTCATTCACGTTTTGTTTGTCACTTCAACAAATATTTGCCTTAAGTATCGACTTAAGTATCGATGGCATTGTTTAAACAATTAAATATGTAAATACAAATGCTTTATTTGGTGTTCTGTTGGCGACTTTTTCGTAACTTATCGAATACTTTGCGTAAGACATGAAGAGGCGAATGTCGGCAATGTCGATACTTAAGATATTCGATCACGAACATAATGATGATGAGTGTCCTAAGAGTATTTAATTTAATGCATTGCAGTATAGACTATACACAACGTGATGAGTTGTTAAGGTAGGTACGCGTATTAAGGCGAAAGAAAATGAGAGGACTTTGCTAAATAATGGTTACGTTGGTTTCACGTCCTTGACTGTCTTAAATAACAATTAGATGTTTGCGAAGTTGCAAGTAATTTAATTGGGATGGGTAGTACTGAGACGTGAGTGTTAATGTATAATTGCATAATTTGAATAAGTATATAATAATTTAATTGAATGCAAATTATTCTAAACTTCATAAATAGTACTATTTGAATTTTATCGGAATTGGTTAAAATATGGTATTTTTATTTTGTAATATGATGCAAGACATTTCTAACTATGGGATTGTTCTTCAACTGAATAATTAAACTCTAAACATGGCTTTTGATATTAAGTGATTTTTAAGTTGTTTTTAAACTTTTATATTCTACAACTAATGTATTAAAAAATAATAAAGTTATAGGGTATTAATTAAATTACGATAATGAATTGTAGAACATAAATAAATTTGAAAGGATTGAAATGCAGTTAATTGCTAGATATTAATAATATTCTAATATTATTAACCGGATTAAATTTAATACATTTCCATTTATCACTATCCTATCTCCGCGCAATTGGTTTATCTACGTATGTAAATTGCTCAGCTAGTGGCTTTTTCTATTTACTATTTTCAGTTCAAGCTTTTTCCAAGTAAATGTCTTAGAAAGTAACTGTTTTGATTGAAACATGCAAATAATTTGAAGATAGTAATATAGTAATTAAATTGGAAACTGTTTGGTACAGGTTAATTAGTGATTAATTTGTGCAGTTTTCTTAGAGTCAATATTAGTACTAGAAGGTGGAGAATGTAGAATTAATTAGACAGTTATGTTATTTTCATATATTTATTCGGTATATTAATTATATTGGCGAACAATAAAATGTTTACACAATTACTCACCTTACATTCAGTTACTGGCAGTAACTGTAAATTAACAGTTTTGCAATTGTATACCATTCTTTTCAGAAGTATATTTTGTATTGAACTTAACTTAGTTTAAGTTGGGAAATTAAAAGTAGTTATCAAGTATTACGCAATAAATTATTGAGGTTTAAATATTTGATTGTCTATTACCTTTGAATGTGTTTTTACATTAAAGTGTGAACTTGAACTTTTTAAAAACAATCAAACATTCCTTATTTGGTGGCATTAAATATTCAGCTCGATTCTACTCAATTATTCCGTTTGATACGCATCAAGTTGACTTGGTAAGGAATTGTGAACACTTTGGAATTTCTTCGCGTTTTTTATTTAAGCACTTTGATTTCTCATCTGCCAATTAGCAGGTTATTGTTACAGTTATTCTACTGCGTGCCGACATTGATTCTTTATTTGGTGCAAAGAGTGTGACATGATTATATTTTAATGAAAGTTTGATATTGTAGAGTAATAACTTCCATTATACAGAGATTATTGCATTTTCAAGCAAACTCATACTAATTATTTGGTTTCTACAACTAAAACTTTATGAAACTCTTGCATTTTGCACCGATCACGATCTGAATTTTCAACTCTAAATTGCTTACATCTATAGCTTACATCAATGCCTTGCATTTCGATGTTAAATCACTCGCTGGCATGCCGCTTTCACACATCAAACAAGTTCCAACGCGGATATTCTCATATGTTCTCGAATACAAACCATAAAAGTGTCAGATCAAACTCAAACTAAATTGTGAGCAAACTAAAATGTACACTGCTCAACAATTTATAATTATTAAAATATGAACGTTTTCATGTATTTACTGATATATTTTTTTATTTCAACTACCAATACTTATTCTGCATCGTACAACTGAAGGCATTTATCAATTTGGGAGGTTTCACTTCATTGCTGCGCTGAGTTATTAATTGCAATGAATATAAAAAGTGAATGCGTATTGATCCGAATCGATATTGGACTTATACTTAAGAGTATAGGAGAGTTTGGTTTGCTGCCAGGTTAGAATGACTTATTGTTTGAGAAATATAGGTATGAGAGTAAATATATAAGAATCTTAATTGCCTATTTCTTTTTATTAAAGAAATATGGAGTTACTGTGTGAAGAATAACAATTTGCAATTAAGGTTAAGAAATTTTGCTATAAGTAAACGAAATCAGCTTAATTTAAACTTATTTTACTTCGAAATTTTACTTTAAATTGAACTCGGAAATTAATTTATTTCAGAGGTTTTCGATTCAGATTTACAATTATATTGTGTTTCTAAGGTTATTTCTATCTTAGAAAAATTATCTAGTGAACACTTGTTGATTGTCAATTCATCTGACACTACACCTGACTGCACCATAGGTTAAAAATGAATCACGTGTATAATCGGATTGCAATCAAATTGTAATTATATTGCTTTTGTGCGATACATTCTTCGGTATGCGCTGTGGATATCTGTTGTTAAAATCGCCTAAATAAATTATGTATCTGGGCCATTCCAGTGATAGTACATATTAGTAATGCAATATTTATTTGTTGGTAAACTATTTATAAAAATGCCTTCAAATAAGGAGAAAATCCTCAATCAAAATGATATCGTCGGCAATTTATTAAATAATCGTGGATTACTCTGTGCCAACTTCTGGTATTATCTGCACAATACACTACAATTTATATAAGAAAATTGTTTTGTTTAATACAAGAATTACATGTTCACATCACAAGATAATAGGCAGTTGACTATATTGAAGAATTGAATTATTATATGTTATATAACTCAACTTAATTATCTCGTATTCAGTCCTCGAGCAATTTATTATCTTCCTTTTAAATTTCTCTATGTTACTGTTACTAGTTTGGTTGAAATGTAAGAAAAACCGTTTGTTTATAAATAATTAGCACGTGTCCGCGGGTGACATATTGGCATTTTTGTATACCAGAGCGGAACAAATGCTATTTAACGCGACGTGCGCGCGAATCCGGATAAAACGTTTTAATTACTTTATTAACTTAACCGCTAGTTGGTCGAAACATTAAAGCATGAAGATATAACGAATTGCGTAGAGTTTATAACAACATTTAAAAACCGTTAAAACTAGCTAAAAGTTCGGAAAAATGAGAATATTTATTAATTTCTTTTACCTTAATAAGCTGTATTGTACTATGAGGTTGAAATGGAAAGCATATGCAAGGCCAACAACAATCTCAATCGTAACTATTCATCTATAGTCAACACAACAAGGTGCAAATAGAAATGCAAAGAATTTCAGTCTTGATTACTGTTATTATTTATTCAGTGGACAAACAAGTCAAAGCATATGTCGATTATGTTTGCTAACTGATCTGTGAAATTCTTAATTAAGTATTAAGAGATAAAGATTATTATCTGATATAAAATGGTGACTCTTGTTTATTTTATTGGGAGTTTTATTAATAAAATGAATACATAAATTATGGGTTTAAGATGACTTATTTTAAGAGATTATTTTTACTTGGAATATTTTGTTTGCACGCTGAGAATGGTATTTAAAATTGATTTATTGTTATTTGAATCTGTACGTAGACAATATATTCTTAAACTAAATTCTGCGCAAGACAAGTGCAATGCTTTTCGACCCTAGCATAGTCACGAGTATTATTGTTGAATATCATTGGATAATTTTATTTCTTGGAGTAAGTAAAAGTACGAAAGGAAAATGTAAAAGTATTCTAAAAGTAAATGTCAAATTTATAGCAAGTTTTCAATGCATTCTAAATAAAAATTGTTTTCTGCTATTGTGATATTTGCATTCAAATCATGCAGTAATAAATTGTGTTTTTAAAAAGCGTGTTATTACAGATGATATCTTTACTTATTTACAACATAAAAACACAATCATGTCATGACTGATCGGTCTAGCAAGATAAAAACTATAGGATTTGTGAGTTCTTCACGTCATGTTTTTGATTGCAGGATATTTCATAGGCGGGCAGTGTAAATGACCTGTTGCATTCTGCTCTAGTATGATCTCGGCAATAATGTATGCATGATTTCATTTCTCTGCGTCTCTTTGCTGCGATAGTGTAAGGCCATTGTACATAGGCGGGTATGGAATGTTTTAAGTACCGCGTATCTTGAGATTTATCGAGCGATTTGTTCTTGTATGTCTTGCAGGTTTTTATTCCTGTCATGACGAGTTTCCTTTCTTTTTTTGGATTAAGTGACACAAGAAAACGGTTATGGTTTCGAACGTGTCTTGATTCTATTATTAACAGGAGAGTGATATTATGATAAGAAATATTTGTTGCTCAAATCGAAATTATCTTGTTCATATTTAAAGTGGGGTAGTTTGTGTTTTGAATTCACAAGAGATATGCCATTTCTTTATGCTTGAGAATTGAGAAAAATATTTCATATGGGATAATATAATCGGATTGCGCCAGATTTGCAATTTTACGTTCTTGTCATGTGAAGAAAAGTTACATTTTATTGCACACATGCTGCATACTAAGAAAACTTAGTTGACTGTATCTTCTAAGGAATTACAACACCAATAGCGTCAATTTGCATGAATGCATGTCAAACATGCTTACTTAAACTGACTTCGCTATTCTGAAATACTTTGTAATACTCGGATTATTCGCGAGTATGTGGCATAGTTGGGTGTGTAAGCTCTTATTGCAAGTACGCAGAGATTTCCTCGTAATTCTTCGGGATATTTTAGTTATCCGTATATGGCGTGGGAACACACACTTTCTTTCATGCCTCAATTGAGCCTATTGTTGATGACAATTAAACACGCATGGATTGCTTTCTATTGTGCATTGGAGAATTATATATTACTATGGTTATAAGGAAATTAACATGTTACAGAATGTGTGATTTATTTTCTTCGGAAGTATGAAAATCTTCATTTTTTCTTCCGGTATTGCTTGGCAATAATATTGATCAGAGTAGTGAAGATAATTATAGCATTTCTATTTAAATGGTCTAATTTTTTGACATTAGATTACTTTGATACACGTTTGCGAACGTACTTAGTACTGGGCGTCGTGTTGCAATTATCTTCATGACTGACCATGAGCATAAATTCACCCAATTTCAGTCCAATTTCGATCCTATCGTCACTAGTACTGCACTTATCTACGGATATTATTTACTATTCCTTTGCACCTTGCAATTAAACTACATTTTAAGAGCAAATAGCTGGGCTTGTTTTACCTTATAAGCGTGCAAAACAAACTCATGGGTTCCAAACTTTTTTAATTGTTGTAATGTGGGAGTAAATACAGTAAATAGTACTAAATAAATTCTACTCGTAGGAGGTGGACGATGACGATGCCAATTGGACCTTGGTAATTACGCGTGTGCCACATACTCATTAGGTTGAAAGAATAGAATTACAGTTGGATTTAGAGGCAATGAAATTGTAAAATTAATTGTACAATGTACATGACACATGTTCATGTTTATGGATAATTTAGTACCAAATTGAATATCATTGTAGAAATGTGTAGAAGAATTGGTAATTTTGATTTATTTTTGTATGAAAAACCAGAGCAATTTGTCAAGTCACTTTCTAATTGTTTTTTGTGTTTTCAAAATTTTGTGAATAAATTTAACGGGTGATAAATTGAGTTTAGGTTAATTTGCTCTAGTCGAAGCAGAATTCTACTTAGAAAATGTATGAGCTAATTTTAGTTAAGGCGGGATTACAGCTAAAATATGAAGAAATCTAATAGAAGCAGGTTTCATACATTTTATTTCTTAATTTAATTCAATTTGTATTTGAAACTAGTCTTAATATTTTTTTTACATTTAAGTATTTTCTACCAAGATTACCAGATCTTCAAGTTTGACACTTGGTATAATTCTAGATGATAGGAATCTAAATCAAGAAAAAAATTCTGATTTAGTTATGTCACTCTTGATTAACAAATAGTAATTATTACTTTCTCCGTCCAACCTGTGGTCTCCTATGGACAACTAAGCAACTCAAGAAACACCAAAACCAATCTAGGTTCTACTACTTTACCATGTACTTTACCATGCTTTATCTTCGTATACTGTCCTAGGGAAATAAGTATTTTTTTAACAAAACTTGGTTTATATTCATTCGAAGAAACGAGAGTATACTAGATTCAATATTAGCACTGATGTTTTCGAATGGTTCAACAACAACCTGCATTCCAAGTCGTAGCAATATTAGCAATATTTTACTCGTGGAAGGCGCGTATAAACCACGAAAAAGCATAATTACGTAATTATCAGATTACTAGTTAAAGATCTAGACATGGATTCCACTCAGTGCCCAGTCACAATTCGAACCGGAAGCAGAAGTAATGCAGGACACATTACTTGTTTGCGTATATTAGAATGTTACACAAAAACGCAATCATGTAATAGGAGGCTTTAATCGACAGCAGGACGGGTATGTTATGGGAAACAAGAAGAGACAACAAGAGACGATGTTGCTGAGTTTCCTGTTTTCTCTATATTGAAGTGAACAAATGCTGAATGTTGCCGTACTTTATTGAATTGAATTACCGAAGAGTTGAGAACTTTCCTGTGAGGAAATTTTTACAGTTTATTAAATTTTTCTTCTTTGTATTGAGTTAGTTTCCTGATTGTTTTCTCATAGAAACATTTGTATGTGTTATATGCATTGTTTTGCATCATCTTACATGAAATTGCATTAATTACACTATTATATTCTTGTAATACGTAATATAGTGTCGCAGTAAGGTGTAAGCAAATAACCGTATAGGAAAATGTGTCACAATTGTGCTACTTTAGTCGCACGGGGTTTGAGCAAGCGTGGAAAAACTGTCAAATCAAACAATTGTGTGTTCCCATAATTCTATAAAAATTCATTAGTAATGATGATACGTAAATTGCACGTATTCAGGTGATAAAATCGGATTAAAGTATTGGAAGAAGCTGGTTTCGGTATATACTATTACCATTGCATTTCAATTTTCAATAACAATTATTTAAAACCAATAATGAATTAATTCTTGAGGCTTACTGGGAATTGTGCAAAGTATTTAGCATAAAAGTAAAATCAATAATAAGAAGTGAGAATCAGTGCACAATTTCTAATGCTTATCTTAACTGCAATACGTTTTTCCTTTGACATTTGCATTATGAATAGTGCGATTGCTAGAATAAAAATTGCTCTCACTTTATGCATTAGCCGTGAATATATTGAAATGCATCAGGTGCGCAGGTGATATGAATCTGTCTATGCAATACGTTCATTTACATGGAATGTTAAAATATTTTCGACTTTTGAAACTCCACGACTATTGAAACATCATGGTCAATCTTGATTGAGAGTGTTTTATTTTAATTTGATTGCTAAAGGCAATTAATTTAAATATAAAATATAAATATAAAATATGTCGTGGTTCACCTATAATTATAGTAATTGAACATACGAATAGTTTCCTTCGTTTAGTAAGGTGCGCCAAAGATGATCACGACTACCATGTTCTCAACATAATACCCAATCATAATAATAATTATGCCTTTTAAAAGTCACCTACACTTTAAGCATAATTCTAAGAGTAATTTATTTGTCTATTTTTAAGTGAATTAAATCAGAATTATTTTGTATCTTTCTTTAAGTAACTAGCAAGTTGCTGGGCATTCCTTAGTGATCGGTGATTTGTAATTGGAGATGTGCACTTTACTCTTCGTGATTGATTTGCTCCAATGCGCATCTTCCTTGAATCGAATGAAAGCATTGCGCAAATTATTGCTTCGCATACCATATGCCACATTTTGTTTCTTAATGCGTCATTGACTTATTCTGTCTTAAGTGCAGAGGAATTTATTGTTGATAAAAAGTTGTATATTATATAAAATGTATCTTCTAGCAATGAACGATGCATTTAATGATTTATGTTTGAATAACTGACGTTAACTGTGATTTTAATTAAACAATTCAATTATTACGTAGGTTACCGTATTCATCATCATTCTAAGAGTGATTGTGTGAATAATATATTGTGATCCCACAAAATTACATGTATGGTTCATTATAATTTTTCCGAATGGAAATTCAGTTTTTATTACCTCTTTATTGCCTCAAATAAAACACAAAATAATGTGAACCAATTAAACTCGACGACTAAGATTTATCTGTAATTGTGTTGTTGTTATTTATTCTTTTTCAATTTAGTTCCAAAAAAATACTGGATTATTAAGCAATTGTCACACTTTCAACAGTCTTACTTTCAAGTGAACGATGTTTTATTCTTAATTCCCACAAAAAGTGTAGTTTTGATTCTCATGTAGCAATTAAAGGC
>JAODIE010000001.1:5668536-5703920 GCA_027575565.1 Diploeciton nevermanni
TGCAATTACGACATTTTCGAAGACAAATGAATCTGCACGCCTGGCTCGGGCAAACAATTCATAAATTAAATGTTTATGGGAGGCTTGAGAATTTGGGAAATTGCGAGAGTAGACACATTATGAATTGTATAAGCAATACGTTGGAATGCAAAGATGTAGAATGGGGCTGCAATGTCATAGTACTAGAAAATGCACTTGATTGCTTTTCTCATAAACGTGCACATATTACATGAATAAATGGAATGCAAATTTCTAAGATATTGCATTCATTTAAAAAACAGTCAATATCATGGTTTTTAAATTGCAGAAGTTTACAGAAAATTAGGTCGAAATTTAATGCACGATTTGTTGTCTTTAACTTGTATTTGCTTAAATTACTTTACAGTTCAATAATTATGCTGATGATACTTTGCATCTTATTTTCAACGCATCAATTGATGTCTATGTCTATGTGGCTGAGGTGAATGATGACGGTGTAAGTTCCAATTGTTTAAATTTAATTATGCAATTACGAAATTAAAAATTTCTAAGACAATATGAGTATGCGAATGAATTAATTTGTACGATATGATGCAACTTTCTTGGATTACTTCATGTTTGAATGCCTGAAACATGGTGATTTTATTTGGTGGGAATTGATGATACGATTATATGCAGTAATAAATGTGATTTATTGCTGTATAATTTCAGATTAATTGCTTTCTAGTAGCCGAACTTCGTGCACGTATGGTATACATACCTTCATTATAATTATACCATTGATACTAATTGATACTTTTACACTTCTGGTGTTTTTTGTTGGTCATTATTTTGAATAACGTGAAATTTGTGCTTAAAACGTTGGTTAAATTAATTTGTTTGATATTAATTAAGCATACATTTCCAAGTCGTATGTCTCACTTTTTAAAGATTGCCATAATGCACATATATGAAAGAATTAATTTGAGAATGTTTATCGAGATGCACGATCTACTTTCTATTACTCTACAATATCTACACAATAACAATCACATTTCTTCGTTTATATTTATGACATCTAAATATTGTTGATTTCCCGTATATTGTTATACACTTATTTTACTCATACCACAACGCTTAGCTTGCAACGCACTTAGTAGTATAAGTCTTCTAATAGTTTGATAAATCAGGTAACAACTTCCGAGTTGAGTTGAAATTGTTACAATGGAATGAAGAGCACAAACGTGGCTGGCAAATCAAGATCATAAATTGTGGTGAAAGCAGAGTTCAAAGTAAATATCAACAATTTAACACTCTCATCTTGTATTAGAATATTTTAAATAGCAACTTTATTATTTAAAAAAAAGACAATTTCCTTAATAATGCAAAGTTAATTGTGAAATTTGGTTCGCACATTTTTATTACCTTGAAAGAAAAATCTAATACTAACATATTTATATATTAACATTTCACACGTTTTGGATCAAGTGCTTCAAAACAAAAGTTTTTAAAGTATTAATGAATTTTGCATTTCAACTGCTTAATAATTTTGCAACCGTATGAAAGAAAGGACAAGCTTAATCACCTCTTAAAACTAAACATAAATTACAATTGAGTTAGTATAATATTATGAATCTAACGATTTTAACCAAACAATTTACATTTTTCTCATCATTGAGAATTTCAATATCATTGGAAACATTACTCGAATATTTTTAGCACGTGTTTGTAGTTATATAATGAGTTGG
The DNA here is from genome assembly GCA_027575565.1 of Diploeciton nevermanni. Classification (NCBI taxonomy): domain Eukaryota; kingdom Metazoa; phylum Arthropoda; class Insecta; order Coleoptera; family Staphylinidae; genus Diploeciton; species Diploeciton nevermanni. The sequence goes on from JAODIE010000001.1 coordinate 5,670,243, forward strand.
TGTTTATGCCGTTATGGCGAGATAGTAACGATGATTATACTAAGGCTACAACCTCTTTCAATTAATCATTCGTGCGAGTGGTCAAACCGCATCGTTGCATCCTTGCATGCGATAGTCTTAATCGACACTGCAATTTCCACATTGCGTACGGTTTATTTTACTGTTTATCCACTAGAATAATCGCATAGTCTGATAGATAATCCAATGATTTGAGAATTTAGGATATATGCACATAATAGTTGTATGACAAACAAAATTTTTTCTTCTTTTATGAAAATATATTATTTTATATTGGCTGCCAATTAAAGTGCATGTTTCTTGCTATTCTAAGAAGGTGATGAGGTAAGCTTCTACTTCACGCATCATTTCCTCTAAGGATTTATTGCGCTTTTTTCTGTTTTACCAATGAATGTTTTTCTTTACACCATCCACTTGCCGTCATCACGTAGACGATTGCATCTTGTGATTTGTGGCGGGAATTAAGTTGGTGTTCTTATCCAGCATCTGTTTGCTATCGGACAGACTTGAAGAAACTCTTCGCTTGCTCTGCTTCATATAGGTTTTTTGTTTGGACAGGATTCTCGGCTACTTCTTTACCGCGAAGAAGTGTTTGGAGCGTTTATTTTTCGGCCCGTTAGAAGTCAACGAACGAGACGCGCCAGCCAACAGGTTTTATTTCGCCAGGTAAACAACAAAAGCTCCTCTCTATGTACGTTGCAGCACACATCGTATGCATAGAACACGCACATGATGTGGGGAAATGCAATGCGGACGCATTATGAATGCATCATGCACGCATTATAACGCGTCGAGGGAGTAAAAAATTGAGTACAAGCTTGTCTCGAGTTAGGAATTTGATGATTATGATCATTTTGGATTCGGGTAATTTATATGCATTTCGTGTATGGTAACGTGCATTGAAAGTGTGCTTGATATTCATTTGTAAAGCGTACGCAGAAGATATGGAAATTTTTCAATTATTTGTGGGCGTGCGTCAGCCATTATCGAGTATGCAATGTGTTGATGGTGGGCTAGTAACGAAACAAAGATGCGTTGCGGAGATAAATTATTCCTGAAGATGCTTTTCAGCTCATTGTTTTGTCCATTTTGTGCTGTGAATCTGAGAATACGAACGTGCGCATGGTTAGGGCAGAGTGGTCAGTCTACATTCCACACAATAAAACCGCGTTATGTAGGCAGAGATTGCACAGCATGCCGCAGGAGTTCTTTCAAATGACGCGACGCTAGGTACTGGTTAAATGTTGGGCAGGATGCAAACAATGCGGGATAAAATGAAATTAAATTTGTTTTCTAATTTTAATGAGGTTTATTTGTGTTAATTTAATTTGCAAGGAGTGGTTGAAGCTCTCTAAAGGGACATGGAGAAATAATATTTATAGGATTCATGAAAAGCAGGTGGTTTCACATAATTTCATTAACTAAAGCAGTTACGTTAATTGAGTAATTTCTTGATCTTTTATTTATTTTTGCTTTGGATTCTAATATTAAACGTATTTGGTGTACTTTCAGGAGATAATGGCTTCTTTTAGAATGTTTTCATTGTCTCAAAGGTGCAAATCGCAAAGACCAGTAGCTTGAAGAACCTCAAGGGCAGCCACATGCAGCTCATAATTGCAATGAATTAACAATTAACCAACCAAGCGTTTACGCATTACTGTTTTAAATCAGGTAGTCAGCTAGTAAAATGCTTAGAAGAAGCAGTATTAACTATTTAAGGAATTATTTAATTAAATACCTTTAATAAAAACTGTTTTACGCTACTAGAATTTACAGTTTAAAATATTTTACTCCACTTTACTGCAATTAAAAGTATTCCATACTAATTTGATGATAACGTGGGTGAAACAAATTAAGTTTAATTAAAACGTTTCTTTGCATGTGCTAAATTTTATATGTCAGTGGTATGTATGCCCACTGGAATTATCCTTGAACCGTCCACACAACTGAGCACACACGCTTAGATTAGACAAATTAATTATCAAATTAACGGTCTCAGATTGTACGCGATGAGATCCACTGTTTGGCGGATGCACTCAAATTAGATCCAAATATTGCTCGTAAAGTACATTAAGATCTTCAGCTGTGATCCATACAATTAGTAGTTATCTTGCCTAATATGTTAATTTAATTAAATCTTTAATTGTTGTTTATCTTATTGTAGGCATATAAAGTATTCAGAAACACGGTAATGCACCGTAAGGTAACACCTTACATTTTATGATTGTTTAGTGTTATTAAAGTTTGGTCTATAATTGGCCGTTAATATGCGCTATGCAGGATGGTTGGATGGATACTAACGCATTGTGATTTTTAATTGTCCTAATAAGGTTGTCAGTATATAAATTATTTAGTTGTATACGAGTATTATTGATGATGATTTGTAATTAATTCTCCCAATTAACATCATTTGTGAGTTTACTACTATGGCATGCCTAGATTGCCCATGTACCGGTGTGCAATTCCAATTAAAACAATTAAATATCAATTATTTATCATGTTTAGACGCACTTACGTTAGCTTCCACTCGGTAAACCAGCAGCCGATACACTCATCTGTTGTAATCGATCACGTGTATCTCTTCAAATATCTTATCTGTATATCACGTCCTTGAGTTACAACGAGTCCTTTCGAATTGATGGTTTATTGTTTGCGAATAATGAAGAAGCACCTTTTATTTTCGAATGCCGCAAACTGAGCGAATCCTGCGGCCTGTCCGCGTTCGGTGAGTTCTTGCGGCTGACTGTCTACCACTTCTTACGCGCTTACAATCTTCGCATTTACTGGCACCTGGGACGAGGTTGGTGGTATCTACATGGTGCGTGGTGTTTGTGAAGCTTGTTCCGATTGGAAGTATGTGTAGCTGCTGGTAACTGGATGTTGGTTTGATGATGGTACCGTGGTTTGATGGTGGACTTCAGGATATTTTAAAGAAATGAATTTGTTTCTTTTAACTCAACTTGTTCATCGAAAAATAGCGATTAATTTGAAGATGATTTATTTAATGTTTATAATTTTTACTGGTTTTATTTGTTTGTTTATAAATGATGTGCAGTTGTTTTTTTTTTGGTAGATAGGATTCAATTTAATTTAGATTTATTGGAAATTGGGAGCAATTTTCGTTTATTTTAAAGTATAATTTGTTGTTATAATGACTTACACAATGACACAGTCATTACTACAAAATTTCGGTGCCATTACATCTTTTGTAAATATTCAAGTTTCCACTTTTGGCTTGACTTAAAAATTTATTTATGAGGTAAACAATTGAATATGATTATAAGACACTTTTAATTTCATTCCTTTTGGCATATTGTAGTCCAAGAAAAGTTCACTACCTAAGTTATAGATACTCCATATATAAATTATTCTTTTGGAAATCTATCACCGAAATTCATGCAGACTTTTAACAATTGCGTGTGGTTGCTTAAACCCAAAAAGTCACATGGTGTTTGGTGACATTGAGGACTTAATTGTCTTGAGGCAATGATTTTCTTGCAGTAAAAGTGAGATTAAGAGCAAAAAATAAACAAAACATAATGTACATCAGGAAGATTTAAGCCTTTATATATAAGTCAGGTGTTTTTCTATGTAAAACGATACATTTATGATTACTGTAGAGAATACTTGAAATTATTTGAAATGAAATAAGTTGAATCTGGAACAAAGGTGATAATAATTGAAATTTAATGTTTTGTTTTCATTGATTACACATCTGATCATTGACATTGGTGTTAATGTAACATATTATATTGTTACAAAGTTTACATATCTATGCCTTGAAGGTACTTGTACTTGCTATTGTTTTAAGGACAGTAAATGTAACTATCTTCAATCGCACGCTTCTGATTTTAGTTCAACTATAGTTTGCAATGAAATAGTTCAAACTGTTTGAAATAGTTTGAAGCTCGAGGACACGCATTTTGTGCTCTACTTACTTGCAACTATTCGCCAGCCATGCAGTTGATACACATGAGGCGATTCATCTGAAACCAAATTTCAAAAAATTCACAGCCGCTCCTATTGATAATTCTCTTAGAATATTTTAAGTTTACAGTTCCTTGAGTACTAAGCGGTACTTGCAAGTGAACAACTTGAAAATTGAAATTTTTACGGCCCAAACCACACAGTGTGAAATTTAATACAGGCGCAATAAATTGTTCATTGTTTCAGGCTGGCGCCAGGTTTTCCTGATGCGAGAACATGCCTACTGCACCAGAAGCTGCAGATGTTGAATTGCTGTATCGAACGCAAGAAGAGCAGAGAGTCTGCGATTGTAGATAGGGAGTTTCAATCATTTGATGAGGGCAATTCCAGTGATGAAGAGTTTTTTGATGCCGATGATGAGCAACTTTCTGAGGAGCAGAAGAGTAGGCAACGGTACTTACCATGGAATCAACCTGTTGGAAGACTGGGGAAGTTTGAAAATATTAAACTAATTAAGACTGGCAACCAGCTTTATATTCCAATCACACAGGAACCCGTTCCAAAGACAGAAGACCAACTGGAAGAGTACACAGATATATTATTAAAGTTAGGATCTGATGCGCAAGGATCCGAATTGAGGGCACGTATGATGAGTGCTTCTTTACTCTCGGATATGGAATCGTTCAAGGCAGCTAATCCTGGATCTATTTTGGAAGATTTTATTAGATGGTATTCTCCCCGTGATTGGATACAAGGTGAAGGTGAAGATGAATGGGGACAACCGAACGGTCAGCTCAGCTCCAGAATGTTGATTGAAAACAATACTTGGGTTGAAACTTGGGATTCTGCTAAATCTGTACCAGCGAACCGTCAGCGTCGACTGTTTGATGATACTAGGGAAGCGGAGAAAGTGCTTCACTTCTTGGATTCCCGTACTTTGTCACAAATCTCTGAAATGTTGTTACCTGTTCTTTCTCATGCTTCTCTGGTACGAATTGAAGATGAATTCGAACAACTTAGTGTTCCAGTTAACAATTCTTCTGAAACTCTACAACATCTGACAAAAACAGTTGAGCGACTTTCCAGGGAAGGCAAAATTACCACTAGGCGTTATGAAATATTGGCACAGGAGTTGATACTACTTGAGTTTTCTGTAGCACAAGCGAATTCTTTATTATATAAGCTAAATCCTGAAGGGGGCCAGGATGATAACCTGAGTAATATGGTTGCACAATTAATTAGAAGCAAAGAAGTGGAAATTGAAGGCAAGGAATTGTCGAAAACTGGGTCAAGGATGTTGACTATGTTTTCTGAGGCACAGAAAAATGCAAGCCTTGTCATTGGTGATGTAAATTTGGATAGTTTACAGAATATAAGTTCTTTTCCTCAGCCCTCTGAACGCGAATTTGTTTTGCGCGTAAATTGCACTAGACCTGCTATTTATTCAGCTAAGAGCATACAGTATTTAAGGGCATTGTTGTCGAAAAATGAATTTAGATTGTGCGGTGCATTTTCCGAAGATATTACATTTTTTTAGGGGTTATTTTCTGGATGTGAGTTGTGCAATGTTGATAATTTTAACGTATTTTAAATATATAACAATATACTATATAATAATTAGTGTTATTCTAATTTCTAAATAATTTTTAGGCACTATGTTTAAGAGAGAGGGCCGTAAAATAGTAAAGTGGTAGTAAAGTATAAAATTCTAATTACGCTGTTAGGTGCAGAATAATTCGCCCTATTAAATTCGAACCTTTAAATAACTTTTAGGATCTTAGTTTAAGGGAGCGAGAGTAGGAGGGGAGAAAAAAGTATTGTATAAAATAATTTGCGGAATAATTTGTTACATTTTATTCTAGCCTTTAAACAACTGGTGTATTGTTTACATATTTCAAAGAATGGGTAGGTTCTTCACTAAATGATATCAACATTGCCACCTAGGGACCAATAGTCGCACGATGGGATTGCAATTTTTGGCTTGGTAGTAATTTAAACTTGCAAGTTTTGTGTTTGTGCCACCGCTCGGTTTGTTATTGTTTACACTTAGTGCAACTTTTGCCAGTGGAAACGCACAGGCATCTTACGTATTTAATTAACTCTATTGAGAACAAAGCAGGCAAAGAATTGTGTTATAAATCTATCCGTTTACTGTATTTTCTTTGTGTGTAATCTTTATTGTGTGAAGGTCCGAATGTGTAATACGTGTGGACAATGCAGTGTTCCTTCCCGTCGCGTGTTAGTGACAATCTTCTTATGCACTGTAGAATTAATCATAATGGTCTGCAATTAGAAATCAGAGATTGTGAGGGTCAGGTAGTTATTATTTAATGCAATTTTGTTGGTTTTAATGTTACAGTGTGCTGATGCTGCAACATTTTTCATTGACATATTCTTAGGCAGGTAAAAAATCTAATTGTACTTGGATTAAAGCATTAGTAATGTGGCTCAGCTGGCGTATTATCATGTTGCCTTCTTCAGTATGATTTTATTTTGCCATTGTTTTCGATTCTAGATTAGTTCTATTGAGTGGAGGATGGACGGTTGTTTCTTCTGTCGAGGAAACAACACTTCGTAACCACACTCAGCAATACTCTAAAAATATTTGCTTGCCTTGTCTACAGTTTTCGAATTGTTTTGTATCATCTCAATTTGTATATTATTTATATTATAAACAGTGTATTACATTAATAAAGTTAAATTTGGCCGATCCTGCGATTTTTTATTTATACGTATCATACTTTTTCCTTTTTAGCATTAAAAATTGTTAATTTTTTAATACAAGTACTTATTTAACCTAATAGCATAAGATTTATAAGTATAAACCTTAGAATTATTCACGGCTCCGCAGCGGTGCACATTGGTGTAGTGCGTATGCTCGGGGCTTGTTGATCGTGGCCCACTGGGTTCGATCCCCAGTAGGCGAACGATTTTCAAAAAAATTAAAATGTTATCGGGTTACGTTGAACTTATGGGTTCTTCATAAGAGTAATAAGAATTCAACGAAATAATAATATATGCTTTGTTACAGTACAGTGCAGTGCAGTGGTGTTGTGCTTAGAAAAATCCGAAAATAATACGAATTCGAAAAGAAGTTGAAAAATAGAATAAGGAAGAGGGTGTCAGAAGGGCATAGCAGCTTCCCCGAGAAGAACGGGGGAGGCAACGGTTTTGATTTTTTTATGCACGTGTCGTTCAAGAACAGCCCAAAAGAATTTCTTGCAATATCCGATTGTGTGATATCTCAAACGCTCCCGGCCCAGCCCCGCTTACTCCGCAGCGGAAATCCTCCAGGATTCGTACTTAAGAAGGTTGGAATATAGTACAAGCCAAGAGAATGGTTACCACCCCCATCTTGTATATTTAAGTGATACTAAAAAAGTGTTTTGGCTAAAAGAAAATTAATTACTTTATGACATGCTACAAAAGATATACATGCGTTTAATAAAGTTTAAAAACAAAGATAGAATGCAATAATAATTGTGTACACAATAGTTCTAACAAGAACTGTTTCATTCCTGAAAAGAGTGAAAGATGTTGTAAAGAATACGACAATATTTCATAACAATTAATGTTTATTTAATTTTTGTATTTCTTAATTATAAAACATTCCATATAATTAAAAACCGTATTTACTGATCAACAACAGTGCCCAAACCACTCACTCCCAACCGGGAATAGAACACAGGCCACCCAGGTAAGAAGCAGACACTACATCTAATACACCATCGTCTTCTTGAAAGCACAGGTAGATTTTTGACTATCAAATAGTAAGAATTTTTTAAAGTTTAGAATATAGCTCACCTTTGAAAACAGTTACCTGATATTTGTAATATAAGTTTGAATTAAAACATGGCTTTAAAGCAAATCATTTTTTGTGATAAATAGTTGTCAACGTTGTGTTCCTAACAGTTTTCTAATATGTTTTGCAAAAAGATAAGGAATTAGCTAAATTTAACCGCAGTATAAAGACACTTAAGATTAATTCAAATTCTCCGCTTTGTAACTATAATATGTAAAAACTCCTTGGCTATTCATCAACATTTCAATATTTATTGCAACCTCAGAGACATTGCAATTCTTCTAGGGCATGATTTGAAAAAAATAGAAAAATAACCTAATTTAACTGCAATTTACAGATTATTTTAATTAGTTTAAATCTTTCGCTTAATAATAATATAAAACACTTTCTTGGCTATTTAACAACATTTAAATAGTTATTGTATTCCTATTATTTTCAGAGAGATAGTAATTTTTTTAAAGCATGTTTTGCAGTAATTAAGAATTTAACCAAATTTAACCGCAATTTACAGATACTTCTAATTAGTTTAAATTATGCGCTTAGCAACTTAAACCTCAAACTAGTTTTTATGTTACGATTGAAGTTATGATTAAAACATATATTTAATATAAATATAAAATTGCTTTGAGAGATACTTTTTCAACATCCATAAATGACCTAGAAGTAATTATTTAACACTCATTGGTACTGCAGTCAATGCAAATTCTCTTTACCTACAAGATGATATATAAATGAATTCTTGTCTAAGAAGATTTTATTACAATAAATAATTAGAGTTGCTACTACAGCTTTTTATTGTAGATACTGATTCAAACTTATATAATTATCATCTAATCAAAAGCTGTCTTCGTTTTTATGATGCAATTGTAATCCCGCAATACAAAATGAAATGCGCAATTATGTGTTGCAAAGTGTTTTCTATAGAATTGGCGCTCGGAATCCTGGTTGCCATGACGGCGTACGCGAGAAAGGCCGACGACAGCAGCGGCAGCAGGTCGATCTGCGCGTTGGGCACCTCGGATCAAGCCGCCTCCTATGCGCGCCGCAGACGATGCGAATCCGTGCTCTCGCGCGTTTTCTGCCGCCGCACACGCGACCGTCGCCGCTCGCTCCGCGTAGAGCATGGGGTGGTCTCTGTCGTCTTGGAAATCTGTTCTAAAACACTAAACAGGCACTACTTGCGCCACAATCAAAAGAAACTCTTACAAAATCTGGCCACACTTCGACACACACACACTGTGCGCTTGTGGCGTTCTCATATTTTTTACGCTTCCAACTGACCCCTGTTTTCTTTTACTGCTAAAACTAGCGTAGCGTGGGTGATAATGCTTCGAGTATGTGAGTGACTTTTTCTTCTTTTATCTTCGACACGTCTCACATCTCTTCTCTTATCTTGCGACTCTGCCGCCTCCGCTCGTTGTGTAACATGTGAGTATCTGAATGTTTGCCTTTCCAAGTGTTTTCCTCACCATTCATTCCTCACTAAGAGTCATTCGTTTTGGGACTTTTGTGACATTTGATAAATTGAGTTATTTGTTTTTCATTATCTTCATTGATGCGTTCCGACTAGCGCAGCATTGAAAACTGTGAACAATAATATTAAGAATGTGCATTAGCAAAAAGTCAAAACTTAGTATTACCCAAATGATTATTATCACAATGTCGGACACCCAAAGTTTTACACAAAAGTAATAAACTGCTCCGGTTTTCAACCTTTGATACACAAGACCAGCATTCAAGAGACGCAACTTTTGTATATTGACTTGTTTTCATTATTCAGAAGAGAAGGTTAGGAAAGCGTGGAAAGCATAAACGCGACGACAGATTTAGACGTCGTAAACGCGTCTCACTACTTGCAACATCAAAACTCAAGAGACACACGAAAAGCGTTAATTTCTATTTTGTTATTACAACTTTTATCATCGAGTCATCATGAAAAAATCAAGAACCATCCCACAAAAACAAAACTTTCCGGACGACAGACTAAAACCTAAACGTTTAGGTCAAGTGTTACTAAATTATTTCTCTACAATACTTCAGACTATTTTATTTTGCGTACATAACTTTTCCACCTGATTAATTTCTACCTAGTATTCGCTTGCGTCTGTTGACTAGTTCTGAGCAGTATTTAGAGAAATGAGCAGAGATACGTTTGCCTAAAATAAAATTAAATGAGCATTTAAGGAGGTAGTTAAATATTTGACACTCGCTGACTCTTTGTTCTTCTTCATTTTAAACTCTATCTATTCAATATAGAGAAATGATGTAGAAATAGATCCGTTTTCAGGGTTCAAGGCACTTCGCATACATCTTTGTTAAGAAGAGCTTCAATCAAAGCATTCAGATGAAAACAGCACAAAACTACTTTATCAGAATAACTTAGAATGTTAAATTCTAGTAGAACCAATGTCTCTAGTCGGAGTTTTCTTACCCTAGAATTCTCTAACCATCGTGTTTACAACATTCACAGTCTCATCTTAAGTTTTTCCAAAGCACCCACTCAGATGCTAGGCGTGTTTTTTGAAGCGGTCGTTTTCTTCAAGTCTTGCTTTTCACCAATTTGTTCTCGTGTTGGTAAAATGCCCGGCGGCAGTAACTCGAAAACGAAATACAGATGACGTGGTCCTACAGAAAGTACGCTGGATTTTGCTGGGATCTATACTTTAGAGAGCTGCACGTACTTGCGTTCGTGTTAATTTAACGAATTGTGCCGCTGCGTTATTAACTGACTGGCGTAACAATATGCCGCGTAATGAAAATTTAAAGAGTGTAGTTGTTAATTAATGATTTAGTACAAGCCGTCTGAGAAACCACAGAAATGGGTCAATTAAGAAAAGATTGTTTTTTATCCATTTTGGATTGAATTTGCATCTAATAATCTACGAGTTTTCTTTTGAGAGATTTTAGTGTTTTTTTTCTTCAAAACCTATCTTGAAATCAGAAATTGAGACAATGAAATAATTTAAAGTTTGATAAAAATTAATCGCAGTTAGTAAATAAAGCAAGAAGAAAACATTTAAAAAAATGATACTTTTGGAAAAACATTCTTTACTCTTAAAAGCAAGTCAAGGAATTATAATCCAACTAGTGACTTTTAACGATCAATATCAAACGTGTGTGTTATTAGCATGGTGACGTGGGGTCGTCGAAAACATCAGGAAAAGATGAAATCGTGCCGTCATGAATTTTATATCTTTGGACTTTTTGCATTAATGCAAGCCACTCGCTTGTGTGATATGTAAACACTACAGCTGAAATACATACACATTGCAGAGACCTTCCTGCTTAAATAAAATGCTCGAAATGTTTAAAAGCACGTCAGGCACGGAATTGGATTGCGCGTATGTTTATTATTTTCGATTTTGCTGAGTACTGGACCATGTAATCTGTAATGAGTTGTTGAAATTGAAAATCCGCAATACATAAATATTTTCAATTAAATTCAAAGCAAATATTTTTTATATTTTTTCAGAAATTTATCAAATATACAGGCCAACAAGTTGCTAGAAGTTGCTACTTTGCATTCGACCTAAGTTTGTTCCATAAATTTGTGAATTGCTTAAATTTAAAGTTTTGCGCATAGCTGGAACTTAAAAAGAGTCGTAATTATTTGAGAAATTGGAGAACAAACAACTTTAGACGTTGTTTCTAAAGATAGTGGAACCCTATTGCGGATGCTATTATCTTAGCAAACGTGAGATTATAACTGCAAAGTAAGAACATTAGATCTCTATCTAAATATATATTAAATAAAATGATAAGTAACCAATTTTCTTGATCATGCGTTTGTGATGATATCATCCTCCGTTTCCACGCAAAGTTACCATTTAGTTCAAAGTTATCAGCTATTGATTTTATAGTTCTTCCACACTTCGATGTTTCTCGCAGTTTTCTCAGTTGAAACTCGTAGGCGTTTTATGTTCATTCCGGACTAGCAAACGAGTAGAGGTTATGCACCCCCGGCGACTTCCGGTTATAAATATGTTCCGCATAGGCGACACCCACATGCGCCTCAAATTGCGCGCAACACCCACCAAAAGCTCCAGAAAGCTTAAAAGTGAATTTATTACTCGGGCATGGTTTTAAGCCATTTCTGACAAACCATAAAACAAACGCATTTAATTAAAATTATATTTGATAACTTTAAATTAATTTTCAGCCAAAACAAACAGAACTTCTACTTTCCGCAAAAAAATCAACAACGTAATTATCTCTAATTATCCCCTACCGTGCTTAACTCAATTATGCAACTAAAATATTTAATTTATTTTTATTTTTTAATTACAAGTCTTTCTTGTTTGCTTATAAGATTAATGTTAATTTAAACCAATTGAAAAAGCTTAAGGAAATGCAAAGATATGCAAATTGATTAGGAATTAATTCTCGTTCTGCTTTAAATACGAAAAACATTTGCAATGCGTTTTCAATTCAATAGATTTCCAGTCTGCATGATGTAAATAATTCAGAGTTTCAAGTTGAGGATATCATATTAATGAGTAAATTTCTTTCAATATTCAATTATATACACAGTTTTAAACTACGATTTGAGTTTTAGATGTTTGAAAAGTTTTCTCAATGCTTTTTGCAACCAACAAAATTCACTACGTATCAAAGCATCTTTTTCCACACTTCAATAACAAACTATTTCGAGCAACAGCCCAACGCAGAGCTAAAACAATCCCTAATTTAATACACGTTTGTTTTGAAATTAAATTTTGCGCGCTGCTTGGTTACTAGGTAATTCAATGCCACTGCTTTGGCTTCCAGCAGACAACCTCGTTTTATGTTATTCTGTTTTTCTTTCTCTTTTTAAACAGTATCCATTTTTGTGGGTGTATTCCACCTTTGATGTAATAATTCTACGCAAATTAGCAGTGTGAATAGGACTTTAGAGGTTGTATTAAATTGCGACGAAAATTCCAACTTTAATGAAATATTAATTAGGTGCTTGAATGACGTGCCTGCGGGAGAGTTATGCGACACTTAACGTGGTGAGTGATGCCTTTATACATCGTGGAACTTTCTGAAATAGCTAGTGGCATTAAAAGTTTATACTCATATTTTCAACGTTGGTGAATGTACTGTAAGAACACAGTGCCACGGCACTCGACGCCTAGAAATATTCAAAGTGACTAATTAGAGAAATCCGATAAAATGCAAACAAACTAAATTAGATATTTTTAAATACATAGTCTTGCAAGGCTGGTAAAATAATTTTAAAATTTATTGCTTTATGGAATACACAAAAGGGATTTTTCAATTAGTTCTATTTGAATTAAATTTTTATTGAAACTATAAAACTACGTTAAAATATTGTTGAAGGTGATCACGAAGTGCTTAATATTTATTATGTAGATCAAACTTAACTATAATACTTCCTTAATATTGATTTGTGCAACGCTTACTGAAGAAGACGGGAAGCCGAAAACGATTTACAAATCAGTATTAAGTAAGTGTTATAGTTAATTTTGGTATTACTAATATAGTTTGTAATCTCAACTTGTAGCAATACTCATTATCAAACTCTCATAAAGGTTGTTTCTTACCCTTGATGAATTTTCACCATCACTTTAATAAACTTTTAATATTCTTTTTTTTTTGTGTTCCGGTGGTAAACTATCCTTACAATGTGACTAACCCTTAATTTAATGCTTTAGTACATTGTCCTATGCGTACACAGACATTGTCGCTTGATCCTGATAAAGACTGATGACGAAAGCTCCACGTAAGAGTAAAGCACCAGAGGACTTACTAAAAGTGGGCACTTTATATCACTTAACTATACATTGCTACTAAATCCTCGTTTCAACTTGCGTTTAGAGAATATTATGTAACCAAAGTTTAACTTGTAAATTTCAAAACCGAAATTTGGATACCAGCGCTGTGCTTGGCATGGCTTTGGAAAGGGTTAAATTTAGAACAAGTTGTAAGTAAATGTTTGACAAGAGAAATTGTGAAGATGCTCATTTTGGACATGACGCTGCTTTATTTTAAAGCAACTTCAACTTCAAGACTTTGAATAAGACTTTAATGTAAATCGTATTTGTATGTATTTGTTTTAAAATACTAAATGAATACTTATGATACATTGCAATTTGATTGATTTGCTAGAATTCCGCATTTGTACGCTTTCAAATTGTGCACAGCAATGTTGATATTGTTTGTGATAAGTATATTTGCTGCAAATCGCCGCGCCAATAATAAATCTCGAATAATCACCACCCGAACTGGAGAGACTCTCAACTTCAAATAAGCCCCCATTTGTGGCGAAGGGGTTGGCAGGCGGCTAGGGTTGTGAATATACATCGAGTACATCGAATATAGTGCAGTGAGTGCACATCAATGGCCATGTACCTAGTTCGCACAAAGAAGCAACTCTACTTCGACGTTCGTTCGCATGTAACGAAAATCGATGCGGTACATGAGAGGTTAAAAAGATAGACAGACACGTGCAATGTTTCAGATAAGGGATTGGTTTGTTTCTTTCTTAATAAATTTTGAATTAATAGACAAATAATATTAATTTAGAAAATTACTTAATCCTCTTAAGAATTAAAATAATTAAAACCCGAGTAATATTCCATCATTATTATTATGTTTGTTATGCATTACAATTCTCATAATGCGAGCACATTTATACTAAAAGAGTTTTTAACGATTCCCTTTATTTTTCCTAAACATCTTTCGATTCGCTTTCATTTTATGCTCAAATTCCTATCGGTATCGATTTCGTGTGCCCTGAATGCCGCTTGCCGTTGACGCTTTTATTTCGCGCGTTTTCCACTCGATACTCTTGCGTTTTGTTTCTCAGTGCACTCGTGAAAAAGAATAGTTAATAACGTTTGCGTACAAATTGATAACATGTTCACAGTTTCTTTAGAATTCCTTCTTTCTTCAAACAACATACATCCCTCTGCGTCTAAAAATGCACTGAATATCTTAATATGAAACCGCTTGAATTGAATTCAGTTTTTTTCATTTCCAGTGAGAAAATGAACTCATCAGAGAGTAGCCAAGTGTAAACATTTTAATTAGCAGAATTCTCTCTACCTTAATGAAAACAAGAAATAATTCATTGGGAATGTTTTCGTTTGGTTATTACTACTTTATTTTTTTTGTTTTCCAGCATAATTCTGATCGCTTCATGAATAACTTGTGATGTTTACTATTTTTGTTTTACTATTATGCTTGCATAAATAAAATATTATTTTGCGGTGCAAATTATTATTTTTAGAGTGAATATTAGCGTGTTTTGTGTTATAAAAAAAAATTAAAAATTTTATAAGCCAAAAACTAGAACAATATTTTATTTAACAATATAGTAATAGAATATAAGTGGGCTATGAACCGTCAAGATATGAAAAATTATATTTCAGGAAATTGTAAATTTTATTAGATCAAGACATAATGAAATTTCTTTATTTGTGGCTTATTATTTGAATTTATGCATTATTATTTTATTATGTATAGAATATATTTTAAAATGATTTAATTATCGTTTATAACACTATTATTCTTTTAAATTTTAATCCTAACAGCTCTCCCCTTAAATATATATGATGCACGTATTTTCTACATTTCTAAATAGAAATAAATAAATAAATACAATGTGAGGCAACTAGCATCATCTGCATAAATTTGTCTCTAGTTTCAAAAATGTTTTTGTGCGATTATGCAAAGGCGGCTGTTTGGATTTTAATTTCAGATAGAAGATTAACATAAGGATGACAGCACAAATTCTAATTATGCAAAGAGAAGCTGTTGCCTTTCGAGTATTCAAGTATCGAAACATTTTGAGCTCTCAATTTTCCAATTAGCCACACATTCAACAACGAATTCAAGAAGCTACAACGATTCAACGTTACCGATGGATTATGCGTTAATTAATTCACGTTCCGAAGACGCTGAGTAAATGCCACTTTGGAAACAAACTTAATTAACGTTTAATAAAATCTACAAAAGAAAAATACATTTATAGAAAGACATTTTTAGAGTGGCCTCATCTCTACCAAATTCTCTCCTAGAACAAGAAGCGGAATTATTATCATTTTGAAATTTAAATAATTTATACGAAAGCATTTCCATTGAGATAACCCTGGAATTTTTCTACTCTTATCGGCCTTCCACAGTTTACAAAACGGGAGTGCATTTACATAGCACTGTATTGTGCCGACTATATGTTATGTCGAGTTATTCCCGGCGGTGGCGACGGTGGCGGTAATACGAACAAGGTACAAGCACATAAGTAGAAACATGTCACATAATGTAAACACCCTATTTCATGTTACTGCATGTAAGGCTCATTGGTGGGAGGCGGATAAAGGGTGATGTAATGTGATCGCTGTATTCAACCACGCCACATCAATTTCAGTGCCATGTTTGTAGAGTGACATTTATTACAATTATTGGGAATTGAATTCACACTCGAAACATTAATTTCAAGACAAAATACAGCCAAGCAAATAGTTGTGTAATCAAACGACAGTAAGGTACTATAACAAAAATAATATATAAAATAATGCAATTAACAAACTGGTTTTGGTAAATATTTTACATTCAGTTCTGTAATATGAGTAGTTTAAAAACATTTTATATTCAGTTACAATAAAACTTGCTTACTTTCAACTCAGAATTTGAACACAATAAACAGAAATACGCTGAAAGTAAAAATATGCTATGCGCACATTTGTAATATCAGATCCGTGCTATTTGTTTCCTTACGTAGACTTTAATTTAAAAAATTTTGTTTCCCCAAAGATGCGATGACGGAACAACATGGATGATGAAGTGGATGAAATAGATAGAAAGCAAGCAATCAACTTCAAAGACACAATCAACACCATGCAAAAAATTAAATCTCAAAAATAAACTTTCAAAACTTAGTTTTCTTAGTTGGAACTTTCTACTTTATTTTAATCTTGTTTCATATAAAAAGCAAAACTCAATAACTACAGTTCAAATAGCAGTAAACTGACATTATTCAAAATAAGCTCAAATTTTGCTACGACCACTCAAAATCCAATCTAGTTTAACTTTCACAAATTTGCTTACTGCGACGACCAAATTTTGCCGAAGTTTAAATCAAATTAATTCAACTCTCAACCTAAACGACATTCATGTCCTATCCACTCACCTTTTATTGTTTTGTTTTTCATTATGCGTTCCATGTGCAGTATTCTTCCATCGCCTGCGTAAACATTAAAACCCTTCGAATGTTGCTTGCTATAAAGAGAGAATCAATATCGTAAACCATAAAATACACGCAATATATGTGCGCATAAAATCAAAAAACAACAATTCGTTTTGATCCCACCCTTTCCCAACGCGAATCTCAGGCAATTTGATTAAGAAGGATTATGCGCAAATTGTTTATGTTGTTAAATAAATCCAATGTAATATTAATCGCTTGCATCAAGTCATTAATTTCAACTGATGCATTGTGCGCATTTATAATTGAATGTATGAATTAAAAACGGTGACTCGATATTGTTTTCGAATTACAATATATGCAGTGTATGATAAATAATCAATGACATAAATCATTTTTAATCATTTATGTGGAAGGTCTTTGCTTTTATACTAGAAGCAAATAGAAGGATCAAATAATTGTTTGTCTTTGCTATTATTAGTTGTTGTTACTAGCTTTCGGTTAATTTTAACGTGCAAATATTAATAGATTAACAAATTAATATTTCAAAATAAAAAATAAATTATTCTTTTATTAAACATTTTTTTCAATCTCAAAAATACTTCTATACATTGAAATTCTATATCTATATTCAATTATAAAGATTATCTCAACACAACTTTAAAAACAACAAACTTTCACTTTTTTTACACAGCAATAAACTTTTTTCCCTAGATTCAAAAAAATATCTTGCTTATATTTGGTTGATTTTATAGTACTTTGATTTCATTGGCCATTCGTAATTTTGTTTCCAACCCACCGGAAGCAAAGTTGTCAACAGTAGCACAAGACGGTGAAAAATGATACGGATGTGACGTGGGTATAAGTTGTCAGATGCATCCATCAATATTAATCGAAGCGAAGCAAAAGCAAACAAAATGATACAAATGACTAGACGCGAGCAGAAGCGTATGGTAGTCGTAACGAGACGCTCGGAAAATGATCCATCAATGTCGCCATCAATCGACACATATTACCATTTGAATTATTCAATTGTGAATTGGGAAAAAACGCAAAAAATGTATGTTACAGTGTAACTTCAACAAACTGGTGTTTTTTTTAATTTTTCATTAGTTTTATCGTTGACTCGATAAAAATAAAATGACGGAACAAGTATGATTCTGACATTTCCTGATGTTCTGCAATCATGTTCACAGGAAGCAACTGCAAACTTTTACAATACGTACAAGTAACTTGAAAAAATTGCACTATGACATTTAAAGTTGTTTTTTTTTTTCCAAAGAAAAATGAAAACTGGTGGCCAAAGCAACTAAAAAATAGCATCATCTCTGACGCTTACACTCTAAGTTACTTTAGAATTCAACTCTCGCAGCGCTACCTGATCTTGGAATAGCTACTGTTACAACCGGTTTTACGGTTAATATTTCTTGGTTTTATCTTTTCATCTATGCTGATATTTTATTTCTCTATAAAAATTTAAACGAAGGAAGAATTATTTTTTACCAATACATACCAAACAAAAACTAATTTTTATATATGCTATAATCTACATTTGTAATAGTTATAACATATATTTTATTATCAATATTTTTCTAATTAAAATGTAATATATAGAGGACAAAAGAGCGTAGATCATAAGTTGTTTTAGGATTAATTTATCAATAGTGGATGCGCCGGGCAGCATGCCACAGGGCAATGAAATAAATGTGGGACAACGTACTTGATATATTTTGTAAATATAAAGCTTTAACTGACATTAATAACCAACCCTTTTTGCTCAAACACAAATTTTAGTTTAGGGTTGAAACCCTGGATTGGTGTAAACATCGTCTTTTATCCGGTGTTATTTGGATATCATTAAAGTAGAAATTAATGTTTTTTAATTTTTGGTTAATTTAATTACTAGAATAAAAGATAGAAATGCTTATAGATTATATATACAGTTCCCTCAAAAAATATCTTCAAAATTAAATGTTCTGTACTATAGTAGAATTATCAATTAACATTTCCAAAAACAATTTTAACGAGACACACGTCAAACAAACCCCTGAGCTCAAGCCAACACTAATATTTACTATCTACAAATAACAACATTCTATCAAAACATGTTCTGCATGTGTTAAATGAGCATAACATCAACAAAATCTTAATTTTTTAACCAACCGCACTATTACTCTATACAAGTTATTTTTTCTATTTTTATTTGCCATGCATTAAAAAATGTATTGTTTTAATAAAACAGTCTTCAGCAACATTATTTCTTAATTACGATCGTTTCCAGAAATAATGTTTTCCGACAACCAACAGCTAGTGCGTACGGATTTCCCGCAGGGCTCGTAAAAACGTAAAGCATGCTAAAGTGCCCTTAAGCTTGGCAAAGTGTGCTAAAGCGCCGCAAGTGCCGACGGGACTCTTTGATAACATCCTCCGACTACAACCGATTGCTTCGAATATTATTTTAAATGTCCCGACAGGGATTAATACTTTATGAGAAAGTGCTGATATTCTAAGAATCTAAGAAATTGATATTATTATTTACTAATAGATATGTTATTTTATGGATTTTGCTTAATTTGAGAACACAGTAGTATGCAAGCGTAAAATTGCTAGCAATATAATGAAATTGAAGCGCACAGAATAAGCGTGAAACGTGCGAATGCTTCCCTTATCCTATTTCCACCAATTTTTCGTTTGGCAACAAAGTTAGATGCACTAAACAATAAAGTATGGCACGTTTTATAAAATTTTATTAAAATTAATTTATTTAATAGTTTAAATAGTGAATAAAACGTTAAATTTTTTGAATTAAACTAAAGTTATGACTTTAAAATAACTGAAAGAAGTAAAACTTGAACAGAAAAAAATTACTACTATTATAGAATAATTCAATTTAAAAAAGTGAAGGATAAAAATTAATCTTTATCTTTTTGTCTCAGATTCATTTTTTGTGTGTCTAGCGTATCAATTCTTCTATAAATGGAGTTTTCCAACGATTGCTTTAATTTGATCGGATGTCGTTTCCACCACAATGCAAAAACTCAATCAACTTAATTTATAAAGACAAAAAAAAAACAGAAATTCTTCTCAGTTGTATTTTTTATTATTTTGACACTTTTAACTACGATATGAATCTTTAAGATGAACTTAATCCATTTTAATTTTTTGATAAATTAATCAACAAAAGCATTTAGTGCGGTAATAATTGAAAATTAATTTTATTTATCAAGATATCACGTTCTGTCCTATTTCGCATGGGAAAACTGTGCATTAGTTCTCATTTCACATCAAGATCCGTTACAAAAGTTTTGCTATTCGCTCGACCAGCGCTTTTTTCCTGTGTTGGTGGGCCGAATGCAGTCGGATATTCGACGACAGGAATGTCGAGCTTTGTGCGTTTTCCCCATTCATTTCGAAGCGCGCTACTTTCTCGCGTCGCATCGCTCAAATTAGATTGGAAATTTTATGCCAACGCCGGATGCAAGTCCCGGCTCATATAAATATGAAATGACACTGTCGCCGCTGGAGTAAAACAAGTTGTTGTCGAGAAATCCGGCTTTGTTTTCATCGACGCGATGTAATTTGCTTTTTATTTGTCCGCAAAAAAATTGATTTGAAGCAAATTTGCGCGTTATGTAATTGAATTAAAAATACATTGTTTATATTTCAGGTACTAGTTAGAAAAAATGACGGAATGAAGACAAGTCTTGTCCATCTAGTGCTTCTAGCGTCGACATTATCATCGGCGTTTGCTCGCGATGGACGCTCATGCGAGACACAAATCCTTTCAGAAACAGGACGTCCACCTAACTTAAACCTAAACCATCAAAACCTTCTCCGTACCATTATCACTAATTATTTTTCATCTTTTCCTTTGCATTTATCTAACAATTCTATTGCTACATCTAATAGAAGTGAATCAAGCAAATCACCACAATACCTAACTTCAACATGGCCGCAATTCCTTGCTCTGATCGCTGGAGATATTCTATCATCTCATTCAAACATTACTGTTGGAGTACTGTTATCATTACCTCCAACCAACAATATTACCATTTCCAACACTAGCACAACAATAAAAGAACCTTTGGAACCATTACTGGTGTTTACTAATGCACGTGGGAAGTTTCTTCCCGTTGGTAGCAATGCAAGTACATTCATCACCAAGGTATATACAGAGACGGCAGCATCAACATGGTCTCCACCATTCCATTATTGCCATCGTCCGGGATGGATGCAGTTGTATAAAGACGCCTGGCGGAATCATACCGCCGCCCTGCTGGTGGCGATAGAGGTCGATCGATGCGACGAACGCTTTGCTGAGATGTTCGGCGGGCGCACGCGATGCGATGTAGAGACTACTTTGGTGAGTAAACAAATTCATCATTTGGAGTAATGCACAAAAACATAATTTCGACATGTTATTAGTCTGCACAAGTTAAAATTGAATTGAAAGTTGCAGACAGTTTTGAAACGTAGAGAATTGAATAAAATATTCTTCATTTAGAAACACATGTTATCAAGTGACATACTATTCCAATAGTGGCTCATATACCATTAATATTGAATATTGGCATGTGTAAAAATATCTACGAATACAAATAAAGGGCAATAGCGAAGAGACAGAAACGTCTCCAGAAATATAAAAATTACATTTCGTGTGCCAAAACTTTTTCAGATTTTCTGCTTTAAACATAAAGATAACGTGTAATGTATACGGAATGAAAATTAACTAAAATTTTAATATTCTTCTCTCAAAATAACTATGTCCAGGCTTGGGCAATTATGACAGTAATCAAACAATTTACCACAGGCAAAGCAAACAAAATAGCGTGTAATAAATCAATTTTATTGTATTTTCTCTTTTCCAGTGTGTAAACGGAGGTTTTGATGGTTTTGCCGGCTATTGGTGCACGTGCCGGGATGGATTCTATCATCCGGAGGCTAACCACGTGTGGCGTGGTTTCTCTGGGGAGGATATTGAGAGTGGGCTTATTGACACTTACAGGTGAGTTATATACATGCCTATATAGACCTACATGCCAGAGTTCATTCTCCTACATTCACATTTTATGCATTTATATGACGCGGCAAACATGCCAGAGTGAATTGCGCTTCTCTCTCTAGAGATATTTTGTGTATAACATTTTATTAGAGGTATATTTTCTATGCAAAAAAAATCGATTATCTTTATAAATTAAATATGCCAAAAAGTAAATTAAATTTTTTATAATTTTAGAGAAAACGTGTTTTGAAGAAATTTGATGTAAAACTTTAATATTAAGAAAATTTTATATTTTCTTACAGCCATTTTAAGCATTAAAAATATAATTTGCACACCTGTGCCTATGGTTTTACTGCTCACAACGATCTGCAACGATTTATGTAATTAATTGCGTTAATATCTACGCTTACACCGCGAACTCTAGAGCACTGAAAGCGACGTGAAGCCCTAATTTATTATTCATAAAAATACGTATAATAAATCACGATGAGCTGGGGTATTTCCATGGCAAAAAAAATCAAGTTTCTTCTGCATGTCATTAGTCAATATTATAGTGAAAACTTGTGTTTTAGAATTTATTTTTAAAAGGTCTAGTCAATCTCTTCATATGATGTAATGTAAATAAATAATAAACACAACATATTTACCTATAAATGTATAGTTTCATCAAAGAAATTCCTCCTTAATTTTTAAATATTGAATAAACTTTTTCAAGAGTCACTCAGTTCAGGACGAAAATCATTGAACGTATTTGCTTTGCTTGCCTTGAAGACGTCAAATAATGTATGCCCGTCTGCACAAACTCCGCATTTCTGCACGTGCATCCATAAATTTTCCAGCAAAAGACTCATATTATCCTCAACCCCATGCGTCGTTTTACCTGCTCTACAATCTAGACGACAGGAAGCTCGTGCAAAACGTGAAAAACGTGCGTAAGTTTGTTGAAGATTCGCAGAATGAAGTTTGGTCGACAACAAAAAAAATCATTTCCATCATTCATTCAAATAAAAGCAATTTAATGAATTGCCTTAATGTAAGTCAACCTCTTTGAAAGAGTGAATAAGCTTAAATTACAGTAAAAATAATTCAATTAACGAGTGAATCATTAATGAACATAAAACTTTAGCAACTCAGTCCGATTAAAACGTGACTTAAATTACCTCAATATAAAAATATATCTTTAATCCTTTGATTTAATTCCAGTCTTCCTGTTGGATTTTTGCACAACCATTCATGATAATCACGGTTTTATAAATTTTTATCCAAATGTAATTACGATTCACCTGGTAATTGTGCACTGCGTTTAACTAGCCGAGTGTATACACCTGATAAGACCCTTAACCACCGCTTTTATCAGTCAGTCACGGAGTCATCGCCATTGTGGCGTGACGTTATCGTTTACAGTGAACTAATTATTCGCATTGGTCTAATCACGCAGTAATTGTAAAAATTGTGTACTGTAAAATATGTCTACTAGTGCTTGCACAATCCACAAGTGCGGTTTACTTATAAAAGTGCATTTGCATTTCAATCGTGCTGTGGGTAGTAAATTGAAAGTGGTGTAAATAATTTAATATTTGACTTGTTAAATTTAACTTGTGTACTTTGAACGGTGGGCATACATTTACTAAATTTCATTGCAAATAGAAAGATGAAAGGAATTGGAGTTGTTTTATTGATGTGGTTGGGAATTTGTTTAATTTCATTCACAACTGCAATTTGTAAGTAAATACTTTTCGAAGAAAAAATTCTGAAATAAGTAATAAACCTGAGATAGTTTACTTTAGCTTAGAGAAAGTTTAAATTATTTTAATTGAATATAAAGTTTAAGAAAGCAACATTATGCAACTAACTTTACGTTCCAACTATTAAAATTGCTTTAATCTTTTTAATCTTATCTTACTATATCACAATACATATTACTTCCTCCTCAAAAAGTTATTAACAAATTTCTTTTACTGCTATTCCCAAAAAATATTTTCTGAGTATGTCAATATCATATAACCCCAATTCTTCACGCCATAATTCCATAATTAATCCATAATACGCGCACAACACTTCTATCCCGTCGTGCAATTTTTACGTTTTTTTTTTTTTAATGTGACTATACTTGTAGCTCTCAAAAATGCAATCGATAGCTCAGACCCGAACCCACAATGTTCATCAAACGAATTCTATACCGATTGCGGCGGATGTGACGAACAATGTAGCGCCATGATACCAAAACCATGTCCTCGAAATTGCAACGTAGGTTGTCTATGCCGTAAGGGTTTCGCCCGCAACGAACAGCATCAGTGCGTGGCTAAATCTGTTTGCCCCAAGAATGAGAACGCCAGCAACGAGGGTGTCATTAATGGCGACAATGCCACCAACGCAGCGGATGACAACAATGCGGGCGTAATTGTTGATGCTGTCACTGATTAAATTCAGGCAGATACACACTTGTTGTTTAATGCAATGAAATGGTAAAAGGATTAACTATCAATTAAATTAAATACATTGAATATTACTATAATTTTGCTTTAAATAAAAATAAGATTTTATGCAATTTTAGGAATTTTTTATAGACTAATTGAATCTTATATTATGTTAACTATACACCCTTGGGATGAAGCACAGTTCCCGACTAGGAACAAGTAATTTATCCTCCTTACACGTCAGTTAATTTTGTCCGTCTTTTCATCATGCCATGCTCGTTCTCTTGCTTGCTTAGTCCCACTTTGTCTCACGTTATCTCCCAGACTAGGATTGTTTACGGCAATTTATACAGAGTAATACAGTAAATTCTAAGAAACAAAAATTTCACTAAAAAACTGAAATTAACTTTTTTAAAACAAAAGTTATAAGAGTTATAACTTAGTTTTATGTAACATTTTGATTATGTTCATAGTTGTAGATTGTTTTTAAGAGACAAATATAGTACATCCTTTATAAGATTCTCAGCGTGACAAATGGTTTACATTACCTACCAATAATCTAGCCTTACACACGTCCTTGGTTGCTTGCACACCAAGACGACAAGGACAATAGACTAATCATTGCTGTCTCTAGCCTTCTAAACAACTGTCTGCTCACGCTCTAATAAAACATTCCTTATCTCGAGCAAACAATTTACACATTCTATCCTCTCTATACCACTACAAAAAATACTAATACTACTAAAAATAATTGCCTATCTTAAATTAATTCTTAATCTTCTCCGAAACAAGATGAGGTTCTGTCTTCTTCATTCAGAGAACAGTTACACCTTCAAAATAAAATGGGATTATTTCCGAAAAGAAGCTGTCTCTTCACAATCGGATGTGGTCACGATGGTTACGAATATCCGCAGCATCTTCACGCCGTCTCCCATAGAGTGATCTTTATTCGTATGGACGGAAGTAAACGAGCGCATAATGTATAGGGTTGCACCCAAGCATGCTGGTCTACGAGGAGCATAAAGTTTGCGCCTTAATTTGCTTTTATATGGCTTTTATACACCGCTTCGGTGTATAGTTTCGGAAAACGGAAAAACCGCGCGGTCTTTTCGAACTTTTCCACTACTGCCCGAATTTCCAGCCAACTCATACCATAAACACTAAACGAATTCAACAGAGATAAAACTCTCCTGGTAAATTTGTCAGAGGGAAAAACTCTGCAAATTGAGCGGTAGAGCTTTCAACACGATTTTTAGAAAATTACATAGACAAGTCACGTACACGTGGTTAGGCAACTGGAACCGCTTTAAATATGAAGCAAGTTGGAAAAAAGAGATTAAAAAATATTACGATATTTAGAGTTCTTTTCTTTTTGATTCCAGCTGTCAAAAATGTCCCAATCAGTGCGACACGTGCGAGAAAGGTGGCGTATGCACAGCACGTCGTGACATTTACCTGAAGATGATCATTCTCGGTATTCAAGCTGCATGCATTGCAATCACGTTTGTCCTCGGCCTTGTTGTATTTAAACAAAGGAAGTGCAAGGTATGAATTAATACGTAGCTTTATTACAACAACCAACTATTTTCAATTCTTAATTGAATTTCTTTCATTCAGACAATAGCTTCAGGAATGTGGACCATCTTAGAAACAATCCTACTTGGAATATTCCTCCTCTACTTATCAGTAAGTCAACAAAACAATAATTTATGCTTTTTTATACCAATATATCAATAAATTACCTTAACATAATGCTTTAGTAATATACCTACAGATTATGCAAGACGCAGTGTAATAACTAGGATAAAGATACAAGACGGAAATTGATTTCGACCATTTCTCGTCGATGATGCAAATGCACTTATTGGATTCCACTTGCACATTACGCTTTCGCCAGACTTTTGACGAGAAATTCGTGCTTGCCTATTTCCACTTTATTTAAAATTCCCGGATGAAGGATTTGTCGGCAATAAAGTGCTTCGCAAGTCCGACATTACTAAGTACGAAGCTGGTTCTATTCAATCTGTTCTTGTTCAGACTACTAACTCACAAAAAACAATATATTTTATAATAAACGATTTGATATGAATGGAATAAAACCCTCATAAAATATTATCCTACAAATTGACAATTTACTCTCTTTTATGTATTGAGACCTCTTGGCGCGTAATTTCACGCGGTTGTAATAAGTGCTTGTTGTGAGGACTTGGATAGATGACAGAGTATAGACTATAAATATATTGATCAATCGTAAATTGCTTCCTAGATAAAAATACTTCCACTTCAATGGCTCATTCCAATCGTTTGTTTTTGGGTCATAATTTTTCTATGGCTCAAGCGTCGTAGTAATCCGCAAACACATAAATAAAATGCATTATTTCTAAATCTGTTTCCCGCTTCGTAACTCAGTAAGCCTTCTAACTGTAGCAGTGATATCGAGGTGCATATTCGAGAGATACGGATTGAAATCCTGCTAGAGAAATATTTATTACAAAATAGTTAGCCTCAGTAACTACTAATAAACCTGGTAGTTGATGTAGTATAATGAAATAGAGGTTAAGTACGGTGTCGGCATCCAGCATGATTTCAGTACGCTCCAAAATCCAATACCGTTTTGTATTGAAATAGTTTTTTTAGTATATATAAAAAAAGTGTTGATTTTGTTGTCATCAAAAACGTAATACAAGTAAAAGTGAAAATGTTCTTATCCCCAGAATGCGAGTATGTACTAAGCTCTCAGTTCCACTTTGGCTGCGTTTCGGATATCACAGTTTCCTCCGTGTTTGCGCTAGAAAAACTTGGAAGTTTTCCAATTCCCGCGATAAATCCCTTGCCACAACAGGCAATATTTTTCCAACTGTCTTAATTCAGATTCCAAGTCTTGGTATCCAAAAAGTTCCAACTGCAAACCCAGTATATTGGTTAAAATACTAAAGTTTTCAGGAAAATTTTGCATGAATGATTGACTTGACGCATATTCTTTCAAAGTTTCCAGCAATAAATAACTCTAATTAAAACATTAAAAATCCACGTTAGTGCAAAACTATCTAAGAAATTAATTGATTATCTTGATCATCGCAAAGATTAATTCGTTTATTATTCAACTGAGTTGAAATTAGCTTACAAGTTAACTCCCTCACCAACCGGTGAGTTAAATAACTCATCCGCAAAAGTTATTTCATGTTTGCTTTAAATATCACCACATTCAAAAGAAGCTTTATTCATGTCTACGCTAACTCTCATTATATTTAATGACGCTCAATGTGTCGTAGGAGACAATTCGAAAACATTAATCAGAATCATGTTGAAACTTTTCAACGAACAGTGGCCTCTTAACTGCACCTCACATTTCTGCACAACTTGTCATTGTCCCTCCGATAACCGCGAAAAACTTTCAAAAAAATTAAAAATGCAAAATAAATTAATTACGAGGCAAAACAAATTGTGATAACTTTGATCCAGACTGCAATTTTCATTGTCAAATTAATTGAAATTTCAGGTTGTACTGCAGTTTTTCGAAGTTTCGTCCTTACAGTGTCTAGTTGAACCCTGGACTCGTGAGATGGGCTTCGTCTTCTGTTACGGATCTATTGTCTTGAAGCTCTACCGGCACATGATCGAGTTCCGTACGCGGAAGGCGCACAGATGGGTGGTAAAAGACACGGATTTGCTCAAGTACTTACTAATTATGGTAGCGGTTGTATTTGCCTACATGGCTGCCTACACCGCAATCAGCCTCAACTTCATGCGGGAAGACTATAGTTTGCTTTATGTGAAGCGCATATCAACTGGCGCCTACTACGAAGCGTGCAAACCGTTATGGTGGGACTATGTTACCGAGATTGCCGAGATGATCGTGTTGATCTTTGGTATGCATATGGGCTATGCGAGTAGAAATGCAAGGACACAATTTCACGTAAGTGTCAATCAATATTATCAATTTAAAATTGATGTTCTTTTCTTTTATTACTTATGTTCAATGCGTGATCAATTCAAATCACGCATTTAGTTTGAATAGCAGTGTAAGCGAAGGGATTGCCGTTACGTGTTTTCCCTCTACATTTGCGCATCGCAGAAATTAATTACCTCTCCGGGTTAATTAAAGCGTCAGAGATAAGTGGGTGCGTTTAGGGTTCTCGACGTCAACGTGCCATATAAGTGCATGTCACGCACTTTACCTACAAACCTTGTGAGACAACCTACAATCCCTTGAATGAAATTCAATCTGGTAGACAAACGGGTTCAGAAAATTGGGATGAAAACTTACTTCAATATCTTTAACCCAAGCTCAAGCCAGTAAAAAGCTAGTACAAAAAACACATTTTTATCTATACTCAATTCCAGAAATCCTGTCTCCCAAATTTGCTTTTAATTTAAACCTAATCTCCTACATTTAATTTATGTTAAAACCTAACCTTATTTTTAGAATCCTTCATTCTTCCGTACTTGAATGATCATCATCATTTTGCCCCAAAGTCATTATGATGCAAGGGCTATTCATGACCAAAACTAACCTACTGATATACCAATTCCACTGCACAAGTATGGTTGTGGTTTTCAAGCATCGTGTCCATTCAAAACACCGCTGGTGAATGACTTCCGAAAGGACGTGGCTGCCATGCTAACGTACGAAACCGCCACCGCCTTTCCGCTGGGTAAACCCACAAGCCACCATCCGCTCAGAACATAGATAAAGCAAGATAACAACAACGTGATATGCTAGCATCAACTGAAAGTAATATGACGCCACCGACATATATTAGTATTCAGCACGTGCAAAGAATACTCAATTTTAAAATGGATATGTACCGGAAATTGATAAATATATCTAGGAATACTCTTTATGAAAACGAAACAATTTTGTTCCACTCAAAAGGAAATCAATATTGACGTGGTAAATATGAAAATATAAAGAGATGATCGTATTTGATCAAAAATTATCTTTGAAGTGTCCTGAATTATTCAATTATATATTAATATAATCGTGAAGTGTAATAACAAAAACCAATTAAATAAAATCTCGATTAGTTTATTTTCAAATTCAATTAAACGCAAACGCGCTGTATTAGTTGCCTACACCATTCCATTTGCCCTACAGGGTTATAATCCACATACCTATTATTGATTTTACATTCAGAATGTATGCAGAATGTTCAAATCGATGTTAGTCCTTAATGCGATGTCACACAACGCATTTACATTCTCACATATGGCAATTATTTGCCGACAGTGTTAATGTTGTAATGAATTATGCTAGAATTAAAGTTGTAATAATAAAAGATAATTTTAATAATTCATATTCACTAACAAAAATTGTGGTTATTGAACTACAATGTAATTAATCTCGTCCTATAGAAATTTTAAGAACGATAAAAATTGAAATTCTAGTTGTAACTCAGCAAGCAGAGTTAGTTAGCTACCAACAAAAAGTGTTGACAAGTTTTAATTAAAATTCAAGATGAAAACACGAGTGAGAAGGAAAATCGTCGCCGCAAACAATCAAATATTTTTGTTTTCCATGCAAGAACAGGAAATCATAGAAAGTTGTGTATCTAATCATTTTCAGCTCGGAAATGTTTTCATACCATGATATCTAGAACGAATGCGCTTAGTTTACAGAATTGTCTAATGTTCGTTAAAACTCCATTTCTGTATTAACACTAGTGAAAACACCATCACACGCATCAGCGCAGTTAAACGTCTTAGTATTGGTTATCCATTCAAACACACTACATTTACAACTCGATTCCCATTTGACGATTTACAGGAACGCAAGTTTTTGTGTGCTGCTATCAGCATCGAGTTGGCCATCAGCGGACTCTTCTACGTGTGCCGCATTCTGGTCCTGCCTGAATTGCACCCGGATGGAGTGCTGATCGCCAATTGCATTCGTACCCAGTTAACAGTCACCACCACAATGACGCTGGTTTTTGTACCGAAATTCTGGTATCAGCAGAAGCAGGTGCGGTCATTAGCGCAGGAATATTCATGTCGATTACCTGTCGATGCGTTCAAGGTAAGCAATTTAAATTTTAATTGAAAACAACTGGGTTAAAAAATAATTGATGAAGAGATACAAATTAGTATTTTAATTGGTCTCAAATGTTATCTCTTTTTCAAGAAAAAACAAAAGTCTAGAAAATAATAGACGGTTGCTTATCAGAGATAAATCATTGTATTCACGAGGGTTTTCAATTAACTCTGTTAGGTCTAGAAAGTATTTTCTTTTTGAAAAAAACTGTGAATGTTATCAATGATTTCTAAATTATTCGACCATTGAGGCCTATTAGTTTCTGAACTTTTTCTAGAAAAAATATCTTTGTTTCAAAAAAGCTTCAATCAATAATTAAAGCAAAAATATCACTTTTTTAACTTCTAAAAATACCTCAATGATTAATGTTGCACATTCAGAGGATTTTTCTCCGAATAATGATTAACGATTCGTTAAGCACTCTACTCTTTGACAAATTGAACTCATCGAGTGATTCAGTCCAAACCCCTCAAACTAACAAATATCCGAACATTTGGAACAGTGTTAAAATGAAGTAAAATGCGAAAATTGAATCCATATCTACTTGCAGAGTGTTGTTGCCAGATGCAGCTGTGCATACACTCGGATGCAGGGCAAATGAAGTATTGACAAAGTGCAATTTGCCACGTCAAAGCGCAAATCAGGCAATGCGTACATTTGACCCGATTGACATTAGCATTATAGGTCCAGATACCGGCTTTCCCGACCTCGTTGAAGCTCGTGTAGAAAAGTTAGCCTCATTCAATTCAACTTTAAACTATGAAATTTACTCTTTGACAGGATGCAACTAACAAATTGATTTGGGCACAAAGTTTTAGATATGTTAAGGAAATAATTAATTAAAACAGAAAGTTTTCTAGGTTTCAGCCAAAGTTGAAGCAGAAAATTGATGAAAACTCCATTTTAACATTTCAAACATTCCCAAATGCCAACACAATCTAAATTTTGGCAGCCTTCTTTCCAAATTATATCCCCACTCTATTTTCCTTCCTACAGGATGTAAATGCCCATGGCCCACTAACAGGAAACAACAGCGACGTAGAAGTAGGCGAAGTTACACTGGCCGACATGAGCCCCGACGACATCCGCGCCGAACTTAAACGCCTCTATCTCCAGTTGGAGATATTCAAGAGCAAAACTATTTGTCGCGACAATCCGCACATCTCCAAGCGACGTGGTGGCCGGAAAGCTCAACATCGCCGCTTCAGCCTGCAGGTGAGCCAATATGCTTTTTCACGGCACCACCAAACTAAACAGACGCGACAGCCAAACATAACGTCGGATTCAATGTTGCCTGAAGCTAAATACTTGATGCTAACTACACAAGCAGGACAATGTCTCTCGGTGCTCTATGTGCAGATAAATTCAATATGCAGTGTTCAGCAAACAACTAACGAGTATACATTCCA
Organism: Diploeciton nevermanni; assembly: GCA_027575565.1. Classification (NCBI taxonomy): domain Eukaryota; kingdom Metazoa; phylum Arthropoda; class Insecta; order Coleoptera; family Staphylinidae; genus Diploeciton; species Diploeciton nevermanni. The sequence goes on from JAODIE010000001.1 coordinate 5,701,997, forward strand.
CATATTTTAAAAATTGTGATGAAGACTGTGTTTGGTTGTATCCTTCTGAAATACCTGTATCACTTCATTTCCAACGTGTCTCAATGTAATTCATTGTCCTTCAAAGCAACTTTATCATTTAACATGTGTTGTGATTCAGTCATTTGTTTTGTTACCTCAACTAACCTTGTTTTCTTTGAATAATGTCAACTTGAATTATTCATCCTTCTGGAAAATAATGTAAATAACCCTTTGCGATTATTTCTGCTTTCATTATTTACATTCCAGAAAAAGGGAAGTCGAGAACGGGTAAGTAAGTTCAAAAAAAAGCATACTCATTTACTTGTATCACATTCAAGCGATGTAGAAACAAAACCCAATTACCTTTGTAAATATAAAACTTGTGTATATTTCCTACTCTATCTGATCCAACACCTTGCAAATCCACCTGCCATTTGCATAACTGAATATTAATGCCGAAATAATACACATGTTACCTCATAACACCTCAAATATTTGCGCACACTACTGACGATGAAGGTTTCCTCTTCGCTGCGCGAAATTCCAACGAATAACAATTCCGCATAAATCTGCATAGTGACAGCCCGCGACTTCGACACATATGCCAGTTAGTTATTAATTCAAAGCTCTCTGCAACGCCTGCATTTTCCAGCGTTTTGCCCGAGCATAAAGTTGGCGCATGCATGCGTTGCTTGTGATGTCTTTCCGATTTATAATAGTACTGCACACTGTCAAAACGAGAGGAACAGCGTAAAGTGTGTTGCTATTTGTTGCAATGGTGCAGTATGCAACAGAGTGCTGTATTTTAGCGCGGATTTAAGCATTTAAAGCACTCATTCGTGCGTGTTTCTACTTGACAGGGCATGAAAACAAATTTCTAACGGTGGAGATGCGCTGAATATTGAGTAGATTTAAATATTCCAAGCTGTTTCGGGTTTTGCAATGTTAGGGGTTGTATTGGTGTTGAATTGAAATTATTTGTTATAGTGCTTTTGAGTTTGAAGCAGAAATAATTCCAATATAAGTATGCCAGTCAAACAAAAACTAGTTGAATATTAAATACAGGATTTATACCATTTTAATATAAATAAAGCGAATTATTAAATTTCTATGCAAATAAGCAATTTCTCTCTTCAGCAAAATTTATTAACAATGCATTTGAAATCAATTCCCGCAGCTATATACAGAGTAAAACGTAGATATTAATTATAATTACAAATAGAAATTAGAAAACTGGTATGCAATGGTATCTGCAATAATGCTAGTTAATTAATTTATATTAACAAAACATTTCCAACATGTACTCCATTAAAATGCATTGTTCTCGTGTAGTTCTGAGTCCATTTAATTCAATTTAAAGCATATCAGTTAAAAATCCTTGCTTTATGTTAAACAGTTAACTAGAGTTAGTTTTTACAATTTATTCCTAATGAGAACAAAAGTATTTATATTGTTTAGGGGCATTATCTAGTTGAATTTAATTAAACAATTGTTTTATTACTGATTCAACTCTACAACAGCTATTCCGTTTTATTTAAAAGCCAATTTACGGCGGTTTACACACAAATGAAGTAAAATCTAGTAGTTTATTGTAAAGAGACCTAGTCAACTAAATATTTGCATAGATACAATTTTATTTCATAAGGTTTCACGAGAAATAAAGAAGAAATTGATAAAGTTATGATAGAATATTTATATTATGATAGAATGTTATAATAGAATGACAACTAGAATATTGTGTCTATTGTTAGATGAAAGAATAAATGACCATTGAAAAAGATGAAAAAATAGGTCAAAATAAGTTTACTTTTTATAAAAATTTTAATTGAAAATTATGAGAGAAAAGAAGGAAAGATCCTACAATAAAGCAATAAAAGGCCAAATTAGAATCTATGCCACCAGTGCCAATCTATTCCAACAATTT
>JAODIE010000001.1:5710034-5863589 GCA_027575565.1 Diploeciton nevermanni
AATAATCTAATTTCTGTTTAACTTCCCTTTCCCCTCTTGCATATGAGTGCAATAAAAGCTTTCTTGTTACCATTCCTTTACTCCTCTTCGTCGCCCGCAATTGGGTTTTGTGTAAAACGCGTCCGTTATTCGGGATTCTGTAGCGCGCAAGTGCCGTTGGAGTTGAAAAGCAGCTTTAATTCCGACGAGTGTGCGCCTCATGCATGCACGCGGCAATTAATTTATCATGCGATTGCAATTTATCATCGCGTCGAGATGAACAATGGCGCAATTCAATCTAATGAAGAAGAAAATACGCCACCGTGCCTGTGTTTTAATTCGCTCGCCATTCGCCTAATTATTTTGTCTTTGTAATTTAATTACGAGGAACGGTGCTCTGTGCTAACTTATTCAGAGGGGGTCATTTGTGGTAGAGCAATCAATCAGAGATATTCCACCGAATTCCTCCCAGGTCTACGAATGGTACTTTTTAAACGACTATACAACCTCAATTCACTGCTTGTCACGTTTCTGACAGGTGACAGGATAATGCCCACCGATTCAATATATATTATGTTATAATATTTTAAGACAGCTCGCAATTGCGCAGTGCTAACAAATTTTACGTTGGTAATTTACGAGTGCGGATGTAATAAAGATTGCACCTTCCAGGCATAAGTTTATCAAAACCGCATAAAATCCTTTATGCTCAGAGCGCGAAGGCAAAGTTTGTTCAGTTTACAACTTTGTTTGTTAACCTCACGTTAATATATAATTCACATGGCAAATACAAGTTGCATGCAATAACAACTTAGTTGGTACGGAGGTAGTAGGGTATAATTTTTTAGTTTGCTTTTTTTACGGTTTGAAAGAAGTGAATGTTATATTTTCCTAAAATAAACAATTTATAAACCTCAATTAGTTTGGTTCACAAATCAACAATTTTATTATCAGATCATTAAAATGCTAACGTTAAATTATTATCAAGATCCCATTACCCTACAACACTTCCAATTCTTCATAAAACATGTACTGTAATTTAAGCAACCTACATTATTATCTCTGGTACAACAATTCAAACATCCTAAAACACCTCCATTTGTATTTTTACACAAGTAAAATAGAATTATGTTACCCATATGCGTCTAGTCCAATCGCACGTCTTGTCTCGTCTTTAGATGTCTTTATCCCGTCGTGTGGCTGAGAAGAAAATAACTAAGGTAAAGGATGTTGATGTGGTCTTCGATTGCCCGATATGGAAGCGGTTTGTATTTGGTAAGATCATCGACCCATCTGCAACTGTTTGGATGTTTTTCTCAACGTGCCGCGATTCGTTGCAAAATTCTTCAGTTAACAATCGACATCTTCGCAGTCTTGACTTCTTCATACACGAAAAATTAAATAATTGATAAAATCATGAAATAGAATTTACAAGATATTCAACCATATTCTCGACACTCCTAGTTCTCTATCTTCTAAATAATCAAAGTACAGCAATTGTGCCCATTAGGTTTTTACATCTCCGAAAGAAAAAGATTTGCAATTACTCCACAACAAGATGCTGGTACTTGTTGAACGCTTACACAACTGGTTCAGAGCTGGACAAGCCTGTTGAGAAGGACTTAGCTGAAAACATGTGGCCTGAGACGCAATTTGCGCTAAACAATTAGCCGCGCGAGAAACAATGAGCTGCCAAGCGTGTGTAACGTCGAGGGCCGTGTGTGCGTTATGAAATGAGCGATGTGCAACACGAGAAACCTGACGACGCGTTAAACATCTCGTTTCGGTATAGTTGCTGAAGACATTCTTCGCTTTTCGTATGCACGATAGCGTTTCCAGTGAAGGAAAATTTACGTATAATTGCTTTGTTACCAGCAGTTACCAGACAGACATGAGTAACCTACATGTTGTTTTTATCAAATATCTGTGTTAGGATTATTAGAAACAGTTTTAAATGTTGGAAATTGAGTAAATTGTTTAATAAATGCTTGAAAAGTCACGGAAATTTGAAAGAAATTAGTAATAATGCTGTTTTATAATATTTTACTTTACTGTAAGCTTAGTAGTAACTATTTTTAGAGCTTTAAGGAACTTTCAGATAACATTAAACAACAGTTCCCATCAATAAATCAAAGCTTACAAAGTTTAAATTCCAATCGTACCTGAGTAACTGTAATCAAAAAATCACCTATGACTCTAAAATGCCCACAGCTTCTTATCACTACATGCTGTAGTCAAAACCCATAAAAACATCGAACGCAAAGAATAATTATTCTCACTACCAAAAACTGCTCCTTTATACTCTTATTATTTATGCTATGGACTATGTTGGACTATGTTAATGAACTATATAACTATAACATTTACTTTATCAAAGAAACTTTTTGCGATAAATAAAGTTAATAAAAGTTACTATTTTCCGCCTTACTTACTCGTTGCGTGTGTTCGTCAGTGCGTCTCCAATGGTCGCGTTCTTCTTCGCCGCGAACGCTCACCATCACCACCAAGTAATCCTCCGTCGGACAAAAACCCACCGCACATGGCCATCGTCAACAAACTCAGCACCGAAAGAGTTAGTTACCTGTCGGCTGCCGAACGCAGTGCAGAGAAGAAGCGTGCTGCAGGAAGCAAGAGAACACTCGATAAACAATAGAAAAGAAGATCTTCGACTTGAAGAATAAAACCAACTAGACAGTTTTTCAAATTAGGACTATATTGGTAAACTAAGAAAACGCTGCTAATAAACTAAATAATTAATAATGATAGAAATTATGAGATAAATTCTTACTCAATTTAATTAGTGAACCAAACATACAAGTATAAAGCAATAAAGTACAAATATTGCTATTGTTATAAATAAAAACCAATTAATTAGTGCATCATGTTAATGTTATTCTTCTTTATTCTGTGTTTCTGTGATTTAAACAATGCAGCTCAAGCTAAATCAAAATCCTGTAAGTAAATCATCAATTTTCCTACAATTCATCAAATATTATCTAATTATAAATTAAAACTAATATAATTTCTTATCTTCAACTACTTTAATTTAAACCAAAAATTACTTGCCTTCTTACTAGACTTGCCTACCTTGGCGTCCTCGGCGCAAAGTGCAATTAGGCAGCAATTATCGTAATTAATAGCGCATCTAGCCCAAGACTACAAGCACTTCGTGTAGTACGCGTTCTAATAAGTGTTGCTTATATCCAGCACTCATTAAAATTTGCTTATTGCCCACATTTAAATTTAACTACGTGTACATAACACGACTTCTGCTTGATTCCAATAATTTTTTTTTCATTTTCACCACAACTAAAAAGGAATTTTAAGTTTCCATCAGATGCGAACGAAAAGTAAAATTTGAGAAAATTAAGCAGCACGCAATTACCCTCAAATTACACTCACGTTGAAAATTGGCAATTACTCTAACCAACTTTAAAGTGCCCACAACACATTTATTTAATGTTATTATTAACTAATGGCATGAATTTTATGACCAGTCATTATTTGATAAGTAAATAACCTAATTATTATTTTACGTATTTATGATCATCAAATCGTGAACTTCTTACAGTTTAAAACCTTTCTATTTTTCTTGTCTAGTATATGGGTACCTCATCAGTTTTTGTAGGCTTAGTTCAAATTCAGTAGTGTAAGAAACTTATTACTCACGTGTTGAAGTCAATTACACGTGAATCGCGCAACAAATTGCCTCGCATCGCGCGTTCCACCGAAAGTCAAAATCATAGACGCAAAAAAGGCGATTGCTGTCTTGCTGGATGCGAAGATATTGCTTTTGTTAAGGCAATGCCCGCAGAGACACATGTCGTTCTGTATGTAGATGAGGATGTAGGATGTGAATTGTGTTCGTGTAAGATGTTGAGCGAGTTCATTCCACTTAGTTACGAGCATCACACACAAGTTCAAGAGACATCCTTAACTTTTTACATAAGAAATGAAACAGATATACGAGATTAGTGTATGTAGTGTATGAAAATTAACTATTTCTTTACAAGCAAACAAGGAATTTACTTCGAAACGTTAAAATTGATAGAGATTTACAATTCATTATGCATTTATGGCAAGTTTAAAAAGAAAAAAATTAAGAAAAAGTCTAGGTCAGAATGAAATTCTCTTAAACTTTGTTACAATACGATTTACAAATTAGCCGTAGTTTTCTCAACTTGCCTACATTCAATAAACAATTTCCTGCTGCAATCAATAAATTTGATGTACCAAGAAAGTTCAACATTTAAGAATCTGAGCTTCAGCGTTTCTTTCTTGTGTGCTCTCTACATAGCAAATGTGTTTGCGCAGTCCTTAATTTTGTTATGCATTTAACTTTTTGTAACTTTTTGAAACCTTTTTGAATATTTATGAGTGTGACTCGTTCGAAACCAAACAGTTTTCCAGTTTCCCCCAAATAAGCAATTGCCACATACTTGCGCCTCCCCCATCACTATGCACGCACCCGAAATTATTCTCCAGTTTTTTTCTGTTTAATTTCCAGCCTAAAAACAACGTAATTTAATTAAAATTGGGCAAACTACACTTCACAACTCATTGTAAATGCATCAGAAATTGTAACGGTCTTCATATTTTTATTTTGAAAAATTAATTCTGCCCAATACACAAACATTTTGAAATTAATTAAAACTTTACTGCCCAGCTACTATGTGTTTTTAATGCTATATAAATATTTTTTAAGCTTTATGGTTTAATAAGATTTTGTAGAGTTTGCTAGTTTTATCTGGGAATAAACCCCTGCTGTTAAATCTTCTACAGAATTTCATTAAACTTACAGCAATAACATTTTATTATATAAGAACCAAATAAAACTGATATGAAAATAATTAAATATGTTACAGTTTTGCAATAACAATCTATTATTGTTATTTTTATGTAGGCAGTATTAACATGTCAATGACATATATAAGGCAAAATGTAATAAACATATTTACTAGCAATTCGCACAAATGTATAAAGTACAATGATCGAAACGAAACTGAAAACGAGCACGAGTAACAATGTGACTGCTACTGCATGCAACAATGCACGATTTTAATTTGTGATAAAATGCGCACGAACATGCTTTCAACCAAATGAAAAGTGAACAAATGCGAACAAATGCCAGCGAATAATCGCCAAACATACAACTAGTACCAATGATAACAGAGAAAGTAGACGCGAAGATGAATTGTTAATTGGGTTGCATAATTATGCTGATTCATATCAACAAAAACTCATTTGAGTTGAAGATTATTAGAAAACATTCGAACTAGACAATCAGTCAATAACTTGGAATATAATTAAATCCTGAAACTGGTGAAACATGAAAATTTCCACATTTATTATATTATTATTAATCAGCACATTGTCGCCCTAGTCAATTCAAACGTGTTTTCAATGCTTTTGTCTTGTCAGGCAGTCCGACATTGTCCTGATTTGAATTGAATAGAAATTATGCATCATTCGAGCGTGAATAATCATTACGACCAATTGACTCTTACTCTCTTTCCTACAACTGCGATGAGTGCTAATTCAAGCAACAACACAGCTTACTTTATGCTCGAACAAATTGGTCAAGTTGATCATGCAAAGCAATCGCAATTCAAGACTTTTCGCTTTGATAACCAACCAATCGTGCGTTAGTAAATTAAATTGCTAATTGGCCTAAGCCCAAAGCAACAACTCTCTGAAAAAAACCTGCATCAAAAAGCATATTCCTATTATGTAAAGTCATTACTTTCTTGCTCTCAGCGTAATTACATTACTATAAAATATGCAATTCCCGTTTTGTAAACTTTTACTTCGCGCTGCATTAAAGAGCACAAATCGTTGTATACTCGGCTTGTTTCTTTCTGTACAATTTGCATTTTGCGTTTATATCGCAGAGTACGACAAAATTAACATCTCTCGACTGGAATTTATTTTGCGCCTTTTCTGCTCGGGGCAAGAGTAATGAGTGTCGGACGTGTTGGGCGCACACCTGAAGAGTTAAAACTACGGATGCGGTGAGCATATTTGTGCAAGTAGTATCGTGAGCACGCAAGGCATGAAACGCAAGTGCGCATTTACAATGGGTATGCGCGAATCAACTGCGACGGAAAGCTATAAATCGAAGGATTTCCTTTCAATAACGAAGCGCAAGCGAAAGCGACACGTGTAATTGTTCCCCATATTAAACCTGTACGAATGAATAATATTTATTACATCGGTAATGAAATTACATCATTGGAATTGATATTAATGCTATAGGAAAGAAAAAGAAATTTGGTGACTAAATTAATCCAATTAGTGTCAAAACAAGATAATTATTTATGGTACATTGATTCTTAACTCAAGAGGAGTTAATCTGGGACGGAAGTCTGTGAGGACATATATTAAATATAATCTATAGATTGAAAGCCACGTCCTCTCATATGATGCTTTGAAAAGATATTGAGGTAACTGTAGTTTGTAGAGAAGTTAAACCATGAAAAATCAATAATAATCAAACATTTCTAGCTAATTTTCCATTTTATTCTACACGGATTTTAAGCTCATTCACGCAGAGAAGCAAATTAGGAAATTAGAAGAAGACAACCGACACCTACAATTAGCTATTTCATTAGATTTAATTTGGCTTTAAGCAATGTAGTATGGCAGGATTATTCCTGTACGCTAGGTGTGAACGAGCATATAAGATGATCACATGGAATAATAACAACTAATAACTGGTTATGGTTATTGCGACATTAAGATAAGTTGTGATGGGTATTGCATAAGCCAGTTATATGCTAGCTGGAACAACCGTACATCATCAGAATTTGCAATTTAATGCACGTTTGTGAGAATGCAGTTGCAGTATGCAGTTATCTTATAAATAACGCTAATGCTAACACGCTGACCGCACATGAATCTAGAATGCAAGCATTTAGAATACCAACGAAACCAGAAAATTAAAACGTGTAAGACAGGCTTGTATGTTAGTACTCATCCGGTCAGTAACGAAAGGGATTCATAAATATTTCCCTCCGTCTAATGTGTAACAATATTTCTATAACAAATATTGAATTCATGAAGTAATTCTTATTATAACATGTCCTTACTTTTTTAACTTTTTAAACAACTCCAGGTATCCAAGTTTTTGTAGCTAAAGATGTTAATAAGAATATAATGAATTTGAGCAAACAACAAATAAGCAAATTAGCTTCTACAATCATATCGTCAGATATGATTAGCGGTTAAACATCATCACTACACGTTTTGCATTTCTGATAACTAATTTAACAGACAGACTAATTTAACAACTCCTGCTTCGTGCACGCCAACAAATAGCTTTATTTAACAGACCGGTAGTAATAGTTTAATTACTGTTTATTCGAATAGGATAATATTATCATTAGTGTTGTTTAATGAATGCAGCTCGTGATCCATGAACACTGATGAAGAGATAATATAACCAGAAATGCAGATGTTTTAAATAAACTTGTAATGCATCTAATGAAGTGAAATTTGAATATTCAACACTGTTACAACGAATGATTTTCCTGTTTTCTGTCTATTCCAGAAATAACAGCGAAAGAAACAAAGTGGAATTAATTACAAACAAATTAATTCGTGTTTTCTAGATTTAAAAAATGCAAAAAAAGATTCCAAAAAAAGGAATCCTATACCAACAGCCCACTGACCACGCCTGTACAGCTAACATACCTCTCTTGGTCAGCCTGCCAGAAATCCAGATATTTTTAAATGTAATTTCCACCGTAAACGGTATTTAATTGATCGCTTTCGACGTTCTGTCGATTAGCCGCACGCACGTCGCTTCACGCATACTGATGATTACACAAATTACCGCAAAAAACGCGTATAATAATAGTGTAATCACCGACGATGCATGCGTTTTGAAATGTAAATCTCGCCTCGCGCATCTCCAGCGAGTTTTTTTTAACGCTGGGCTGCCTTGGTTTAAATTTCACACATCATCATCCATCATATTTTTTTGGCTTTGCAGACGTGAAGAATCTGATTGGAGAGCCAGATTACCGAAAGGTGCAACTGCATTGGGAAACTGATAAGTTCAATGTTCCCGCGCCGGCCAATTTCCAAATTCGGTACTGCGAGCTGCAGTCTTGGGGATCCCAACGGTGTCGAACAAAGCTGGTCGAAGGCCAACCTGGAGCTGAAGCTGTTGGTGTAGATATTGCAGAAGAAGACTTGAGAGTTTATTCAACTGAAATAAATGGGTTGAGAATGGCTACTACGTATTCTTTTGAAGTAAAGATGAAGTCCAAGGGTATAAGAGAAGATAGAGCTGATGGAGATGATACTAATCAGAATATTATTGTAATACCAACCAAAGGATGTAAGTTAGCAATTGCCTTATATTTTTTTCTAACCATGTTACTTTCTGTCTTGCCTTTAGTTTCAGCTAAAGCAACTCAATGTCTTCCACACGCTTCCGAAATTGAAGTCTCTACCGGTCCCCATTTCGGAGGTAGAATTGCAGTGGAAGCAACTGATGGTGAACGATGCGCTATAGATGGAGAACCCCATAGTTCCCGAGACACCTATACATTGAGAATCAACCATGCTGAATGTGGAAGCGCTGTGAACGAAACAACTGTAGCCACATTCGTCTTAGTCCAAGAAAATCTCCCCATTTTAACCCACAGTACAAGAAGGTTCTTAGTCCTGTGTACGTATCAGCCTGAGACATTAACAGTAAGGGCTGGTCTGAACTTACCCAACCAACAGAAGCACCATGGTCATGGCCATGGCCAAGCAAGAGTTACTCTTGAGAAGGACAATGCGGTCTATGAAAAAAAATCAGATAGAGGACGATCTGGAAGAGTTCTCAACAAACCTGAAGCTTTAGGTGAGTACTTTTTTATAGAACTGAATTGCAATTATTGCCGTTAATATCCTTAATGCATACATCTGTTGAATCTCAGTTAATCCAGAAGAAAACAAAACTCATCGTGTGAACGAAGACACGCTCTACTTCCGATTGCCTTTGTTCGTCGTCTTCCTTTTGATGCTCGTCGGCATCGCGGTCAGCTTGATGGAGATTGTCAGACTGCGCATCAAAGCACGCCTGCTGAAGAAGTGTGACACGCATTCAATCTCCTCAATGTCGAGCAGCAACACCGCGTAAAAACTACGCGATTCATCATCGACCGCATTTCTTCGTCTGTAATTGTATTCGTCTTGCGGTGAAATTTGTGATTCGCCATCGACGCATGTGTTGTGGTTTTACTTTTACTTGATGTGCTTGCATCGGGCGCAATTTTTAACAACCGATGTGGTTCTAACACCAACAAAACCCAAATCAATTAGATCGACATCGGCCTCTGTTCATGATTTCCTGTGATTGAAATCAAATTGCGCACGTGTGTATGACACCAAACTCATAGCATAACTAGACTAGCAAGATTTATTTTATTTATTTTATTATAATTCCGCAGTTTATATAAAAAACAATAATAAAAAACGCTTGAAAATAATACTGTGCGGTAGATATTTGGACCCTTTAACGGGCAAACAGGAAAACAAAACTTTAAGTCTATTCGAGCCATAATGGGTTGTGCAACCCGATCTGCTCGATGTTCACCTCCAGCTCCTCGAGCGCTAATTGGGCGTGCAAACGCATGACAGAATCCTCGTCGTCCTCGTAAATACTACGCACCAACGTATACAAAGTCAGAATATCATCTTGCAACGTGATCAACGTCTGGGATCCCAACCCAAGAAGCATCTGACGGATGACGGCTACAGCAGCTCGGCGAGGCTCCACCGCAGGGTCTTCCTTAATCACTGTCCTTACACACTTGAGAACCTAATAACCATGCAAGATGACGATGAAAGATCAGCACAGCTCAGGAATAATAAAATAGCGCAAAGATAACACAGAATACAAACTTCTTTCAAGACCGGCATCACTCGGTGTCCCAAAACTTGACATAGTTCAGCCAGATTGGACAAGGCCGACGCGCGCATAAGATGATCCGGATCCCTTGTACCAGCAATGAATGCATTGAAAAGAAGCGATTTATAGTTCATAATCCTCTCGCCTGGAAAGAATAGCACAACATGAGTCTATATTTATTGTTTCAAGTTGATGGTTCAGTGTCTCTTTGTGCCGTGTTGCTGTCTAGTTTCCCCCTGAACAGGTACTATTAAACTGTCACCGTATTTTCTTCTGCATCATGAATTGTTTTATCTATTTTCCCAATGCCCGCCATACGGAAGCGCCAAGTCCGCAAATACAATTAATAACCTAAGAATAGAATACTAAGAATGTACTCGCGACATCAGACTCCAGTTATGACATGAAAAGCGATTGATTGTTCTGCTAATCATGTTACAAGATCCAGAGCAAAAATATAGTTTGATCATTGCTTCTCTTGCACTTATTACATTTTGTACGAAGGACTGTAAACATTTTTCTGTAATTATTGGCGTTGATAATGAGATAATAAAATACTTTTCTAATGAAATCGAAAAAAATTAGGACATGCGATGGATATAATAACTAGCAATTAACTAAGTAGCAACGTCTTCCTCAGTTAATTTTTTAACTAAACCATGAAATAATTTTGACTTTATAAGCATAAAAAGCTGCTTAAGTTTTGCAGACCTTCTTTGAGTAACAATTCATCATTGTAGCTTTTGATCGAACTCGATAAGTTAAGCCTACTTCTGAATCTCATGTAGTGAAAGTCTCGAAATAATTAGTGTTATCTCGCTGAGTTTTCAGACTTACTTTCCTTTTCGACATTGCAGTCATCAGTGTCATTGACTTAAGCAAAGATCAAAGACAACCTCTCCATACAATCCATGAATGCTATTATGCGCGAACATTACAGGTTTTACACATTATACTTTGCATTCGTGCACATATTGCGCGATTCCTGTAATCTACAACCGAGAAGTGAGCTGAAGTTACGGCCGAACGCACACCAAAGACCTAACATGCACGTTACTAAATAAATTATAAACGATGATAAACATATGTACAAAGCGTCCTACGTGAAAGACATTCGTTTTATTCCATGTGTACGGAATAACTGTACTTACTGTACTCAACATGAGATAAAGAAGAATATAACTTTATACAAATTACTTGTTATTTTTAGAGTGTACTGCAACCATACCGACACCGTACTTGACCTCCATTCCATTAAACTGCATCAAATACCGAGGTTATTATCAGTTATTGGAAAGTTACCCCCGCAGGATTTGAACCCGTGTCCCCCGAATGTCACTGACACTGCTGCAGTCGGACGACATACCGATTGAGGAACGAAGCGGGGCAAGTATAAATTATTACTCTTAATGTTTTTTTGCGTATATAAAATATGTTTAAAACTAAAAGCACTTCTATGATATCCGCATGTGCATTTTGCCGTTAAATAGTTATTAAACCAGCATAGACAACGCTGTGGAATATTTGCAAAATAAATTTCAAAGAGAAAACACGGGAGATTCTCGGATTCGCCCGTTGCAGTTAAACATATAAATATGTTCTTAAATAAGTAAATATCTTAGACCCTTATGCCGTGTAAGTTGGAGCGTATGATGTGGTAACTATGCAAAACTGATGTCTAGACAGTTGGTACGTTCCGCATTCACCGCCTACGGCACACAAATGCATTACACCTTAAATAATGTTAGTATCATTATTGCCATGTTCAGAATCGTAGCTTCCATCGGTTTCACATTTGGCTCCATCTGATTATACCATCACCTCACGCCTCCAACGCATTCTGTCTTCGCAAATGTCATCACACTAAATTGCTTGCCGTGTAATCACTTATCAGATTGCAATTTCAGCAAGCTAGACCTATCAAGTCACGTTAAATGCAAGAATTTGATATTAATATGCAATTTAATCGTATTTAAAAATATTTCGTATAGCCAAAACCAATAGGAACGTATTATCCAAATAATTGTTTACCATGTTTACCAACAACAAGGCGGAGAGTAATTAAACAATTACTGAGGTTGATTAACATCGACACGCTGCAGGTGTGCTGAATAATCAACTTACTCACCTAAGTTTCGTGATACTTTGATTAAAACTTCGCCCAACTTCATGCGCATCTCCAAGTCGGCATGTGTATCCTTCAAAGGCATAGTCAGTAATGGGTCATCACCTCTGTATTCTTCAGTAAGAATTTCCAGCACTGTGCCAGGAAACATCGATACCATTTCTGCCAATCCCATAATTGCAGGGAGGTAGATAAAAGAATCTTCGTGTTTTACATTTTGCTATCAAAAATTTCCATAAAAGTAGATACTAGTGAACAACAAAGTTTTCAGACTTACATGATAAATGTTCAACACAAAAAGTTTCTTCTTCAAAACCTCTGGATGCCTCTCCTTAACCATCTTCGTAATCGCATTCAATCCGAATGCTCGCACAGGCAGCGACGAATCGCACACATCTTTAACCGCATTATCGAATTTACTTACGTGACACTCTGAACTGGCATTGTCCGTGTACTGAGAAGATGATGCTGATGCACCCTTAGAGCGCACCATGCCATCGATAACGCTAATTATCAATTCGCGCATTTCTTCGATAACGCACTCTTCGTGCATCTTGCGCAGTATTGGCATCAGCGTATGTATAGTCGCCATTGGTAACGAACCCAGGTTTTGTAAGATCGTCATCAAAAAGAAAGTGGCTCGAAATTCGGGACACTCACAATCAGCATAAGAGAGCACGCCTCTTTGAAGTATTCTATTAAATTTCTTTTCCACAAAATCAACAAAGTACCTGCTTGTAACGAGTGACTCTTGCACTTTTTCGTCTTCTACTAGTGAACACAGAATATTGTACACCTTGGAAGCACTTTGAATGGCAAGCAAGTTCAGTAAATCGATCAAATTAAGAAGCATGCTACGTTTGATCGCAACTATATCAAAATTTGGACACATTCGCTTCGGATTTTTGAGCAAATTCTGTAAAGCGTCAACTCGATGAAGAAAAAAATACGAGTTACGACTATTTTGGTGAATAAAGCGCCTTATGATTTCTATACCACCATCAGGCTGGGCATATTCATGAATAAAGTTGATCAAAATAGCTTCCAAATCATGGAAAGCTGGACCAGATTCTTTATCTTGGATTGCAAATTGGTAATAGCAGAAAATTGGGTAAATTAGAAAATCAAGTGTTTTGTATGACAATGTCTCATGAACATGGTCATCAGTGCAAATTAATTTGAGCAATTGTATAGTCCTTTGACCTTTAGCTAGTTGTAATCGCCGATTCTTATCATAGTCTTCAAATCCCAAGCATATCTTGTTAATAAATAACGTAGAACACAGCTCCACATTCTTTGGATATAATATCTTAATGCAGGAAGCGAGAATCATCTCATAAGGCCTTACAGCATCCTCTTTACTTTCCTTCCATAGCTTAAGAAGCGTCTCACAGCCTTCTAGGAAATCCGGTGTATGTTCCACATTCATAATCAATCTTGCAACGACATCAACCGCTTTCCAACATCGTGTAGTATCACTAGCGTCATATCCATTGGTACTGTCCAGCAATAATACAACAATAACTTTCAAACCTTCTGGAGTCATCAACTTCATATCAAGATTCTTCATCACAGCCTTTCGTAACCACTTACAATCTGCTTTGAGCAGCAACATAGTTTCTTTCGTATACGTAAGTTTGGAAAGTTTCTCTTCACAGCTTTCAAGCATTCCAGAAAATTCTATTCTTTGGGCAGCAAATATTTCTTCATGCTCCTTTTTCAATGGACAGTAAATGATCTGGTACAAGGCACACATCACAGCTTCAAAATCAATCATTACAACAAAAGAACGTAGTACATCACAAGGCAACAATTCAACAAGCGTTTTTGTAGTGTAACACAAGCGATCATGGTCAGTAGTCAGTGTCTTAATCTCTTTGAGATAGTCAGCTGGAGGCTCATCAATTCTTTGTGGTACTTTAGGTTGTAAATTAAAGCGTATCCCAATTGCAATAAATGCCCGTAAGCATTCACGGACAATTTTTCCTTGCTGAAGACTGAGAACATTTAACTCATCATCCGAAGCCATCAGTGATAATTTTAATTGACTTAGAAATAAAGCGTTCAACGCTAAATATGTGCTAACAGCATTGCTCTTAGGTAAATCGCCATAGTATAAATCTTCAAAAGATGCGCTTGATACTTCCCGTACCCCTGATATGTTTATGTTCAATATGTCGAAGAGTTCAGGAAGTATTCCTGTTGATATTATTTTGAAATTAATCTACAACTACATTACGCCCTCTACTAGTACAACATAGCACTTTTTGAGGTTAATTTTGAACGCGGCTATTTGTTCTTAAGATTATTGTTTATATGTTATTTATACTTGCCATTGCATAAATTGTTATTAAGAATGTTTAACTGATCGCACACCAATGCCCTGTCCATTTTCAATGTTTCGGATACTTTTTTTGTCTGATTAAGATAAAAGTTCAAGGCACACTGCTGCACACTCCTCACTGCTCAAGAGCTGAATGGAAAATGACCAGAGACCTGCTATGCAGCTATGACCAAGCATTCTATTTTAACCTATGCCAACTTTACAAATAATATGTATTATTAAAAAAGTAATTTATTCCTTACTCCCTGTTCTGCCTATCAATCCCAATTATTTTATTACACACAAAGCTTTAAAATAATGGAGTTATATTTTAAATTAAATAAGTTTTAAATGGTTACAACATATTGGCCATTTCATGGCTGCACCCTCCTCGCAATGCAAGCACTAAATGCAAGACAGATCCACCCTGTACTTTATAATCTTGTGCAGTCTTTTCATCATTCCTACAAGACAAGTGTGACAAACAAGTTGAATTTCATAGATTCATATAGATCAATTTCTGTATGGTGTAACTCACATTTGTTTTCCTGAGAAAATTAAACGTTGTTGCTGTGGTGGAATGCCTTCCTTTTCTTCAACTCGTTCCTTAATTCGTTCAACTTTGTCAGTGGGTTCTATATCAATTTCAATTTCTTTGCCAGTGAGAGTCTGAAAACGAGTAAAGCATAAGTAAAGCCAAAAATAACCTATATGAATATTACCTTAACTTTAATCAACATTTTGCTTTTATGACTGCAAGCTATTAGATGCACCGATGGCTACCGTATATGATCTTGTATTAAGAAGCCTTTATTTTAGAGAGTCGTTGCTGTTTGCTAATCGTAATGATGGAGAAATATTACAACCAAATTTTCGTAGCCGGCTCGACTGACATATCGTGTTACTAAAATTTGTTTGTGCCGGGGGCTTTTGTAATATTACTAAGTAAGAATTCAAATTTTAAAATAAGTCATCTTCATTCTTACATCTTTTTGAATCTATTTATGAATTAAAGTAATATTGTTTATGTCAATCAGTTAATTTATTTTTTTAGTTTTGAATTACCACTTAATTAATGCAAATAATATTCATCACAATATAATTTAATCAATCTTAGGCTCACTTTCTTTCTATGCCTACAGGGAAACTATAAAGTGAGCTAGACCTTTGTTCGTTCCCAACAAGAAAAACTATTTATAAATATACCATGTTTATGCAGCTATATGTAAAATTGATAGTATTTTGTTCAAATTAGAATATCTTTAAAAAATGCGGCAACTTTTCAATACAGGGGGCAACCTATTGAACTTGACTTATAACAATTTTTGTCATGTACATATAATTAATTAAATTTAATAAAAATTCTGACTGTAAAACCAACATGTACAATAACAACTGCAGTTTACAAAAATCATGTAGTCGTCTCCTACCGACAACAATTAGGACAATTTCCTAACTCGCGCAATGCAAAAGAATATATTGATCAATAGTTAAAAAATAGACCTCTGCACTCAGAATTATCTACATTTCCAAGAGAGCCATCCAGAGTTACCCAAACGGGGTGGACGCCTAGTGGATGTGGAATCTTGGGATGCAGGTCATTTTGGGTTCCATGGTTTACAGGCTTCTTATACTGATCCAATGAGACGAATCCTATTAGAACAGGTATGCCAAGTTGTTTTTAATGCTGGAATACATCCAGATAAATTAAAAGACATGAATGCACCAGTCGTTATTAAAGGATGCTCTTTTGAATATAAACTGCGTTTTATGAAGAGATTACGAAGAAATAGCAATATATTTGCATACTGCATGTAGCAGTGGAAGGACGATGTGACAGAGCAATTGTTGGGGTCAGTAATATGTGCTTGAGTATATATTGTACGCTGCAATTTCTTAGGTAGTGCCATCAAACATACTAAATATAAATAAATATTCTAAGGCTTGGTGTTCTGAATACTGAAGGTAGTTGTCGTCCATTCGACAACAAAGCGAATGGTTACACAAGATTCGAAGAAATCGTAGCAATTGTAATGCAAAAGCTGCCAGAAGCAAAGCGAGTTTATGCTAAACTCGTTCACTCTAACTCAAATGCAGATGGTTTTAAAATAACAGGCATCACATTTCCATCATACGAAGGCCAAACAAATGTTTTAACAGATGTCTATAACGAAGCAGGTGTTGATCCAAAAGATATTGGATTTCTGGAAGTATATATTATGTTTTTAGTTTATATTTTTAGTATAGTTATTATGATCTTATTATGATTATTTATTATGATTATGATTAGTTATTATGATTCTAGTATATATTATGATCAGAGACCTCACAATAAAAAATAATAGTCGTTATTAAAGATAGTCTAATGTTTGTAGTTGACCAGATAATATGTGTATCATTCTGGTCTAATCCCCTTGCTTGATCCTATTGTCATATGAATAAGAAATTGAGCACAAGTCACTTATGCGCTAACAGTCTCAACGAATCAAATTTCAGATTCCATTAGTTAAAGTCTGGAAATAACTAAAACTTAAATCTAGCAAACAATAACTTATATGAATATTACCTTAACATTATTACAATCAAATTTTCATTGTCGGCCCGAATGACATTTCAAATTAATAAAATTTGTGCCGGAGATTTTAGTAACGTTACTAAGTAAGAATTTATGAATTAAAATAATATTAGCTATTTCAATCAGTTACCCTAAATTTCTACTAAATTAATGCAAGCAATATTCATCACAGTATTAACAACGTGACTAATTCAACCAATCTCATGTTCACTTGCTTTTCTATGCTTACTGGAAAACTACAAGGTGAGCATTACATTAGACCTTTGTAATCCAGTTTGTTCACAAGGAGAACTGTTTATAAATATACCATGTTTATTCATGTAATATTGTAAAAAAATTAATAAATCATACTGTTCACATTTCTTCGAATTTCTTAATAAATATTCAGCCACTTTTTTATACAGAGAGCAACCTATTGAACTTGACCTTCAGCAAAAATTTCCATGTTCATACAACACTTAATAAAATTTCATGAAAAATCAATCTAAGATAGATATAAAACTAGATATAAAACCGATGTGCACCAGAATATCAGCAAAACAGAATAGTTTACAAACATCATGTCGTCGTCACCTACTGACCCCAATGATGATATAATCATCTCGGGGATGTCGGGACAATTTCCTAACTCGCTCAATGCAAAAGAATATATTGATCAGTTGTTAAAAAAAGTAGACCTCTGCACTGAAGATTATCTACATTTCCAAGAGCGCCATCCAGAGTTACCCAAACGGGGTGGACGCCTAGTGGATGTGGAATCTTGGGATGCAGGTCATTTTGGGTTCCATGGTTTACAGGCTTCTTATACTGATCCAATGAGACGAATTCTATTGGAACAGGTTTACCAAGCTATTTTTGATGCTGGAATACATCCGGATGAGTTAATAGGCACGAACACAGCAGTCTTTATTGGAGGAAGCTCCTCTGAATATGAACTGTGTTTTAAGAAAAAAATACGAAGAAATAGCAATATAATTGCTGGGTTCGTTAGCAATAAATATACTCCATTAAATTGTAAGAAACCTTAAGTTTCCAGGGTTACTCGTTCTATGAACGCACACAATATAAGTTACTCTTTGCAACTTAATGGACCTTCTAGCACTTGCGATACAGCATGTAGCAGTGGAATGTATGCACTTGATGCTGCATACAGAGCTATCAAGGAAGGACGATGTGACAGAGCAATTGTTGGGGCTAGTAATATGTGCTTGAGTATATATTGTACGCTGCAATTTGTTAGGTAGTCCCATCAAGTATACTAAATATAAAAAATGTTATATGATTTCTTCTAAGGCTTGGTGTTCTGAATACTGAAGGTAGTTGTCGTCCATTCGACAACAAAGCAAATGGTTACACAAGATCCGAAGGAATCGCGGCAATTGTAATGCAAAAGCTGCCAGAAGCAAAGCGAGTTTATGCTAAGCTCGTCCACTCCAAATCAAATGCAGATGGTTTTAAAATAACAGGCATCACATTTCCATCATACGAAGGCCAAACAAATGTTTTAACAGATGTCTATAACGAAGCAGGTGTTGATCCAAAAGATATTGGATTTCTGGAAGCACATGGAACAGGCACCAAAGTTGGAGACCCAGAAGAATTGCTAGTCATTGATGATTTCTTTAAGCCGACAATAGATGCTCCTCTGATGATCGGTTCAGTAAAAGGCAATATTGGACACTCAGAACCTTCAGCAGGTTTGTGTTCTATAATAAAAGTTCTAAGTGCTTTATACACCGGAAAAATTGCACCCAATATTCATTACGACACGCCTAGAGAAGGAGTAGCAGCACTGAAAGAAAACAGATTGAGAGTAGTAACCGAAGTCACACCTTTCCCAGAGGACAAAAAATATGCAGGTGTAAATTGTTTTGGATTTGGTGGTGCCAATGCCCATGCAATTTTAGAGAAATATACCAAAATAAATCCAGAATTATCCCAACTAGTTGACTGTAGGCTGGTATGTTATAGTGGGAGAACACAATCTGCATTAGATGCAATTCATGAAGCGATAATTAACTGTAACAATCTAGAATACATTGCTTTACTGGAGGAATCGTTCAAAAAGCATATCGATTCACATCTGTATAGAGGGTTTACAATAACTGGAATTGGACTAAGATCATTTACAAAAAGTGATTTTCCTGAAAAAGAAAAATTAATGGCAATTCTCGGAGATTTTCATTTAAACAAGTGTAATTGGTTTTCAAAAGTACCACTAATTGAAAACGCATTGAACAAATGCGATACGCCAAATGATATAATTGTCATCTTGAAAATATTCAAGAACCTTAACCTTTCTCTTGATTTCTTTAGTAACGATCATATTTCGACAGCAATTAAAATGTATTTTAAAGATCAGTTATCAGAATCTCAAGTAAACAATATATTTTCTACAAATGTTGAACCTCCATCTGCAAAAATTGTAGAAAGGTGGATTCAAACCATATCTGTTTATTCAAACAAAGGCACAATTATATGTTTGGGTAACACATCGTTGGACCTAGAAAAATTATCCAAGACATGCAACGTGGTGAAATTTGATAATGATCTCAGTTTATATAAATTCCTCTACAACCTTGGACGTCTTTATGAACTTGGTTACCAGCCAGCAATACATAAACTATATCCACCTGCAACATATCCAGTGAGTTCAGGCACAAATATGTTATCTCATGTCCTTAAATGGAAACATAAAACATATAAATTATTAAACTGGCAAAGAGAACACTTGAAAATGGAATTTTACGAATACATCGGAAATATCAAGGAACACGCCTTTTTCAAAGGACATCTAATTAATAGTACGGAATCAAAAATTATATAGAATTTATCGCAAAATTAATTTAATGATTTACAGATAAGAATTTGTTTCCTGCCACAGGATACTTGGAGCGTGTATGGTACCTATTTACAATTGAAATTGAAGTATTTAGTACGAATGTTGGTGTGATATTCGAAAATGTACAATTCCATCGTGCATGCACCTTAACGGATGAGAAACGATTGGAATTATATATCGCATTTGATCACATGGGAAACTTTGAAGTAACTGAGAATGACAGCCTGGTTGTTAGTGGTAGTATTAAAATATATGATGAAGATTCCGAAGCAAACGAAATGTTTATTAGCGAAGAACAAGAGAAACCGGATACGTCTGAAGATGGTTATGTATTATCGTCCAAGGATGCTTACAGAGAGTTGAGATTAAGAGGATACAATTACGGGTAATTCATCAACAAAATGTTCAGATTTGTAACTTAAAAACGACAAACTTTCAGAGGTATGTTCCGTGCAATTCACGAAGTTACTCCTTCTGTATCCACCATAAAGTGGGATAATAATTGGATTACATTCCTGGATAACATGATGCAAGTCTGCATTTTGCAACAAGATACAAGAAGTCTTTATGTTCCGGTTGGAATTGACTACCTAGCAATACGTTCAGTAGAACACACAAATTATCATAACTCACAGGAAAACAAATTGGTGCCAGTCAGACTTTTTAAGGATTCTAATACTATAAGATCAAGATATGTGGAAATGAAAGGTCTTAGCGCCAGATCAATTGCTCAAAGAAAAAACCGCCAAAAACCAGTTCTAGAATGTTATCAGTTTGTTCCTAACGAATTTACTACTGATTTGGCTACTTCTGTACGAATTAATATTCAATTATTGTTGGAATGTAAACCAACTATAAACTTTAAAGCAACAGAATTGTTAGAAGACAATGAAGGAGCAGATAACAGTGTTAGTCCAATAATATGTGATGCCATTGAAGATTTGCCAGTAGTCCTTCCAGACATGACAATTTTATCTCAAATAGGAAGTCTACAAGTGCCAAATTGCAAAACAGTTCAAGAAATGACCGAACCCAATGTGTTATTGGTCTGTAAGAATCCCACTAAGACAATTTTTGAACAAATTGAGAAAATTATTATGCCTGATGGTTTTGTAATGATTTTTGCTTCAGAAAAAGTTATGATACCAGAATCATACAATATTCTTACTATACACATTCTCAAGCCTACTTCAACAAAAGAAAATACCATGCAGTTTCCCCCCAAAGTTTACTTTATACGAAAGCGCCTTCCCAAAGTAACAAAAACCATTATAAATATTTCAGATACAAGTGATCTTAATTGGTTGCAAGATGTACAAGATTCAATGAAGTCGTATCAAGAAGTAATACTTTTGGCACAAAATAGCAACAAAAGTGGCATCTTAGGTTTCACGAACTGTTTAAACAGAGAACCTGGATGTAATAAAACAACTTGCATTTTTATCCAAGACAAATCCCTTTGTTATGACAAAAATAATAACAATGAAAATATTTATAAGCAATTAAAGAAGCAAATGAGAATTAATGTTTATAATGATGGACAATGGGGAACCTACAGGCACTTGTTACTTGCTGATATTGATAAAATATCCGCTCATCATTGGTACGGGAAAACATTGATTCCAGGAGATTTATCTACTCTCTCATGGGTACAAGGGCCAATAAGACCTGATCAAGGAGCAACTATTAAGGTTAAATATTTTTAAAAAATAAACAAAATTACTGTTTATTTATGTAATTTTTTAGATCATGTTTGCTGCATTAAATTTCCGAGACTTAATGGTGGCGTCTGGAAAACTCCCAGTCAATACAATCACAAAGAGTAGGTTGTTACAAGAACTTTCTCAAGGTTTCGAATATGCTGGAATTGATACTAAGTAATGAGATAATGAGTTAATCTATTTTCTCATTTCTAACATCCTGATTTAATCCGAACTGTATTTGCAGTGGTAAACGTGTACTAGCAATGGGATCATGTGGACTATCCAATATGAGTCGAAATGGTGTTTTGCTATTAAATATTCCTGACGAAATAGACATCGAAGATGCCGCAACTATTTTTGTGGTTTACACTACAGTGATGTATGGATTAATTTATGTATGTATATAATATCCCTGGTTTCAATCATTTCATTAACATTTGCGTTTTCTTAGAAAGCAAATCTTCAGCGTGGACAAACAATCCTGATTCATTCTGGAACTGGTGGTATTGGCCTTGCAGCTTTGAACATATGCACATACTTTAATTGTAACATTTTTGTTACTGTTGGCACAAAGGAGAAACTTGCGTATCTCCGAGAGCATTATCCACACATCAAACCATCGCACATAGGAAATTCACGAAATACATCTTTCAAACAAATGGTGATCAAGGAAACCAACGGAGTTGGAGTTGATTTAGTTCTCAATTCGTTGGCCGAAGAGAAGTTACAAGCTTCAATTGAGTGCTTGGCGCACGGAGGAAGTTTTATTGAGATCGGAAAATATGATCTTGATAAAAATAACAAAATTAGTGTTGAATTGGCAATGAAAGAATGCAACCTCATTAGTTGCATGTTAGATAAATACCTCGATGAAAATAAATCCTCGATGGTGCTTACAAAATTATGGAAGGATGCACTTAAGGAAGGATACGTCAAACCTTTGCCAAGAACTGTATTTGAAATGAACGAATTAGATAAATCATTTAAATACATGAGCACTGGAAAACATATTGGCAAGATATTGATCCGGATTGATCATGAAAAAGACCACAGTGTTTTGCCCAGGTATCACTGTGATCCTAGCAAGTCTTACATAATCGTTGGTGGATTAGGCGGGTTTGGATTGGAGTTGGCAGATTGGTTGGTTCTGCGTGGAGCAAAGCACATTATTTTGTCTTCGAGAACGGGTGTAACAACTGGATACCAAAGATACAGAATCGCGTAAGTTAAGATTTATAAAACCTTTATATGATTAAGAAACTGGTACATATTTATTTCAGAACTTGGAAGACGTATGGTGTTAAAATCACTATACTTCTAGAGAATCTCATCATTTATGATACGTGTTATAATGCACTTAAAAAAATCCAACAGAAAATCCCAATTGATGGTATTTTCAATCTTGCTGTCGTTCTAGAAGACTCAATATTTGAACATCAAACCCTAAACAAAATGAAAACTTCTATGGAACCCAAAGCAATATTAACTGGACATTTAGACAAAATAACAAAAGAACTATGCCCCAATTTGAGGACATTTGTAGTATTTTCCTCAGTATCCTGCGGCCGAGGTAACGCAGGTCAAACAAATTATGGCTACTCCAATTCTGTAATGGAACGCATTTGTGAAATGCGTCATGCTGCGGGGTATCCAGCATTAGCAGTGCAATGGGGAGCAGTGGGAGACGTGGGTATTTTAGAAATATTGCAAAAAGAACACAATGAAATTGCCATTGGAGGCACACTCCAGCAGAAGATTGGTAGTTGCTTGGAGGTGTTTGATAAACTCCTGCTGCAAAAGAATCCAATTGTGTCAAGTATTGTAGTTGCAGAGAAGTTTAACAAGGGAACAGCAAACTCCCCGATAGAAGCTGTTTGTAAGATATTGGGAGTGCAGAATGTGATGAAAACAGTAAGTGCACATACAACATTTCCAGAATTGGGAATGGATTCCATGATGGCAGTGGAAATAAAACAAACATTAGAGAGAGATTTTGAAATTATTCTGACTCCTAATGATTTAAGAACCCTTACATTTCCTAAGTTAGAAGAAATGAGTTCAAAAGTTGCAGAAAAGTCAATTGAGACGGTTACAGCAGATACAATTAAGTTAATCATGACAATACCATGTGTTGAATTGTCATTAAATAAGAATACCATCATAGATTTAAACAAGGACAAATCTAGAAAACCAGGAGATTTTATTGTGGCTTTTCTTGGAATAGATACTGATATTAAATCATTTGAAGTAATTGCGAATAAAATTAAATATCACATGAAGGTTGTTAATTATGATGCAATTACAAATCAGCAAGAGAATGTTGATGTCATTGTTGAACACGTCTACAACGTAAGTAGAACTTTTCGTCAAAACAAATTATAATTACTCTAAGAAATAAATATTGTAGGTTGTCAAAGAAGATATTACTTCATTACAAACGTTTAAAATCATGGCACATTCAATTGGTAACTTAGGTGCAATTGAACTTTGCAGAAAGTTAGAAAAGGAGAATATTAAGGGAAAGCTGATTCTTCTTGATGGTGCACCTGAATTATCGTATCAACTGATAGACGCAGCATTGGTCAATGGCCAAGATGACTTCGACCATTTAGTAATAGAATCATTTATAAATACAATCTTACCAAATGAGAACTTAATTGAACTACGGAAAAAACTCCTCAAAGGAAAGAATTTCGGTGAACGAGTAGATATTGTGATTGCCGCCTACCTGGATCCGGCTGATAAAATTCGCAACAAACAAATGAAAAATTTAATGCAAAGTTTTCACTCACGCTTAATGAGTGTTATTTCTTATAAAACGCGACCACAAAACGCGAAAATCAAGAGTGATGTCATATTATACAGACCTATAACTGCGCTTGTTAAAAATATTGCCAATGATTATAAACTGAGGGAAATATGCAAGAAACCGGTAAATTTAGAGACGTTTGAAGGAAATCACTTGTCAATGTTGCAGAATGAGAAACTGATAGAACATTTAGCGCAGAAATTGAAGACCAACTAAATAGTTACAACAGTTACAAATGCAAGCTAGTACATAATAAGATATAAAATTGATGGGTTAAGTAATATATCATAGATAATAAAATTAGTTGAATCTTTTTATGACATTAAAATTCAGTATGTACCTCATAAATCAACTCCTTAAATTGTGCTGAATCAATTCTTCGAATGATGTTCACATTAATTGCCTTCTTATTAGTATGATCTATGACACTTTGACCACGTGTTAGACTGCCATTTAATTCAATGTCCATGTGCCGTTGAATTGTATTGTTTATCATGTTCGGGTACAAAATTGATGCCACCATAAAAGCATCACATGGTAACCAGTCACTCGCTGGATTTTTATAAATCGCCTGCTCCGCGCGATCAATCAGCTTCCAAGCAGGACCTCCTCTCTTGGTGAGATTCTCATTACGCCATTTCTAAAACAGTAAGACAATATTAAAGGGAAGCATCATTAAAGTAGAAATCTATTTACGAGTGGAATTTTGCTATTCAGACATCCTTCCCATGTCATCAGTGTAATTGGACAACCAGCACAAAAGAAAACATTATGAGCAGCTTCCGGGTCCATCCAAAAATTAAATTCTCCTGCTTGTGTCACATTACCTACACCTTTGTGATTGCCACCCATTACAAACAACTCCTTAATGCTACTTCTGGCCTCCTTATAGTATCTCATGAGAAGACCAGTGTTTGTCAATGGTCCCATGTTGATCAAAGTGATCTCATTTGGATTGTTGAGAATTAATTCGCTGGTAGCCTGTAGTGCAGACTGTGGCTTTACGATTGACAAATCTGGTTCACGATCGTGCTTCAAATCTCCAAACCCATCGACACCATGATAAAATTCATCTGGATTACAATTGGCAAGTACAGTATCGACGGAACCCATGTAAACAGGTATCTTAAAAATAAAGATGTTGAGGCATAAAACGGAATATTCTTGGGAATACACGTACATCAGTCCGGTTAGCAACTTCCAAAAGGCGAACTGTATTCCTGGTTACATTTAATAAAGACGTATTCCCTCGGGAACAAACAATCATTTCAATTTTGAGCATTTTTTTGAGCTCTGCTGATAGAAGAAGATATAAGGCGACGGCATCATCCGTACCGACATCACAATCAACAATTACACGTCTGCAAGAATGTGGATTGGACTTGGAAAGGAATTTCTGTTTTTGGTGTTTAGGTTTAGACAGTTTGCGCTTTTTATAGTCCTTGGTGAGGAATCTTATTTGTCCAAGAGTAGGAACGATAGAACTCATAATACAATTGGCATACATTTTACGTAGATGCAATTTCGGTGCATTTTGCTTAATACATTGATAAATGGAATTTAGATGGTTGACAAACCCGAAATGACTGTACTGACAATATAAACATTTTTCTGACAGAATATCTCAATCACTAAATAATCTAAATGAACTAGAAGAGAATTGCTACTATTTTGCTTGTAACACACAATAAATTCGTACGTTTGAATGTTTTATATAATAAAGTTATAGAACTAAAAACAACTTTTCGAAAGATCTTACTGCTTACAGTAAGTACATCCAATCAGTTTTGATTAGTTGACCGTGTAACTATGGCTCAACTCCTCACACTTGCATCACTTCCCTTCGCTAATTACAACAGTAAATTGATCACTTTGATGTTATAAATATAATGTTTTATATTTATATTAAGCAGTAATATCACAATGTGTTAAGGAATACCACGTGTGGTACGCTGTACACGTTCTGAGGCACTTTTGCTCCGATCATTTTGCCTTTGCGGCATTGTGTGTCTGTAACAAATCGCCATATAACCATTTATCCAATTAAATAAGATCATGTCTTACCTTTTCGGCAATCTCCTTCAAATGCTTGGCAGTGACTATGCCTGTTGTTTCTACCATGTCTCGAAATATTCCCTTCTCCTTCTGTAACAACATGTGAGGTGAATCGAACTCCACCACTCTTCCATCGTCCATCACCAAAATCTTATCGGAATCCATCACAGTATGCAGTCTATGTGCAATAGTCAATACAGTACAATCTGCAAACTTCTTTCGAATTGTCTGCTGAATCAACGCATCCGTATGAGGATCAACGTTAGCAGTAGCTTCATCGAGCACTAGTATTCTGTTATTCCGAATAATTGCTCTAGCTAAGCAGACGAGTTGTCTTTGGCCAACACTATAGTTAGAACCACCTTCCGAAATATTCGTGTGAAGGCCTTGAGTCATCTCAGCAACGACTTCTTTCAACTCCACCTGCTCCAAGGCATTCCAAAGAACGTCATCATTGTACTCATCAAACGGATCAAGATTCTTTCTCATTGTACCCGAAAATAAAATAGGCTCTTGTGGAATAATTGACACTTTTGATCTAACAATATGCAGTGGAAGTTTGGTCGTATCAATGTCATCAATAATAATGGCACCTTCAAGTTCATACAGTTGAAAGAGTGACACAATAATAGATGATTTTCCTGCTCCTGTCCTACCAACGATTCCGACTTTCTCAGCGGGATGCACAACAAAATTTAATTGTTTCAGCACCGCTGGTTCATGTTCTAGGTAACGCATGGTAACATTCCTGAATTCGAGTTTACCCTTATCAAGCCATTCTTTGGTAATTGATACATTGCTATCTCTCTCTGGTTCGTTATCAAGTTTCGTGTATTCTAGAATTCTTTCAACTGATGTCATCTGATTTTCCAGTTCACTCCATTGCCTCATTCCCCACTGCAATGCGCCCATCAAGCCCATGTATTGAGTGATAATCAACCCTAAATCTCCTCCATACATATTCGTATTCACCGCGAGCAATACAATAATTACCAAGGCAATAAATATGGCACAAAGGATGTCCAACCAGAAGCCAAACGCACGAGTTGATGCAATAAAGAGAAACCAAGCTGAACTGTGCAAATCTTGATAGCTGTCAAACTCCTTTATCAACATATTTTCCGCGGAGAAAGCACGGATGGTACTGAGGCCATTCATTGTAACCGTCATTTGGTTGAAGATTGGACTTCGAGCTGCAATGAAAGATAAAATATAAATTTAGTCAAGTGTTAAATTTGATTTCAATGGAGCAACATACTTATTCCTTCAATTCTCTTCACACATCTACTTGTCTTCAAAGAGATAACCCTCAGGATGTAAAACAGACCAGTCAAGACCAACGCAGGTGGTAACAACATTGGATTCACAATACTTGTCAAGACAATGGTACCAGCCAATAATAAGAAAATCCCAGCACAATCGGTAATAATATAAGGTAAATATTCATCCATCACACCTAAATCCCTTGAGAACCTATTCAAAATTCTCCCAGTTGGATTAGCATTGAAGAATTTCATCTTAGCCTTCTCCAACTGTTCGAAAATGTAGTTGTGCAAGTTGACTGAAGCTTTCATCAAGAAGATAAAGACAAATAGATTGTGAAATATTGATAAGAAAATAGTAGCAATTGTAATTCCTGTATACTCATAAATTAACTCAGTTCTTGTAGCATTTTGAACCGCAGAAGACATATTGCCACTCAACGCAAAATACTGCTCCATATTGACCCAATAGGTGATGTAGTAATCTGCTACTCTCGAAACAACTTCAAATGCTAAAAATGCCATAACTAAGCAAAACAAAACGAAATAATTTCCACCTGCTCGGAAGTATCTTCGATAGGTTTTAGCGGTAACTGTTCCCGACGATACATTTTCTTGTTCCATTTGTGGTTCATCATCTAGATCATCTAATAAGGATTTAATCTCATCACTTTCCGAATTGACAGAGTTCTGTCTCGATTTAATTTTTCGCACATCCACCTCTTCCTCAGCTGATTGGAAATCTTCCAGGAGTTTAGCAAAGTCGAGACCACTGCTTTGTAGTTCATTGTATGTCCCAGAACCGCCTACCGTGCCATTATTCAAAATCAAGATGTTGTCAGCACTCTTTAAATATTGCAATTGATGGGTGATTAAAATACAGATTTTATCCCCGAGGAATCCACGTATACATTCATGGAACATTTTCTTTCCAACATTAGCATCCACAGCAGATAATGGATCATCCAACAGGTAAATATCGGCCTTTTTGTAGATACATCTGGCTAAGGTAACTCTTGCCTTTTGACCTCCACTCAAAGTTTTGCCACGTTCACCTACTAAGGTTTTATCTCCATGTGGGAGTTGTGCAAAGTCAGAATCCAGTTGGCATACTTTGCATACTGCGCGATACCTTTGTTCGTCATAATTGTCACCAAATAGAATATTCTGTCTGACGTTACCAGAGAATAACCATGGTTCTTGAGCAGAGAAGGATATCTGACCTGATATTTGCACTTGTCCCGCAGTTACTGGAAGTTCAAAGAGAATGACATTAAGTAAACTGCTTTTCCCACTTCCAACTGGACCTATTATAGCGAAGAGTTGTGGATTGGTGATGCTAATGTTGATATCAGAAAGGGTTTCATCAGATTGATCCTGGTTCCACTTGGCGAAGACTTTGCTGAGAATGACTTTAGGTGTGGATGATTTCAATGAGCTTCCAGTGAGTCCAGTAGTGCTACCATTTTCCTTTTTATCTACTTGATCTTTCTCTATGTTGTCCATGGCTGCGATCACTGGTGGCGGCATCAGCATTTTATCGGGAAGCTCTTCAGAATCCAAGAACTTTTTGATACGCTTGATAGAGATGTTTACCTCAGCTAAAGAAGTTATACTAATAGTAAAAAGGAAAGTGATTGTTGTCTTCATCACGTTGTAGATTGCTGTGATGCCGAAGGCTGTTTCAGCTGTAACGCTGTTACCCATTAGTACGTAAGATACCAAACTAATGAAGATGGCAGTACGGGAAGCAAAAAGCTCAATAGAGTACGTCAGAGCAATAAGTATTTTGTGTGCACGGATGGATTGAATTTCTTTTCTAAGATTAAAATAGTATTTATATAAACACGTTATAATTTAATTGTAAGACTCACGCTCTACTTAGGGCAATCAATTTTGCAAATGGCTTCTCCCATGTGTACATCTTAATCACTTGTATACCAGAAATAATCTCATTCATCAGTCTCACACGTTCATCTGTTCGTAAGGCAGTTCTAAGACGTAGAACTGAAGTTCTTTTGGCCATAAACACTAAAAACAATCACATAATATTAAGAAACAAGCGTGATTCCAAATTAAGCTATAACTTACTTTGTATTGGAATAAACATCAACAAGAATCCAACTCCCAAAAAGCACGCAACGCCAATCTCTTTATACAGGAAGTAAATCGCCACAACCGACTGAATTGGAGCCACCCATGAAAAGTGAGCCAGGACAAAGCCTTGATCAAACTTGCTCACATCATTCGAGAGTAAATTCACAACATGACCGACTGTAGTCCGCCCCAATGCACTTTTGCTCAATCTTAGTGTCTTTCTGTAGACTAAGGCACTGCAAGAGACACGCATTTTCATCGCCACGTGCATTATCCACATCATCGAAGGATGGGATAACACTCGATCCATACTCATACATAGTATTAGTCCTGCTGTGTAGTAATAGGCTTCTTCGTGCGTTATCACCATTTCGGTCTGTGCAAAGTACGAGACCAACTTTCCTATTAGAATGGGTGTAAAAATACTGGAAAATTTTGAAGATTGTAGTTAATTAATTAACTTGGGTTGTAGAGGTCAATAGTTACATTGATATAAGTTCCTTAAAAAGCGTCATAAGGCCAGTTCCGAGAAATTCGAACCAGAAGGTGCGGAGTATAGCTAGATGTAGTGACCATTTTTTGTACTTGTTTTTGTAGCGATTATAGAATTTTTCCAGTTTCTCGCTGATGTACTTAGAGCGATGTTCATCAAGTGGTTCGAAGAGATCGTCAACAGTGAGTTCTTTCTTAAATGATCGGTAGAAAATAGGTATCATATAACTGCAAGAAAGAAGAAGCATTAAAAGAAAACCTAAATGAAGAGAACAAATTCTATTTTAGCTAGAACTTGAATTGCAATCCTTCCTTCAGAAAGACTTGCATATGGTATTATCAACGTTTTTAAATGAAACAAAGTTCACTTAGTTCATAACAATCAAATTCCTGATTATGAACAATAAATTAACACAAAACATCTGAAAGTATTCAATGGCAAACAAGTTTTCTTTATTTTATTTAACCTACGTCGCTACAAAATATTATTATTCTGTAACCATTAAAATGTTGCATGGTTACCAAACAATTTCATACGTGTAGTGTGTGATTAATATCAATATAATAGACAAAAGTCGTTTCAATGATCATACTGGTAACTCCTAATTGGGCACAACGAGCACAATTCTATTGTATCTTAACTCCATATTAACGAGATTCGATTGCGTACAACATTCAGTTGTGACATACCACAAATGGTGATGATTATCAGAGTGCGGAAATGAATTTTCTATATCTGAACTCAGAATGGCCACAACATGCGTACAAAGTACATGAGTAATACAACGGTATGACGACTTCCATATAAATAAGGTCCCAGCAACAAATCTGTAACATTTATTTCACTATCATTCCAACCTAATTTCCTACTATCACATGTTATCAGGTTTTATTCTGTTAAGTCACTGCAAATATGAGTTTACTTTTCATATACAGAATGAGTAAGCATATATAGCATTTATTTGCACATGAAGAATTATTTGAGTCTACATATTCTTTGTTTTGTTAAATCACGTGTTTGGTACTGACTTTTGCGAAGCACTTATTGAGTGGAAATATACCGACGCATTGGAAGGATTCAAGTGACTAGAGTCTTCCACTCTCAATCTCAACTATCTCATAAACATTTAGAGCGAATAACAACTGGCTTGCTTATAGCATTACAGAATGGAAATCCAAATGGTGTTATCAATTAAGCAGTTTAATCTCTAAGCGATTAAACATGCTTTGTTCTATGTTAAATCAGTAAGGAGTGGCCTTGGTTGTGGTGTAGCATATCGCTCTTTATTTAAATATTCCTAATAAGCATTAATTAGGTCTTTTGTCTTTCACTGTATTCTATCCTAGTCTATCAATGAAGACTCTCTTGATTATAATCATAATATCCTCAGAATTTCTCAAAATCTTACCATGTTAAACCATGCAAATAATTAATATGGCGAAATTATTATCAATCGTAAAACGCACCTCGCAGTATTCTGTGCTGTTCGCAGTGTACGAAAATCAATGTGTTAGGGGTCAATGTCAGTAGAAGCCGCCGTGACTGGCGACGGTATAATGCCGGAGGCGGCCTGCGCGTAGTAGAATTGAAATACTAGGTGAGTAGTCCTAGTTTTATCCACTATTTACATGTTTGAGAGCAGAGTATTTGACTGTTTGACTATTTAAGTAGAACTTGAATGACACACAAATACGTAATGATGAGTACATTTTGATTATGTATTGGTTGTGGATGAACCGTGGAATGTTAAAATGCCAGTAGTAGAAAACAACTTGGAGTTGTTTAGAAGTGAAAATATTCATTGAATTGAGGCGGTTAATTGTTTATGACTCGAAAATCGGTTGAATATTTAAATTATTTGTGAATAATCGATAATTCACAACAGTTGAACTGTCACATTGATAGTACTACGAGTTAATTATCTAAATTTGAGTTGGATTTACATCAAAGAGTGGTTCTACGGAATTTTAATGTCATTTGTGAAATGCAATCCATGGAATACTAAACTGCGTACATTTTTAGTTTGTTCTCATTGATAGTTCTTTCAATTATAATAATAACATGCCGTGTTTTCCTTAAACAGTAAATAAATGTAAAGAACAAAACAATAAGTTTACTAATTACAATCGTATTACATAGTTCAATCTTACACCCAAAAATTGGGTACAAAAGAGTTGAGGATGACTACATAGTTCGATTAGATAAAAAATGATGAAAATGTGACATGTCCTCGATCATTAAATCAGTTGTGTTTCACTTATTCCCACTTCATTCACAAACAAATACATTATCTAACTCTGTACTACGCTTCCATATTCATAAACTAGTTATGTTGTGACGATATTGCCAAAAATGATGAACGTGGAGAACATGTGGTGATGATTGATTCAGGATACGATGAATCAAATGTCCCCGATTACAATAACACATATTGACAAATAAAAGTAGCTTACACAAGGAACAACGATGATAAAAAGTTGCTACTCGCCCTTGGATTCGGCTTCCGTTTCTCTCGCTTTTCAGCCTCCATTTTTGTGTTTAAATTGATATGAAAGTTCACAATATTTAACTTAAGTAGAATCACTTTTTACTGCTAATAAAAATACTGACAATGAATTTATCGGGTCAAAGTTTCTTATTAAGCTGCTATTAAGTAGTAAACCTTAATCAATTTGTATTCAGTGTCTCACTAAATGTTACGCGTGCTTTTCGCCAAATTGACTCATTATAATTTCAACATTAACTATATTTTGCACTCACATCACGTGGGGCCTGAGCCAGCTGACTGGCTCGCAAGGCGTCCAACACCGCACTGAAATAGAAGCACCATCACCGCCGCCGAGCGCCGAGCGCCGAGCGCCGAGCGCGCCGCGACGCGATTCACAGAATGGAATGAATTGCGAATGTTGCGAGCTGGCGTCATACGCCACACGATATGATCACGTTTGAGCTGTGTTTACATGCAGTTGATGCACGTTGGTAATGATCAGTCCTCCACACTTGCAACATATTTCAATTCATTTTAATTGTTCTGTTCCTTACATCTTATGTGTGATACTTTAGTCTTACAACATTAACTTACATCTTGAAATGCATAGAAATTAGTAGCATGCATATAAACGGTGAAAGTCACCTTTCAGTTGTTTTGCTTACCTACGAACCGTAAGACATTTGTCTTCACACGTTGATATTGATTTTATTTTGACTTTGCGTGATTCGACAAGATTTATATATTCATATCAACGGCGCAATATTGTGCAATTATACAATTTTTTATGGACATTCTTATTATGTTTGGCTGCCTTGTTACGTTGATAAAAAAAAATCAACAAAATGTAGTTCAATGTTGTAAAGCATGGGCCAATAGTCTTCAAATAAAAACCAGTAAACCAGACCTTGTAGATTCGTAGTAACCCTTTTTGTTAAGCCACAATTGAGGCAGGTAAGTTTCAAGATCTTAACTTAATTGAAAAGCCAGTCAGGCAGGCACCAGTGAACCAGTCGTACAACTTACTGAACTACCCTCTGCTAGAAGATTTATGTAGTGCAGCAACCTGAGATTTACTTTAGGACTTTCAAAGTGAAAAAGAAATTTGCGAATATACCTGTGATATACCTGGGAGACAAGTTGCAATTGCACCTTTCTACAATAACAAGTAAGTAAACTCGTCTTACAACTTACTATTTAAAGTTCAAAGAATATTTAGACTTTGAAAGTTTATCAATTTCAATGAAAATATCTAATATATGCCTAATACAATTTAATTTAACTTGAGTACACTCCATTTGTCCTTGAAACATGAGAAATTAATGTGTTATAAAAATAAATAACTGCTCATCAATCACTTGAGATATATAACATTCTGCGTTTGCGAAAGTAGTGATTAATTTGTGGTTAAGTCGAATTTAATAAATCGTAAACATGTTCAGCATTAGAGCAATGAATAACTGTTAAAGTGTTCTCAAGGTAAGAGAAAATGCCCGATGTACTAATATTTTCTACTTTATTACTTACTTCATTAAGTAATTTATTAATTCTAAATTAAATAAAATTAATTCAACAGATAACAACTTTCTATCTAACAATAACTCACTTGAAAATCTCCATTTAAATTATTGACATAAATAACACTGGAACAGCATATTTTCGATCGAGAAGACATTAACGGCACACGATTAAATATGATGTTTTATGAAAACGGGTTTATCAAAATTTTCGAATTACAGATCGTCGATATTTTTAAGTTCGTTTTTAGTGTTTGGCCGAATTTTGGTTACGATTTGATATATTGTCCCATAACTTCCGTTATTATTATTAGATCATTTTCAATGATCTGTTTTCAATAACAATTCGACAATAAATACCAAAGAAATGTGTAAAAACGTGATTTGTTTATCTTTAATAGTTTCGAAATTATAAGTTCTCAAAGTGAATTTTAGTGAAAAAATGCAGACGCCGATGTGAACGTATATTCCGAACAAATATACATTTGAAATGAAATGAAAGAATATTCATGTATTTAGAAAATTAAACTTTAAAATTGCATATAGAACAAACAACAAGATATTCTAGAAACTTGATAATCTATTAAATCCTCTAAACATCCACAAATCCAGCGGCATATAACCTACAATTCTTGTCCATCCAGTTAAAACCAACAGAAATTTCCAAATCCGGTATATTATTCTCACTTTGCTAACCATTTAATTGAACATTCACACGCAGGTAACAACATAGATACAACACTAAAATTATTAAAAGCAGATAATACACATTTAGATATTAAACAAAATCTTCAACATTTACAAACAAAAACGGAATAACCCAAAACTTCTTAATGAGCACACCCAGTCACACTTCCAGACAATGTTTAAACCCTTAAGATTAATCTCAGATCCTCAAAATCCACTCAATAGTACCAAATCAGAAACTATATAAATCGGAAACAATCATAAATGGCTCCTACACTGAAGAAGGCAACATGCCGAAAACGTTATACCAAGTGACAAAAAGTAAGTGTGTAGTGAAGTTTTATCAACATATAAAAGATAAAGAATTTAATGAAAGCATGTTTGCAGTGTTGAGTGCACACGCGCGCACAAGTACGACACGGTGTGTCACGATACACGTGCCCACTCAAACATCTACAATACAATAGGGGTTTCATATTACTCAAGCATTGCTCGCCAATTTTTTGACTGAAAAAATTCTATGTCAAAAACTAAATGCGTCAAGAGAATGGGAATACTAGTATCGTATTGTACAACCTATACTTAATCGAGTGAACATACTTTCATTTCATTCCAAAAGTTCAGAATATGCGTTCATATCGGCGTCTGCATTTTTTCACTAAAATTTACTTTGAAAACTTTCGAACTAATAAAGATAAACAAATCACATTTTCATATATTTCTTTGGTACCTATTCACGAATTGTTATTGATGATAGCTAAATGATCTAACAATAATTACGAAAGTTATGGGACAATATATCAAATCACAACTAAAATTCGATTAAAATCGAAATTAAAAAAAATCGACAATCGACGATTCGAAAATTTTTGAAATCTCGTTTTCTTAGAACATCTTGATTAATTAAGTGCCGTTAATAAAATGTCGATCGGGAATTTGTTGTTCAACAGCGTAATAATAATAATAATAATAATAATACATTTGGTACATATACAATCAGTCCTTCAACCATATTGTATATATTGTACAACGTTTACCTCAATTACAATATCACTTATTCAATACATCATAGTACTACAATGTAACATAATACATAATTGAAAATCTATTATTGTCGTTACTATAATATTACTGCGGTTTGTAGTAATTAATCACACTACGTTTTAACGCAAACCACTAAACAATTAACCAAACATTTGTTCTGGTTAGTCAAAAATAATCTGTTAGTATTTCACAATCTTTTCCAACAATAAATACGCCACGTGCATAAAACATTTACACTCTTACACCTTATCAACAACTTATCAACTGTAATGCTATTTAATTTTGTATCAAGTAATAATTGTGGCCCCCGGTTTTCTGACGACAGAGACGCTAATGACAATTCACAAAATACAGTTAATAAAAGTGGCAGTTGGAAGCTTTACTTGCATATGTATTGGAAAATTTTATGACAATTTTCAGGCCCCGAGAACAATTTCATAATGAGTAAATGTTTGTGAACAACCTGCATGCATCAACTTGTTTCTTGATAAGAAATTACTATAATTTAAAGATTTTTTTTTGTTAAAACTGCAATTTGTTGGTGAATGACGTGAATAATAGAAGCTAAATAATATTCATTTGCATGTTGCAAGAAAATTTGCAAATGTACCGATTGGATTTATTTGTTTAAGGCTTTCAGTCCAAGGTCAGTTGTTAAAAGCAGCAGATATGGGAGAATTTGTATTTATTTAATCTGTCTTATTTATCACAAGTCAATTGATTGAGTGAAATCGAACAATAAGTAATAAAACGCTCGGAACTTATATCACATTAATATTAGCTTATTAAACAAACTGTAGCATTAAACCAAAGCATAGTGTTTTGACCCTGTTAGACGAGATATTACCACATGTCGATAACAACTCCCAACAATTGAACATTCGAACATTAACATTCGTACTGTTGACATTAACTCCACGCCTAATTTCTTCACTTAATTTGTTGTTAAACCATGTAAGAGAAGCAATAATCGTATCTTACGTAATAGTCATTTATTTACATATTTATCTCAAACATACAAATTTTCCAGAACACAATGGAAATCACTTTCAATGGGAAGCGAGCACTCGTCACTGGTGCTAGCCAAGGTCAGTATTTAATCTGAGCACTTAGTTTATCTCTAGAGTTACATAATTATTAATATTTGACATTTGAATATTTGACACCCACATTACGAATTAAAGGAATTGGACGTGACATCGCACTTCAACTAGCAAAATGTGGAGCTAAAGTTATTGCGTTGGCCAGGAACAAAAGTCTTATGGGTTGGTTGGAAAGTTATCTGATTGGTAACAATTTCAATGCGTTTTCTTGCAGAAAAATTGAAGGCGGAACATCCGAATATCGAAATAGCAATCGCTGATTGCTCTAATTGGAGCGAGACTCAAAAAGTACTCGACTCTTTAGGACCTATTGATTTACTAGTCAACAATGCAGGTGTTGCTGTTTTGGGACCAGTTGGAAGTATTACAGAAGCGGATTGCAACAAGTAAAATCAAATACTGTCAACTGCACTATTTAACTTTTTTCTATTATCAAATAAATCTAGGACTTTTGGAATCAACGTGAAAGCAGTTATCCAATGCACCCAACATGTGGCTAACTCCTTAAAACAACGGAAAGCTAAAGGATCCATTGTTAGTATTTCCTCCCAAGCAGCGACTGCAGGTCTTCCAGATCATGCAGTGTACTGCACAAGTAAAGCAGCTATTGATGGTTTTACCCGTTGTGCAGCTACAGAATTAGGCCCTTTTGGAATCAGAGTGAATAGTGTTAATCCTACGGTGATTATGACTGAAATGGGAAGGTTGCATTGGTCAAACCCCGAAACAGCAGGACCGATGTTAGCAAAGATTCCTATGAAAAGGTATACAACACAAAATACATCACAATATACAAATTGAAAATATTGTTTCAAGGTTTGGGGAAGTCCATGAGGTAACAGATGCTGTTTTGTATCTTCTGAGTGATAAATCTTCGATGATTACTGGGACATGCCTTCCTATTGATGGTGGTTTTATGGCTAATTAATTAATAAGGATATGATTGCATCATAATATTACACCAATCAATAATAGTTGCCAATTTACAGTGTAATTAAACACTTTACATAACAAACAATTAATCAACGTTCCATTAAAGTCCATCACTTACAAACTAGATAAGAAATACTCCATTCAATAATATTAACGTACAAACACTCGATAAAATATATACCATCCAATCCTATCACGTTATAAATTGCAATAATTATTTATTTTTGTGCTCTAAATTCTGGTCCTCATAGAACCGCTCTGCCAGTCCAACTTGTGCTGCCATACTGTGAAAAATCCCAGCCCGTCGTTGTATTAATCTCCTCGGAGAGTCAAAGTCAATCACCTCTCCATTATGCACAACCACAATCCGATCAGAATCAATCACAGTGTGCAGTCGATGCGCGATCGTGATAATCGTACAATGCATAAACAACCTCCGAATAGTCGCCTGAATCAATTCATCGGTAGCAGGATCAATATTAGCCGTAGCTTCATCCAAAACTAAGATTTTATTATCTCTTAATATGGCACGTGCTAAGCAAATCAATTGCCGTTGGCCTACGCTAAAGTTACCCCCACCCTCAGCTACTTCTGTGTTGAGTCCATCTTTAAGACATTCGACGTCGTACTTGAGTTCTACTTCGGCCAAAGTATTCCAGAGTTGCATATCAGTGTGTACTTCCTCCGGGTCCAAATTGCTACGAATTGTTCCCGCAAACAAGACGGGATCTTGTGGGATAATGGAGATCTTTGATCTTACAATTGATAGCTCAATGTTCTTGATATCAATATCATCGATTTTGATATGTCCTTTTATGTTGTACAGTCTAAAGAGTGCTGAGATTATTGATGATTTACCAGCTCCTGTACGTCCAACAACACCAATTCGTTCTCCAGGAAGGATAATAAGGTTTACGTTGGTTAGAACTGGTTTTCCAGTAAAGTAGGACAAGCACACGTTGTGGTATTCAATCTGACCTTTGGTTGGCCAGTTATCTGGATCTTTCCCAGTTTGTTCTTCCTGTTCAACTTCACCGTATTCAATAACACGTTCGACTGATGTCATTAAGTTTTCTAGTTCAGCCCATTGTCGCATTCCCCATTGAAGAAGACCCATCATACCAAAGGCTTGACTTAGAACGACACCAACTTTACCTCCAGCTCCCTGAACTACAAATGGATATAAATAAGCATCAAAATACTAGCCAATGAGCGAGAAACAAACTTCTTTCATTGGTCAAAATAAAGGTGTACACAATAAAAGTGATGTAGCACTTGCAGAGAGTATCCAACCAAAACCCAAACGCTCTGTTTATTGAAAAGAACATGTAGAGCGACGATGTGTTCAAATCTTGATGCTTTTCAAACTGCCGCGTCAATAAAGCTTGATTACCACTTGCTCTGATGGTTGCTAGACCTTCCAAGGAAGAATTCAAGAAGCCAACAACCGGTGCTCTTGCTAAAAATAACCCCATTCAATTATGCCTATTCTAGAGTTCAATAAATCTGCATTATTCAACTTACTCATTCCATCCAACCTCTTCAATCCTCTACTAGTAATCACAAAGCACCTCCGTGTCATATACATCAACACCAACATGATCAAGGTCGGAATAATCATCATAGGACTTGACACTGAAATCACAGTTGTGATACCAATTGTAAAGAAGAAAATCCTAAATGATTCGTATATCACATAAGGGAGGTGTTCATCAATAGTTCCGATATCTTTTGAAAACCTATTTAAAATATTCCCGGATAGGTTTTGATCGAAGAAAGTCATTGTAGCACTAGTAATCTTAGAGAATACTTCATTGTGAAGTACTCTAGATGCTTTGGTAGTCAATCCAAAGAAAATAAAAAGGTTGATGGAGATCGATGCAATTGCCATTATTATCAAAAAGGAGTAAACGTAAATTGTTGTAATGTGTTCACTATAGAGTAAAGTGTATTCTTCACCCTCAAAAGTGACATTGGTCAAGTTCATGCTGATGTTGTACGTTAATGTGCTCATCTTATCTTCAACCTTTAACCAATTCTGGATATAGTAGTCAAAATAACTCTGGAATATTTGTGCGAAAGAGAAAAGTATAAAGAGTCCAACAATGACAGGCCATCCACCTGCACTATCTAAAAATGCTTTGTAGACACGCAATTTTACTTTGCCTTCTTGTTTATGTTCAAGATAGAGGCGTAGATCAAGATGTTTACTACTTGTAAGAAGAGCATCTTCTTCATTTGTGTTGTTATCATCGCTGGATTCGTTTGCTATAATGATGTCTTTGTTTTCAATTGTGGCGTCAATGGAATCAACTTGAAAATCAATCCCCATGTTTTTCAAATCTTCGTATTTCCCTTCAGATTCCACTTGTCCTTTGTTTAACACAAGTATTTTATCTGCCAACTGCAAATACTTTCGGTTATGACACACAAACACAACTAATCTATTCTTGAGTAGGTCCTGGAAGCAATTTTCAAAGATATGTTTGCTTACAGTAGCATCCAAAGAAACCATAACATCATCTAATAAATAGATTTCTGATTCTTTATACATAGCTCTCGCTAGATTAATCCTAGCTTGCTGTCCTTTGCTTAAATTAAGTCCTTTGTCATTAATAATAGTATTGTCCTGCATTGGGAAACTCTTCAAATCATGTGACAATGCACAGCATTTAATAACCTTGGAATATCTTTCTTTGTTGTAAGGTAGGCCGAATAAAATATTCTGTTTGATAGTCCCAGGGAATAACCAAGGATCTTGTGATGCATAGCTCAAACTCCCAGTAACATTAGCACTCCCAGAAATAGTGTAGACTTCTTTAAGTAACATCTTCAAAAATGTGCTCTTCCCACTTCCTACATTACCAGTCACAGCAACTAATGTGGGACTAGATGCTTCAAAGTTAACCGTCTTGAGAACAGTTTGTCCTAGGAAATCAACAGTAGCAGATTTGACTTGAATCTTAACTTTGGAGTTGGTAGAGTTACTGGACAGTTCTGGAACGTTTTGTATAAGCAGTGCCTGCTTGATTCGTTTCATTGCAGAGCGAGCTTCGGCGAATTGGGACACGCACATTGGAACAGCAATGGTTAATACGAAGCGCAGATTGTTATAGCAACCAATCACAACGAAGGCTTTCTCTGCAGTAAGAAAGTTACCTTGATAGATATAGAACATGATGCAAATGTAGAAAGAGAAACGTTGTGAGATTTGACTTATGATCAACACGACTACTTTCAGGAAGAAAATTATTCGAAGTTTTTTTATTTCCTCACTGAAAAATAGCAGTTTTAGTTGGTATTAGAGGAAGAGAGCAAGAAGATATATTACATTCTAATGTTGTTGGTTAATTTAGTATAATATCCCCCCCAATTGTAAAATTTTAAGAGTTTGATTGATGTTAGAATTTCTTGCATGCGTTTTATTCGTTCATCTGTTTTAGACGCCATTTTAAATCGGAAATATTTCGTAAACTTTGCAATATACACTACAAAATAACACAATTATTTCGCTTCTGTAAAGCAGCAGAAAATTATATTTTAGCAACTTTTTATAAAACAGGAAGCAATAAATTGTAAGAAATTCGGACTCACCTTGAATTGGTATCAAACAAACGAGAAGAGCAACACCAACAAAACTCGCTTCCTGGATCTGATGGTACATCATATAATTAACAATAACCAACTGTATTAACCCAATCCATAGATCGTGAAAGAATGTAATAGCTGATTCGAAGGCAGTCACATCTTTACTCACTAAAGTAACCAATTTACCACTAGTCAATCGCATTAAAGAAGCAGTCGTCAGCCTTAAAGATTTTCTGTAAATCAATGAAATGAGTGCAGCTTTTATTTTAATGCCCAAAATCGACATTAGAAAGTGGTAATGATGATTAAAGGCACTTCCAATGAACCCACTGACAATCAACATCCCTCCATAGAGACACGCCATTTCCTGGGACATGTTAGAATGAGGCGCAAAGTAAGAAACTAAACGGCCCATGATTAATGGATTAGCTGTTCTATAATAATACCAGGTAACGTAAGCAATTAATCAGGTTACTGCTAATGAATTCAGATTGTTTTATGAGAACTTACATAAGTGTACTCTTGATAACAAGTGCAGCTAAACCATAGATGGCGTAGGTCCTTCCAAACACCTTCATCAACGCTCTGGTCAGTGAGTTCCTCCCAATGTCCTGTTCCTTCTCCCACTCAAACTCCAACCGGTCCCCAATGTGCGCGGTTTCGCAGTCCCGCAAGGGTTCGTACAGATCATCCTCGATGAGGTCTCGCGTCCGCGCTTTACGAAATATATCGAGGGTGTAGAGGAAAGCGAAGACATTGAAGAACCCGGCGCGTTCTCGCGGATTGCGCTGGCGGTCGACGCTCGCGCCCTGATACATCGTCCACGTGCGATGCGCCAACGGGTACCGCCGACCGGAGAGTGGCAACCGATTGATGCCCGATGCGTATCTAGCAATTCATCTGATAAGGGTAATCGGGACACCGCCGCCGGTTGCATGCTAGACCCCCGTACGTCTCCGGCGATCAAGTTTTAATTTTTTATCTCGCGTGAGGCGCGATCACAAAGACGACCTGCATGGATTGGAATTGGGATGTTTATCTGAAATATTCCATGTTGACTTGGATTAATTAAACAATGCACCCAAATGATTTAGAATGTGGAGAAGTAAATTTTATATTGAGAATTACTATCAATGATCAAATATTGTCCAGTCATCAATCATGAAGTGACCAGATGTTGGAAAAGAATGATTTGATGTGTTGTAAAAATCATTGAACATTAATTGAAATGGAATAAAACTTATGTACTTCATAATTCATCAGTCGTATATAAAAATTGTCATTGATCAATCTTATCTGGTGACT
The DNA here is from genome assembly GCA_027575565.1 of Diploeciton nevermanni. NCBI lineage: Eukaryota > Metazoa > Arthropoda > Insecta > Coleoptera > Staphylinidae > Diploeciton > Diploeciton nevermanni. Next base: position 5,752,870 of record JAODIE010000001.1, read on the forward strand.
TGCAATATTAGATTCGCATGTGTAATGAAACTATGATTGATAGTAACATAATACAGAGATTAAACCGCCAATGTTCGTAGAACAGAGTTAACTGTTCTCATCATAAAGCATCATAATCATTTCTAACTTAATGACATACCAAAGAAAGACGTTAGAATTTGAAGAATATGTCAAATATTTATTGCATTATTATATATCATTACAATTCTTCCTAACCTAATACCTACTTGTTTTCCTTTCTTTTGTTTATAGCCTCGATATCTAGAGCTTTCAAGGATCTGTTTGCTCTTCCTTCTATCCTACACTTCTGGACTGTACTGACAGAGTTAACGATTCCTTGTCAATTTATCAAGTGTTCCAAATTCTACATTTTTATGCCCACGTTGACAATCATTAAAAATACATGAAATTATCTACCGGGCACTACAGACTTCTTATTCACGTTGAAACCATCTCAACACTCACTAAATTCGAAATAAACTGAATCGTTTCTGGAAAACTATCTCTAACTTGGCAGTCTGACATTGTTATTTAACAATGGAACATGCCTAGATTGCACTTAAAGACATTAATGATTTTAATGTTGAACTAAACACTACATTCTACATGCAATTTTCAAACAATGCTCGAAGTAAACATCACTGAGTCAACTTTGCCAGTGGTCAATTAGCATCAAATAAGTCGGAAATTTTCATTTCCTGCCAATTATGTAATAATATGAATGATGAAAGATGATAAGCGATTTCACAAGGTTCGCTCAAATTGAAAATAGTTTACTTATTGTGACTTTTAAGAAAATATATAGCAAACTTTTGTTATTCATTGTTTATTCGTCTAGGCAATTCCTTCAGAAAGTAATACTTAAGATATTTATTTCAAGGATTGTGTGCTTAACACTTGTGGTGTTGATGATATTAACTTAATATTTACTTTTGTGATAAAGCAATTGATTTATAAATAAGTGATTTATGCATTAGATTTATTAGTTTATTATTTTTTGTTTAGTTGAGAGGAGATTAATAAGACGTACTTGATTATTACGTTTCCATTAGCTCGGCTTTTTTCTTTATTGCAATCTTAAGTGGAAAGTATTTATCAGATGTCTGGAACTTGCAAGTTTTCAATGATTATTTTGCAATAAAACAAGAGTTTTTTTTTATTGTTTTCTTACAAAAACAAATGATGTCGTAATATGATTAATATTCTACAAATATTATTTGTAGTTTTCTTGGTGTTGATGTAATATCTTAAGTTTACTTAAAAAAAAAGTGAAACTTTTTGAACTTGTGCAAACTAATTTAAGCTTTTTTATACTGCAGATGTCGCTAGTATTATTGTTTATATTTAAATTAATATTGAAAAACAAAATATTACACCTACAAATATATAAACGTAATTTAAAAAACCGCAAGATTAATGCATATTTTTACTGTATACCAAAATAATAAAACCATTCTAATTATCATATTCAATCACATGTTCTTTCTTAACACCCAACCTCAAAACATTACACAATTCAATTCTCAGTCAGGCCGAAAAAAAGCCGACAAAATGACCATAATTAACTTATTAAAGCATCCTAGAACAACAGCTCTTGCAAACGGTGTTAAAAATGCAATTAACGTGAGTATTACGTTAACAAAATTACTTTTATCCATTTAATTCACACAAATTATAGACTTATAGCCCTGGTCAATCCATGTCCAACTATATAAAGTATGCTGAACACAAACCGATCGAGAAAATACGAAACATAGGGATATCGGCGCATATAGACTCTGGTAAAACTACCCTCACTGAGCGAATTTTATTTTACACAGGCCGCATTACTGAAATGCATGAGGTAAAAGGCAAAGACAATGTTGGAGCAACAATGGATTCTATGGAATTGGAGAGGCAGCGAGGCATTACAATTCAATCTGCAGCTACATACACTCTCTGGAAGGAACATAATATTAATATTATTGATACACCAGGTCATGTTGACTTTACAGTAGAGGTTGAGAGATCTCTGAGAGTACTTGATGGAGCAATTTTTGTCCTATGTGCAGTTGGTGGGGTACAAAGTCAAAGTTTAACTGTAAACAGGCAAATGAAGAGGTATAATGTGCCTTGTTTAGCATTTATCAACAAATTAGACAGAATGGGAGCAAATCCTGCTAGAGTACTATCTCAAATGAGGTCCAAACTTAATCATAATGCAGCATTTATCCAACTTCCAATTGGATTAGAGAGTGAAACAGAGGGTGTTGTTGATTTAATTGGAGAGAAGGCAATTTACAATGAAGGACCTTTCGGTGAAATATTGCGGTATGATGAAATCCCGAAAGATATGCGTACGGAATGCGCTGATAAACGACATGAATTGATTGAGCATCTTTCAAATGTTGATGAGAAGCTTGGAGAGTTGTTTTTGGAAGAGAAAGCGATAACTGAAGCTGATTTGAAGGGTGCAATAAGAAGAACATGTTTGAAACGTACATTTACTCCTGTATTAGTCGGAACTGCGTTGAAAAATCGAGGGGTACAACCTTTGCTAGATGCTGTCTTGGACTTTTTACCGCAGCCTGGTGAAGTTGACAACTTTGCGCTGAAAGAACGTGAAGGACAAGAACCAAGCAAGATTAAATTAGATCCAAGTAGAAATGACATGAATCAGTTTGTTGCTTTGGCTTTTAAATTGGAAGCTGGAAGATTTGGACAACTGACATACATGAGATGTTATCAAGGTATGTTAAAGAAAGGGGAAAATATTTTCAATGCGCGTACAGGAAAGAAGATTCGCGTCTCGCGCTTGGTAAGATTACACTCGAATAACATGGAGGATGTTAATGAGGTGTTTGCTGGGGATATTTTTGCACTCTTTGGTGTTGACTGCGCCAGTGGTGACACTTTTCTTGCAGACTTAAAGCAAGACATCAGTTTAGAAAGTATTTTCGTGCCAGATCCAGTTGTCTCTATGGCAATTAATCCAGTTAATTCCAAAGATAGGGATAATTTCTCTAAAGCTGTGGCTAGATTTACCAAAGAAGATCCTACCTTCCATTTCTTCTTTGATAATGACAACAAAGAGACAATTGTGTCCGGAATGGGTGAATTACATCTTGAAATCTACGCGCAGAGGATGGAAAAAGAGTACAACTGCCCTGTGCAATTAGGAAAACCTAAAGTAGCATTCAGGGAGACATTAATTTCACCATGTGAGTTTGATTACTTGCATAAAAAGCAGTCAGGCGGTCAAGGACAGTTTGCTAGAGTCATAGGAATTTTGGAACCTTTACCTCCAAATAAGAACACATTGTTAGAGTTTGTTGATGAGACAGTGGGTACTAATGTGCCAAAGCAGTACATTCCTGGTATTAAAAGGGGATATTATACAATGGCTGATAAAGGACTGTTGACTGGAAATAAACTATCAGGATTACACTTCAGATTGCAGGATGGTGCGCATCACATTGTGGATTCTAGTGAATTGGCATTCTTTTTGGCTGCGCAGGGAGCAATCAAAGACGGTACATAAAACTTGCTTTGTATTCGACTTTAATAATTTATGCGTTTCAACTTGTAGTCTTTGAGAATGGTGCATGGCAAGTGCTTGAACCAATCATGGCCGTCGAAGTCACAGCTCCTGATGAGTTTCAGGGCGCGATAATCGCACAAATTAACAAGCGGCATGGCATTGTTACTGGCACCGAAGGTACAGAAGGTTGGTGCACCCTTTACGCAGAAGTGCCGCTCAATGATATGTTTGGCTATGCTGGCGAACTAAGGTCAAGCACACAAGGTAAAGGTGAGTTTTCGATGGAGTACAGTCGGTATTCTCCATGCACAAGTGAATTACAAGAGAAGTTGGTGGAGGATTACCAGAGGAATATGGGTCTTTTACCGGACAAAGAAAAAGCGAAGAAGAAAGGGAAAAATTGATGTGGTGGGATTTAATTGATTAGGTAATTTTCAAAACTCAAAATTTGAGTTCGAACCGAATGCAAAAAAGCAAACATCTTCAATGATGATGTTTGGAGGTGCGAAGAGTCAAATTTGTAATATATAATTTCATTATAATACAATGGATAAAATGTACAGTTAATTGAAGAATAGTTAGAAATTACTTGCCACCGCAATTTGGAGGAAATTGGACATAATGGGGTACACTGGATCGAAATTGGTTTGATTCTTTTGACGAATCAGTGATTCATATCTTTGTAGAGCACCATTGATCAAGTCGAGTCTGAAAGAAGATAATATTTTAATAATTCCGATCATTTCTAGGCCTTGGAAGTCAATTTTCTGGGTTACCTGTCGCTTTCTAAAGGATGTTCATCCAACCAGCTCGATAATTTCTTAATGGTCCATCCAGTATTTTGATGGGGACTTGCCAGTTCACTATTTGCAAAAGAAAACAACAAAAGCAAGACAGTACTATGTGGCACTGAACTTCCAGTCCCTTGACTATCAACGATTTCCTGTGGTGTTTGCGTCACTAAAGTTGCCATGGATTTAAACATTCTGTATGGCCGTCCTAAATCAGTTAGATATGGACATAAAATCTTTAATGATTGTTCTAAATATCCATAATCAGCCTGTAGTCGTAAACGACCTCCTTGCGAAATGGGCCTTAAGATTGATGTATGCCTCACCATCAAATCAATACAACGCAGTGTAATATCACTGCATTTCGTTGCGAGAATCTCTTTATTTTCAAAATGCGCTAAGAATGTCGGATAAATTCGTCCGATGAATTGTACCAGCTCACGCATGTAAGGACTGCACGGAATTTGCGTTCTTGCGGTCACTTGTAACTTGTTCCAGTCATTTTCAATGTGGATTGTTACCAAAATTGTATCTATCGTCTCAGTGATACTTTGGACTAATGGTTGTATCAATGCTGAAGTTAATACATCAAGAACTTTAAGATTTTCGGAAATTTGCTGGCTGGAATTTTGTGAAAGAGTTTCTTTCATATTGACCAGCATTCGGCTTATTTGCGTTTGAAGGTAGTACATAGTATTAGCGAGTTTGACATTAAGTTGTTGACCTGTGTTCATTGTACCAGCTAAAACGTGCAAAGATAGAGAGTAGAAATGATAATTAAATCGAGAATATCATTACCAATTACTTGTGAAGCATCCGGTCCAGTTGCCACAAATTGCTCAGTTTTAACCGCATACAATTTAATACATTTCGTAACATTCTTTGCGATCTTCTCAGTCAATTGAGTTTCAATTAGGGCTAAACTTAACTCATTTGTTATACTCCGCATTAACCCATCAATTTGGTCATGAGTGGGAGCGGAATTCTCCTCGAGAAACATGTTTTGAGTCGGTTCCAACAACCGTGTCCAAGAATTGCTCAAATAGGCATTCTCACACTTCTCTAAGATATTTCGGTTGAAGGAGAATTTGTCGTAACGTAACTTTTTGATCATATCGCAATAACATTTAAGAAGCTTCGGATAGTCTTCTTCAAGCATTTGTTGTACTGATGGCACTGCATTCCTGACTTCATCAGAGATAACATCCCCTAAAGAATGCCAGAAATTGGCTGACAAATCATCAAAATCTCGGTTTATGTTCGTTAAAGTATACTGCAAGAATTTAATTTGTTTGCACTGTTGGTAAATCTCATCAGAGAACACCTTTCCCATGTCAGTCCAAACTCTAGTTCTGAACCCTTGTGAGGATGTAAGAGTAGCTCTTCCAGGCCCTTGTTTTCCCTTAATGGACGCTGAATCCATATTGACTCGAACATCAAAAGTTGTTTTCAAACTTTCTCGACACTCCGCAAGTGCAATATCCATCGCATTTTGAACTACAGTTGTAATTGTACCCAAATTTATAAAAATCTGGAGTGCTGTTGTTGTTTGCGTAGAGTTTTCATTGAGTATTCCTTGAGTTAGGGATCCATTTGCTAGTTTAACAACTTTTTGTTGTTGTGCACGGATGTTGCGGAGTTCGGAAGTAACTGCCTCAATATCTACTAGTTCTGGATCACTTGCCAGTTGCTCTAAATTTAAAAAATAGAAAGCATCAACTTAATTCTTGAATTAATAAATATTTGACATACCTAGTTCCTGCAAAACAGTGGCTTTTTGCACTGGGTCATTTGTCAAATTAAGCTGCTTGCTCAGCTGCTGTATTCTACTAACTTGTCTTAAAATATGACTAGCTAGATGCAATCTTGACAGCACTTTTGTGTGGCTTTCCAAAGTTTGATAAGGGGTGGTAATCTGTGCCTTGAGTCTATCTGCATTTGCAAATAAATTCTCTACATGACTGTTCATGGTGTGAAGGATATCTTCCAGTTTACTGGCATGATTAGCCTGTTGTAGTAAGTCATTGTGTTTCTCCAATACTTGATTTTGTAGCTCTTTGTTCAACAATTCAATGCCTTCACCTAGTTTATGAACTTGTTCACTTATTGATAAACTCTGAACAAGGGAACTCTTTGCAGTGGAATGAAGAAAATGTCGGTAGAATTCTAAAATTATAAATTTATTTAATAAAATGCACTAGTTTATTATCAATAATAAATTATGAGTTTAAGTTAATTCAAAATAGTTTGCATTGTGCTACAGGACATTATAGCCTTACCATCTTCTTCCATCTGCTGTCTTACACTATTTTCGTACATTTTAATGAAATAATACACTATTTCTAGATTTTATTATATTTTACACGTTTAACAACTATACAAAGTTAATTTGCAATCGTGTGTAGATTCGTTGCGGACAGAATCTGTCACCCATCTGTTTAATATAGGCTGCCCAGTTTACTTTCGTTAATTAAATTATTTCGCCACACGATAGGACTGTTTATTTGCAAAGTTTTAGGAAATTTTCACCTCATAAAATAAATAAGGAGATTGGTTGAGTAGCAACTGTTCTAAATTATCTATAAAAAAAAACATTTGACAAGCGTTTTTCACCGACAGACTACAGCTGACGTCGGGTATCTCGCTCAAATCCATTCGAAACATAAGTGCCAGTTTTGCCTGCGGCTAACCGATTTTCGTCTCGTGCTTGTCTTCGTGCTGGTTGCGCGTGGCCTGCTAGTAGCAAAGGTAATTTCAATTTTAAGGTCAGAGGTGAGTTGATAAAATGGCTTTCGTTATGCGTCTCGGCGGTACTCCAGTGAGAGCCGCGCTTCGTACCGTTCTGCGCTATCAAAGAGCATCCATATCCACCAGCATGGTGAGTAAAATAAGTGTTATGTCATCACACCCATTATTTTTACAAACTCCCTTACAACACCTACCTATTCATAACACATGAGAAATCGTCATTCGTAGCATCGATAGAACACTGCTTAGTTGGGATTGATAGTAGTGATAAACGTCAATTTGACAATTAGGAACTAAAATCATGTTAGTCACGTTTATCGTTTTTAAAAAATCAGTTGTCATTCGAGATGCTCATTTAAATCTTTCGTTTCACTTCGTTCATCTAAATCATGTACGTGTAATAATCAGTATATTGCTGAAATTGAACGGCGGCGGTCAAGCAAAGGGATAATGAATACAATTGAAGAAGAGCCAAGTGCTGTGAACGTATGCACACATTATTGCGAATTCTGCCATTATTTGGAAACCCACCCTCAAGATCTTGAAGATGACGGATCATGTCTTCGATGTGACCTGTGTTCAATTCACCAAGGAAAAACCGATTGCGAAATTTGCTGTGAACAATTGGAGACAGAATTATGCGGCATGTGCTGTGGGCCGATTGAACAATCCAGGGCAAGTGTGCGGAGTTTCAGAGGAGGTGCACCCGTTGCTGGACAACCAGGTGAAGTGTTATATGTTACTGACCCGAACCATCAACTGGATAAAAATTATATAAAAGTTTATGGCATCTGCGCATGCAATGACCAACCGAAGATTAAATCGATCATCAAAGTGGCGAAACCTCCCACAATTACAGTGGGAACCTGCACTGGACAGATTGCAAAACTCTTGAAGACAGTCGGCATAGGAGAAGGTTGCGAAGAATGCTGTGAAGTAGAAGTTAAAAGCCCGAGGGCTTCAGTTAAAAGCGGTGAGGATGTTGAATTGCTTGTGGATGATACAACTTTGATTGCTCAATGTGCATGTATTCCTGGGAAGGGCTATAAGATCAGACCTAGACTATTGGCACCCAATGAGGAATACCCCAAGTGTTTGTGTGAAGATTCTAAAGATACGGCTTGTGACGACTGTTGCCAAACTGAAGGAGAGTACAAGACTCTCGAGGATACGATTTGCGATGATTACATTGCTGACGTGAATAAAATGAGTGTCGAAATGGGAGTCATAGAGGAGGCACCCGTCGAAGAATCTCTAGCATCAGATTCTAATATGGATGTACCTAGTACAACTGCTAAAGATAATCAGTCTATTAGTTTTCATCCCGCTACACGTTATAGGTCTAAATCTAATTCTAAGAATTTGAAGGGTTCAAAAAAATCACTAAATAGGTCAAAAACGTCGATTAGCAAAACAACTTCATCTAAAATGATTGAACTCCCTATACAATTATATTATATTAGTACACCAACCCAATACAACTATCCAATAACTCCTGATTCCTTTCATCGTTATTTGCTTCCATCCAAGCAATCCCACCTAGTCCAAACGACAAGTTTACAAGGATTGCTCAAACGAAGCGTTACTGGATTCCAAGGGATTGCTGCATCTTATGGTTATGCTAGAACTCCTAATGGATATATTCCTGCATTCCTCCCTGTCAATTCCCAAATGTTATGCGCACACTGTACGCGACCAATGAGCAGCGTTGCAGTGTGCGAAGCCCCCCATTCATCGGTTCTTATTTTGTGCTCTTTTGTTGTAATTTTGTATTGATGTTTTTTTTTTCTTGTTAATAGGCCAGCATGAGGAAGGAATCCGACACGATGGGCACGTTGGATGTCCCTAACGACAAATACTATGGCGCTCAAACTGTGCGCTCAACGATAAATTTTCCAATTGGTGGTGAATTCGAAAGGATGCCGGTAAGAATAAGTTGCTAATAATTGCAATTGAGGTGTGATTCATTTTTTTTTATTATTCCGTGCATAATTTGTTCTGATGTAATCATTTTGCAATCCGACTAAACCACTATTGTTTCCTAACATCCTTTTACAAATTGATTTTGCTAACCTTCATTTTCTATTGGCTGTACACTATGTGTACATAGTTAATAATGTTCAATATCCTCTTTTCTCTTAGTACCCAATTATTATTGCCATGGGCACGCTAAAAAAGGCAGCGGCTTTGTGCAATATCGAATTCGGCCTGGACCAAAATCTTGCTGAAAACATCGCCAAAGCTGCAGATGAAGTAATCAGTGGTAAATTATATAACGACCACTTCCCCTTGGTCATTTGGCAAACTGGATCTGGGACTCAGACCAACATGAATACTAACGAGGTAATTGCCAACCGTGCCATTGAACTGATGGGTGGTGAGCTTGGCTCCAAGAAACCAGTACATCCTAATGACCATGTCAATAAATCTCAAAGCAGCAATGACACTTTTCCCACAGCCATGCATATTGCCACTGCAGTTGAAATTCACTGCACTCTGATGCCCGGTTTGAAGATGTTGCATGAAAGTCTTAACTGCAAGGCTCAGGAATTCTCCAATATTATTAAGATTGGACGCACTCATACTATGGATGCCGTTCCGTTGACTTTAGGGCAGGAATTCAGCGCTTATGCTACGCAGGTTGAGTATGGTATTCAGCGCGTTGAGGCAACTCTGCCTCGTTTGTATAACCTTGCTCTTGGCGGTACTGCTGTGGGTACTGGCCTTAACACTCGCATTGGTTTCGCTGAAAAATGCGCCGAGAAAATCTCTGAACTTACAGGTTTACCTTTTGTAACTGCCCCGAATAAATTCGAGGCACTTGCATGTCATGACGCGATTGTTGAAGTCTCCGGAGCCTTGAACGTCATTGCCACGTCTTTGATGAAAATCGGTAATGATATACGCTTCCTGGGATCTGGTCCCCGTTGCGGTTTAGGTGAGCTTAGCTTGCCGGAAAATGAACCTGGAAGTTCCATCATGCCTGGTAAGGTAAACCCAACTCAATGTGAAGCTCTTACCATGGTGGCTGCTCAGGTCATGGGTAATCACGTAGCTTGCACTATTGGTGGATCTAATGGTCACTTTGAACTTAACGTATTTAAACCGATGATGGTTGCTAATGTTTTGCGCTCCATTCGTCTCATTGGCGACTCTTGCAAAGCATTCACCGAACACTGCGTCGATGGCATTAAGGCTAACGAGGAAAATATCAAAAGGATTCTCAATGAGAGTCTTATGTTGGTAACTGCTTTGAACCCACACATTGGCTATGATAAGGCTGCACAAATTGCCAAGACTGCTCATAAGGAAGGCAGCACATTGAAGGAAGCTGCACTTAAGTTGGGTCACTTAACTGAGGAGCAATTCAACGAATGGGTGCGCCCTGAAGATATGTTGGGACCTAAGTAAATTGATCATACCAAACAATGCGCATCCTATCATGAAAACATGAATTACATTTTAATAAACCATTTTCGTTATTTTGTGGCGTACTTAATTTATTATCTTGTACATAATACGGGGGTAATCAAATAAAGCTGCCGGTGTTAAAATTTATAATGCAATGTTACTGTTAAACGAATAAAAGTATTTATTTGAAATGTAGAAGTATGGGGCATGGTCCCGCCCGCATTTTTTGTTTAACTAGTGAACAGGACTTATCTTGTTTGGATTTAATTTAGAACCCTTCATATCTCGCGTGATACGCGGTATTAGTGATCCAATCAAATGTAATAAGTTTTTCTAAACAAGAACACCTTGTACTATTACATCCATGAATTGAAACAGGTTTGCATTTATATTGCAAATGTAAGTTCCAGTAATAATAAAATAACGTTGGAATATATCGACTAAGTTTTTCCAAACCGATAGATTTCAGTTGGGACCCCAAATAAGACAATACCAGAAATCTTATTGTAAGAGTAAAAGTATACTGTGTTCTATGCTTAAGGACAGCATTACGGAGAGGCCATAGTCATCCAGGAAAATATTACATGCAAACTGCCGCTCACTGCGAAATTATATTGCGAGTTGGCTAAAAACAAGACTACATTGAAAACTGTTTTAACGGGTGTTGCTTTTTCGTCTTGATTGATATGTTAGATTACCTAATAAGTATACCTCCAGCAGTAATTTTATCTAGTCTTGGATATTTTATCTTAAACGTTATTTTTTACACAACGCAGCAAAAGGTAAACTAAATGAGAAAAGAATCGCTACGAGCAAAAATAAATTAAGAGTATCACTTGTATTACATTTTTTATTAAACATTCTTAATTTAATTGTAACCATAAGAGTTGATAACCTTCTGGTAGGGGGCAATCTGCTTCTCCACCTTGGTGCCAGCAGCGCGAGTGACCTTCTTTAACTTGTCGCGTTTGCGGATTGCGAGCACTGCCTTCGCCTTGCGTTTAGCCTCTAGTGTCTTCACGACAGACTGGTACTTCCAGCCGACTTCAGTGGAAAGTCTGCCGACGTGACAATACTAAAATCAAACAAATCTCAATTTAATGCAATTTCTAAGCTAGAAATTAGAAATTGAGTTGTAAATATACTCATTTTAGGTTTTATTTCAGGTAACTCAAATAATGTAGGTAAAAATAATCATAGTTGTTTTCCCTTGACTTGAACTGTATTATATTATATCTTACCTTACGGCCTGGCTTAAGGCACACAACACGGAGAGCACCGGGAACGACAAGACGCTTCCTGCGGTCATATGGGGATGGGATACCTTCATAGCATTTTAGGTTGCTGAGGGCGGCCTTTCCGCGCTCAGATTTGTGTGGCAACATACCTTGAGCATAGAAATTCATTATTTATAAAGCATTTTAGAATAAACAGACAATGGTCACCCCTGATTGTCTTCCAGAAGATTCTGGAAGGAGCCCTGAAGTGGAAAGGTCCACGTGCAGGGTTAACGTTGCAGCGTTTGCGGAGGAATGACAAATACTTCAGCTTGTTACGGAAGAAGTTGCCTGAAATGTTGAGCTGTTCACAACGAACCACAACAACTTTGTTTCCTTCAAGGAGGGTTTTGGCAACAATAGCGGCCAAACGGCCCATAAGATGGCCTCTGCCATCAATAAGAATGGCCTGAAACAAACAAACACAATCAAAACATGCTAATAGTAGACAATACTAAAGTACGTATTTGCGTGAACTTTGAAAACTGGAAAACAAGAGTCAACAACAAAAAGTATAATAATTAAAGTATTAACAAAGTTAGAACAAGATTTCGGCAACTAAGTACGGTAAATTCTACCTGCTGACAATTAGGCAGAATTTATACTTGCTTATAGGTTAGAATTATATATTCATTAGCACACATTTTATTTCACAAAACTTGTAGCATTTACATTACGTGCACTCAAGCCACTATTATTTACTAGGTGATTTTGTTATATTTTCCACTAATATTCGTATTATTAATAAGAAATTTAATATTTACCTTCTCACTGAAGCCCGTCATGTTTCACGCACGCAGAGAAAAGAAACACACCGGAAACTTAATAAAATGGCTCTGTATTATCAATGCCAACATAACTCACCACAGATCACTAAATCTAGTGCGTGCCAATTCAAATTCAAACTTTCAAATACAGATAATTTATTTGCGATACATATTAATTCAAAATACAAATATTTTTAATTAAAATATAAATTAATAAATTTTTTTCATAATTTTAACAAACAGTTAAAACCTCGTGATTGGTGACTGAAAGATGAATTGGTGAAGAAAGAAAATCGTGCTTGTCGTATAGTAAGAAAATTTAAAATCAAAATTAAGTTTATTAAAGAAACAAAATAAAAGGACAGTAATAAAATATGTAGAATTTAATAGATTTAAGAATCAAAATCAGCCCAATTTGTATTATAGTCTGCTTTGGGTTCCGGATAATCTTCATCAAAATCATCAAAATATTTCATATCATACGGAGAGTCTAATTTAGGCTTAAATGGCGAATAGATTTTTCTATTTTGAAGATCTAACCAATTAAATTTCTGGAACCATTTGTGCTTTCTTATATCATCGACGCCTCTTTTCTGGCATCCAATGCGTTCATGGGGCGTCAATCTGCATAGTCTCCTGATCAAAGAACCAGCGTGCTTGTGAATATGCATTGGAAATTGGATATTCTCAATTCCCTTCAGAATCAAGCCATAGGTAATCATATAGGAAGGATCATTACTCTTGAAGGGTGTCTTGCCAGCTAAGAGTTCAAAGATGAATATGCCAAACGCCCAATAATCAACTGCTTTGTTATGGCCAGTATTATAAATCACCTCAGGTGCAACATATTCGGGAGTGCCAGCAAAAGTAAAGGTTTTGCTACCAGAACTCACTTTCTTAGCAAATCCAAAATCAGCTAACTTAATGTACCCATTCTCATCGATCAACATATTCTCGGGTTTCAAATCCCGATAGATAAAATGTTGACTGTGCAAATAAGCCAATGCTTCGAGAATGCAACCTGCGATAAATCTTGCGTTTTCTTCGGAGAAACATCTCCCCGGTTGAGTCTGCATGTAGGCAAATAGATCTCCACCCATACAGGGTTCCATGACAAAATACAAATAGCGACTATCTGCGTATGTCTTGTACAGCTTGACAATGAAATAGCATTTACACGCTTTGTGGATGTTTTTCTCGTTGATCACATGATTTCTCTGTTCTGGAGTGTTATTCTCCACTTTGGGCAGCATTTTAAGCGCGTAGTGTTTTTGGTTCTCTTTGTCTACCATTAGTTTGACTCTTCCGAAACCACCTTCACCAATTGTCGCAATGCTTACTAGATTGGTAACATCAGTGATGTCTTCTTCTGGCATCACTGAAGACGGTCGCTTTTGTTGGATCTCTGGAGGTGTTGATACTTTCGTAATGAACTCCTGGAATTGTCCAAGATGATCAATAAAATCTTGGCGTGATAATTCTAGACAGGTGACTCCAGGTGCTTCTGCAATACAAGTAGCTTGGCGTTTATCAGTTTCCATCATGGCTTTCTCTCCGAAATAATCACTTTCTGATATCTTTGCAACCACTTCGCCATCTTTGGTAATGGTAACGTTACCAGCTTGGATAATAAAGAATTTATCACCAACATGGCCTTGTTTTATGATGACGCTGTTAGTGGGGTGGAAGTTGGTTTTCAGTAGGTTTGCAATTTGTCTGAGTTTATCATCGTTGCATTGATCTAGAATTCGTACTTTACGCAGAAAGCGTAGTCGTTGTTCTTCTTGGAATTTGGCGTCTAGGATAATTAAAGTTCTGTAGGTTTCTCCATCAATCATCCAGATTTTTCCGGCGGTTGTTGCTCTTACCGTCGCAGCCCGTTTTTGTTTGTAGAGCATGGCTAATTCTCCAAAGACAACAGAGTTGGAGAATTCCAGAAATAGTTTTTTGTCGATGATGATTTGATAAGTGCCTTTTTCGTTTACGAAAAATTTGTCTCCGACTTCTCCTTGTATGATGATATCTTCTCCAGCTGAAACCTCACGTGGGGCCATTGCTTGGACCACTTGGTCAACAATGTGATCAGGAATCCTGAGCTGATTCAAAAATTGATTGTTCATAATCGCACATTTAATTATTACAGCAACGCTAAAATCATCGAAAAAGTTAGTTAATCTTCTGTGGTTTACAATGAAAACAAATTACTGGCTTAATTTAGTATATGAAGGAATCTCCTTATTTGTGTTGACCGTGGCAGCACGAACACCTCCACGTACTCTACGTCCATCTGGGATTTTATTCTTCGAATCACCATCATCAGCATCCTCGCCATCTTCACTTTTTGCTGGTACTGATCCAGTAGTCGTGGTTGCACTTGTTTGCGGAGGTTGAGCACTTGTAGCTCCTGGTTGAATGCTAACCACAGGTTTTTCTCTCGTTTTTCTTCGGATACTGCTATCTAATTCATGTGCAGGCGAAAACGATGCAGTATTTCGGCAGCAAAACATTTTTCTCTGATACTTTTTGGAAGCTAAATTTGTAAAGTAATGTCGACTAGTTAGACGATGTGGCTTAAATGTAGGTGATTAGTAATAGAAGCACTTGAGGAAATATTGTGATAAGTTAGATTGGATTCAAGAGTTGGTTAAAAATTTCAGCTTGAATGGCCTCAACGCGAGTAATTCAGATAATCTGGGCTGCAAATTGTGCAAGTTTAGGAATCTCTAAGATAAGATAAACTAAGACAGATAATTGATGTTCATTACACTACTAATGTTATTTTTATTGAGTATTAGAGAATTTAAAAGGTTTCTTAGTAGACAAGAACAAAGTAGCCATTCAAAAACTAAACAATTCATTTATTTTAAATAAAGAAAAAAGGATGAAAAGTTTTCTACGTGTGTGAAATATAGGAGACAATAAATCAATCTTAATTAGATTCTCTACTACTTAATTGCTACTAATTAAAACATGTAGGTTTATTCTACAATTAACGCCATTCTCAGTCAACATATCATTTGTTAATTGCTATCGTATGATAAGATTAGATCCAACACATTACTTGAACAACTTACGTAGAGGAGATGTCCCTAAAGGATTCGTGTTTTTTTAGCTTGGTGTCTCAATTTTTTTGCTGGAACAATATGCATCAACTGTTTGATAATATCCGCTGTAGGTGGCTTTAGATTCCACAAATAATAGCTCGTAATGCCTTTGAGAAACAAACGGTGTTTTTTGAAGATGCATTTCATAAATCAACACACCCAATGTCCAGTAATCAGCTGCGTGATCGTACCCAATTTGTTTGTAGATTTCCGGTGCCATTGACTCTAAGGTACTCTACAGCTTTGGATAGTAGTTTACATCAATGCAGATATTCTCAGGTTTGAGATCAAGGAAAGCATAGTAATGCTGGTGTGGATATGTGCAGTTTTCATTAAAACCACGTTTGTTTTTCACCAGTGAAAATAAATTCTGATGTGAACAGTATTCCAATAAGAGGTAGTAACGATAAAAGGACTATCACAAATTTGCATGATGATACGTTAAAACAGGTTCAGACTGTAATGCCTTCTTTTTCATTGCTTTCAGTGCAAATTTTTCATTACGTTCAAATTTTACAAGGTCTTCTGATCCGAAGGAACCAACTCAAAGGTGTATAATTTTTGTTAGTTTACCTAGTTGAACATATGCGTATTTTTCAACGCATTCTCTACGGAGTAACGTCTGTATTGTTGATAATAAGGCGGAGATATCTTTCTCAAAGAATGCTCGGAAATCACCTAGGTGTTTATTGAAATCTTTCTTGTTTAATATGATACATTCCACGCCATGTTTCCTAGCTGTTGCTGTAGCTTGTCTTGAGCTTGTCTTTACGCAATTTTTCGTAATTTTAATGTAGTCAATGTGCTTAAAACAGAAACCTTCCCAAGAAATACTGTTAGGTTTTCATCTTTCAGATCTGACGTTGAATCGACTTAGCATAGCTTTGAATTTTGTCCTGGATAGCTCTCGAATTGTATCATCATTTTAAGCTATCAATGTTGCAATTCTGGTTTTACCATAAAGAATTGCAATCTCACTTAAGACTCTACAGTCACCAAATGTAGAAATTTCTTGCTTTTCAATTAGTACTTGATAAGATCCTGATTTTGAGATGTAAAAAGCGTCACCTGTTTCTCTTTCTTTAATGATGACCTCGTTTTCATGAACTTCTTTAAGAACCATATAGTTTAGAATATTTGTGATAACTTTGAAAGAAAGTAAAATATTACTTTAGCAATATCTTTTCTTCTTGTTATCAAAAAATATCTTACTCATCGCTGATATTCCACGGTATTAATTCCGCATGTTTATGTTTCATCATGTTTAACATAATCTCTGAAGGCTTCTCATCGTACACCATCACTTTCATCATCATAATGATCAGAATCAGAGGCAAAACCTCCTACACCTCTTAAATATATTATAAACCATTTAGGACCAACTAATGATTTATTTGCTTGAATCGAAATTTAAACAGTAGATAATTAACTCATAAACTTTACAGATTAAATATCTATTTACAACATTTTTTTATCGTTTAATCTAAATATAATATCTATGGAATATAATCTTCTACGATAAAAGTTTCTCTCATCGCTTGTAAAGTTTCAATAATGGTGATGTCATCTGTCGAGCCCTGAGGTTTTTAAAATCAAACCCATGGAACCATTCATGTTTGTAAATAGCATCAATGCCATCTCGGAGACATCCTAATCTCTTCGCCGGATTAACATTCATCAACCTTTTAATCAAATCCTTTGCAGGTTTATTAAAATTGGGAACAAAATGTTTTCCTGTTAAGCCTTTTGTTATATTGTCAAATAACCTCTCTTCACTTTTATCTCTAAATGGTGACCTTCCTAACAACATCTCATAGTTTAACACTCCAAATGCCCAGTAGTCAGCAGCCATGTCAGTTCCTGAGGTCTGGATAATCTCAGGAGCCATATACTCTAAGGTCCCAGCAAAACAAAATGTTTTCTGATCTGGTAACAACTTTATAGCATTCCCAAAATCCCCAATTTTAGGATATCCTTCTTTATCAATGAATATATTCTCTGGTTTAAGATCTAGGTAAGCATAATATCTAACATGAAGGTATGCAAGTGCTTCTAGAACACATGCACCTGTAAATCGAGCCAGAGTATCCGAAAAATGCCGCTTTTTACGTAGTAAGGTGAACAGTTCTGCGCGGGGACAATATTCTAATAAGAAATACATGTTGACTTCATCTGCGTAGGTTCGATATAGTTGCACTATGAAAGGTGAATCACAAGCTCTTTGGATATTTTTTTCATTCATGGCTTTCTCCATAGACTTACTTAATTGGACCTTCTTAATTTTGAGTTCCTTCAGAGCAAATTGTTTACCTTTTGGGGTTTTCACAAGATAGACAGTGCCAAATCCACCCTCTCCAAGAAGTTTTATTTTTTTAAGATCGTCTAGTTTGATTTCTTTATAAGGTAAGAAGCGTGATTCATCTACGACAGAGGTTTGGACTTGATTTGTGACTTCTTTGAGTTCAGTTTTCTCTTCGAGAAACTTCCTAACATCACCGAGATATTCATTGAACTCATATCGCTTTAGGACAATACATTCGACACCATATTCAATAGAAGTGACAGTTGCTTTTCTTTTGTCTTCATCATATAGCAAAGCCCTTTCTCCAAAATAGTCACCAGATTTAAGAATTTTTATTTTACCAACGCCCATTTTACTGACAACAACATTACCAGTCTTTACGATAAAGAATTCATCTCCACGTTGTCCTTCTTGAACTATTACAGTGCCTTTAGGATAGAAACGTGTTTTGCATAGACCTGCAATTTGTCGAAGTTTTTGCGAACTTGTTTCGTTAATTACAGGAATCTGCAATGTTATCAAATTATTAGATTAGAAAAAATTGAATTAAACTAAGTTGTACTTTTCTGAGAAACTCTAAAATATTATCCTTTGCTGTAATATTAGATTGTCTCAATAAAGTCCTGAAAATATGTCGTTGAACAGTCCATAGTGATCCATCTTTGGTCGCTAAAACAGTCGCTGATCTATTAGCATCAAACAAAATAGCCAACTCTCCAAATAGACGTGTTCCTTTAAACTTATCTATAGTTTGATTATTCATTTCAATTTTATATTCTCCACTCTTGGAAACGCACATAAAGTTACCAATATCTCCCTGCTTCATAATAACATCTCCCCTTTCAACTTCAGTGAGTGTCATGTAACGTGGAAGGACGTCAATTACGTTGGATCCAACAGCCATGATGAAATCATTGGCCTGTAGAGCTTTAATGATAATTTTCTCGTCGCTAAAAGTGAGAAAAATCTAGTTTAAACAGATTTTAAGAAAAACTAACAAATTTACCTCGGAGAAATTGCTTGAGGAATTAATTCAACGCTATCTAAATCATCATCCTCCCTGAAAGCTTTCCTTTTTCCCATTTCCACATTTGTATTTGACAATCGAGTAGAATCAGATTTGCTGCTAAAAACACTGTTTGTAGTAAGACGGATTCCTTTTGATTCCTTAGGTTCTCTCTCTGAAATGTTTTCAATCACATTGTCGTTTGCATCTGTTGCTTGTGTTATTTTAATTGGTGAAACTTCTTCATCTTGGAAAATATCATCAGGAAGAGGCATTGGTGGTCTTGTTTTGGGATCACTTTGTTTAACTTCATAAAAGCAATCGCCATTATCATCTAAAGTTACAATTTGTGGCGGTGGGACTTGGTAGGTTTCTCTTCTTTCCAAAGTAAAGCGTTCAATAGAATGAATCTGATTGTATTCACTATAATCTTCAAGCGTGGCAATTTTCGGAGGGTCCACTTTAATAATTTCCAATCTTTCTTCCCTATGTGTCAATTTTACTTCACGTAATTTCTCAGAAATATCTTCAAATGTCTCTATTTCATTGTGCATTCCATTTTGTTGTGCAATTAATTCATCTTTTCCTTTCATTTTTGGCGTGATTTCGGTTTGTTGCGTGCAGTTTTCTTCTATTCTGGAAGGCCAGATAATGGTTGGTTCTTCTAATGGCTTCCATGACAAGACACGTGCTTCTTCAACTGGTTTCTTCTTCCTTCGGCAGTATTTAAACATTTTTGGGGGTAGTACACGTATTTATTGTTTTGATCACTTTACACTTAAATCGACATTAATTACTGATTGAACACACAATGTCATAAATTCCACGCGCACCAAACTTTAAACGCAGATAACGCCGAACCGATAAACAAAGTTTGACTGGAGTGATGAAAACTAGTTATCTCCGCGGCATTGTTTTCTTTTGATCTAACAAAAATGTAATCACATTGTTAATGCTGAAATTAGTAATTTATGATACTTTCTTATTATTCACATGCGTTATTTAATATTGCAACAAATGGCAAGCTTTGTTTACGGAAATAGCAATGTTTATAGACTTGTTTTAGTTGTAATTAGTTGTGTGTTTTGCGGCACAACTGCTCCTATCAAGTACGGGCAGGTACAATCCGTTTTTGCCTTTCGCGTCGCGATAAGCTAATGAGTTTAAATCGGTGCGCGACGCTCGCGATTCTCAAGCAACGAATGAATGTACAGTGAGCGAAAATGCGATGTGATTGCTCGAAATCCACCTGTATGACTCAATACGGCTTCGCGATCGTTTGATGCACGAACCTGAAATGCGATTCGATGATAATTACCGCTCAAGGCTTTTCAATCGTTAATGATTTGCGTTCAAGTACACTATATCATTTTTAAAGTTCAAATCTGTCTATTGGCGACAAGTGAATTCGAATTTAAGCGGTGTGTGGCTAGCAAAACGAGCCAAACGATCGAAAACGGGAACAATCAGTCTTTAATGATTATGCAATGCGACAATGTTGGCATTATGTAGCGGCAGAACAATATTTACTACATTATGTGCTGTAAACAGTGTACTTTACCTGCGTTTTCCTTCGGAATGATTAAATACAAAGGATTTATTTTTTCATGTCAAGCTGTTGCAATTAACTGTCTACAAACACAGGTTTAAGTAGTGAAACAGGCTTCGTATTTCGTGCGAATATAGTTTAAACTATTTTTATATATGACATAAACAACTCACGAATAAAATTAGTGTAGAGAATGTTTTTAATTGTACGTTTTCTAAAATTAGCCATGGAATATATTTTGGTTTATAAGTTTATCAACAAAAAATATTGTACAACAATATTAACATGGACATGGTTTTCAAATCATTTTCATTTGTTGGTATAGTCAAAAATTGCATGCTTTTATTGATATTTTGTCGGAATTTAGATTAAATTAGAATAGATTTAAATTATAAACTTTACTGGAAGATACTACTCTAAAAATCAACATTACATCTTATAACAATCATATTTAACATATTTATATATTATACTAACACAAATAGTAGTTAATTCTTCTATTTGTTACTATTATTCTCTGTTTTCCATAAGATTTACATTGCATTTTGACTCTGCCAGTTCCCACGGGGATTAGACAGTCAGCTACCGATCAGCATTCCACACAGCATTCCCTTAGTATGCGGAAGTCATCAGGGATTACCCTCTTGATGCGGTACCGCATTCCACAAGAGATTAATGCAGAACAGGTAGCTACGACCGCATTCAAAAGAATAATGGCCTTGTCCCTTTGACAGAGCGCCTCCACCAATTTACATTGCATACGAAAATACAGATAAAGCATCTCCGTGTTAGTTTTGACAAAAGATAAATCAATTCTTCCAATAGAAAATAATGACAATTCCACTGTTTCCATATTAATTAGATTAATCATCCGATCAAACCTCGTGATGTAGTCACCTGCTAGGTACTAAAGAAGGAATAATTATCATCAAATTATCACTCGCCATAATTCGAAAGAGGCGACGACATATACTAACTACATGATAAACACGCGCACAGTTCACCATTAAACATCATGTTTGTCTACAAACAAAATTCCAATCGATACAATATAAATCCGTACGTTTAACATAAATCATAATGACAAAAGGTTGGCTACAATTCAGTATATCTTGGAATATTCTTGCTCATGACATGTCAAACAATCTATGAATTATCAATTATAGTTAATGTATAATACAGGATCAAAATTGATAAGTCGGACAAATTAGACTAATAAATCTCATTTCACTGTGACGACTTACAATCCCTCAATAATTAGTTTTATAAAATTGTATTCCTATTGCATGTATTGCAAAATTGCATATCTCGAAGAAGGTAAGCAAAACTTAATTCGGCTTAAAGTCTGTGTTACCCGACAGAAGTTGTTGAGCTGATTTCGCCGCAATATCAGGATCATAAACAAAAGCCTGCGGATTATAATTCGCCGTTGTTAGAGGATATACAGCGCTGTTTTGCGGATAAGTTGGTGCAGTATACATGGGTGCAATTGGAGCAGATGTGTACGGATTTTGCGGCATTGACATTGTTGGTATGCTGGGCAAACTGTAAGGCAACGAACTGGGTGGTGGATAGTTGTAGTGTTGTTGAAGTGGTTGTTGCACCTGGCAAACTGGTGCTGAAGGCATTGTAGACATATTAATCAGTGTTGGAGATGCTACTGATCGCTGTAATGTTGATCCTACAGTATTAGTTGAATTCGTTGGATAGTAGCTATTCTCCACTACGGGAACTGCAGGAAGAGTGTTCACTGAGTTGTACATGCTCGGAGTGTTAGTCAAGGAGTCCATATTATTGTTGGTGACTGATGTTGATTGAGCTGTTGGTGGAACCACAATTGACATCGGTGCAGCTTCCGTATTGGCTTCCATTGCTGCGGTTGTATTCCCATTCATATTTAAATTATCTGTCATCTGTGTTGCCAAATTCACAATGTTCGCATTATCCACACTAGGTATGGTTGCGGGAATTGTATTTGCGTTGCTTGCTGGCTGTTTAAAAGTAGGAGTTGGTGCTTGAGGTGGTGGTGCAAGTGGAGCATTGATTACATTACTAGCCGGCATTTGTTCTTGCATTGGCACCGGTGGAATTTCAGTATATTTTGGAGCGGGTGTCTCGTCCAGTCTGATGGGAATTCGATGCAGGTAACCATAGCCAATTCCACAACCAATACTACCTTCACCACCCCAAGATGAATTTGGAGTGATTGTGACTTCTCTGCATGAATCATCATTACTATTATAAACATATAACTTCAAATAACGTCCTTCATGAGCCTCAATAAGAGCAAACAGGTCTTCATTTTCATGCAGCACTGATTCAGCACCAATTATATAGTCAGTAAATGATTGCAATCCAGCTAATTCAGCAGGTGAGCTAGGATGTACTTCCAAAATGTGCCACACATTTTCATTAGCTCCTTCAAAAGAGCAAAATCTGATTGATACACCAAGAAGCCCTGCACCACCCCAAGTGTCATTTGGTTCTATTAGAACACTTCTTACTGACTGTGATTTGCTACTGTAGACTGTTAAAGGTAGTTGTTTTCCTAGAAACAAATATAAAATTAATCTAAGTTTTATAAAGTTGGTGAGAAAGTCATACCAATGCCATTTCGAAGAATTTGTTTAAATGAATCATTGTCCTGATCAAGTCGAGTTCCATTGATTGCAATTATAAAATCAAAAAATGATACAAGACCTGCTGCACTTCCTGGGGAATTATCCTGTACCTAGAATATTAATAGTTAATTTCAATCTCTTGACTTATAAAATTTTTGGATCACTATTGAGGATATTTTCGGTAGTTTTACCTTTAAAACATGGTAGCCTTCAGTACCGCCACCAGGAATATCTACGCTGCTAGCATTACCCATTGCTTTAGATCCTATAATATTTTAAGGACTAAACAGCAAAAAGGACGTGGCAGACAAATTACAACTTTCAACTAAAATATGAGTATAACCCACAAATAACAAACGACAGAGATATCTGCAAGACAACAAATTTAAATCAGACAGAGATAAAAAGAAATGAAACGTCATAGTGTGACGTTTGACAAATTCCATTTATTGTGCCGAAATTATTTTGCAAAATCAGTTAAAAACAGCTTAAATCTTTTAATACAAGTATACATTCGTGTAAAATGCTAAGTTTCTTAATAACTGCTTTCTTAAGTTTGTTTCTGGTTGAAATTGATTTGAATTAAGTGTTTTAACCCGAAATGCGCATGCTTGCTAAGTCAATGCGTACAAATGACATTTGCAGCAAAATGTTTCCAGTCATTCATCTGTTTTCAGTAATCAGTTTCTAATCGTTCTAAACACTCTAACAACTCATAAACTTCAAGTACTCTACATGAAAATACAATCTCAAAGTTGATCAATTTCTGGATCGAAATCATTAGTGTTTATTCAGCCTATCGCTGCCAAGTCGAAAGCAATCCCCAGCCAACAACAGTCGCAAGCAAAATAGGCAAACCCATCTGCTCTTTGTTTTCGTGGGTTCTCTTCCGCCGCCTCGTGCATCCGTGTGTATATACCACCTCCGAGCAAATGTCCGTTGTGTGAGTGTCTTGCGCGTTTCGCAGTACACTCTGGCGCGCGGTGCGCATTAACAAATTTTTCGTTCATCAATCACTTCAACCATTCGCGCTGGACACAAGCAGCGCGAAATTTCGTAAATTGCCCGATCTAATAATAACAATCGCAACGCAACGAGTGCGAAGCTGTAAATCACATAAGTGATTCGATGAGAAGTGTTTGTAATTAGGTCGTTTGGACGACTGTACACAGCAGGAAGAAGAATGTCTGCGCTGGATGGCTGTGCCATAGGTAAGGCCACTTTATTGTGTTTATTAAATGCCAATCAGGATCATACAGTGGGTAAACAGTGTGTAAACATTGATAGGACATGTCAGAATATGCAAAATCATGTCGCAACGCGTTGTGGCCTTGCTTCTCTAAGCGAGCAATGGGCACACCAAACATAACAAGTGCAAATAAATGACGATCAGCTGTACTTTGTTTTGTTATATATTCACTGCAAGTAGTTGGGAGGGTAATTAGCGTCAGAAATTCAGAAGTGTGCGATTCATTTGTTTTAGTTTCAACAGAATTTGCAACATAGAAATAATATAGATAATTTCAAAATAAGTAAACGTAATTTGAAAATGGAAATCATATTCTCCACAAATTCAATTTATACTTAGGAAAAGTGTATTTCAGTTCATTCAGGAGTACACACTGCGAATACAAACAGACCGGCATCGATTGCACTTGTTTTCTTTGATTTTGCGTCGACCAAACTTTAGAATTAAGGCAGCAATCAGATATTTCAAAGTGTCAAAACACGAAATAATTTATACTACATTTGTTTTTTATTCAGACTCAATTATAAAGATAAATTATCTTTCCGACCTATTTTTAAGGTGGTCTTATGAGTAAACACTTTATAAATACAAACAATGACGCCATCACCTGTACATTTTCTTTGTTCTTTCATTTTCGCCGATCCATAACTAAAATATCAATCTGAAGGGAATGAATCGTCATTTTATAAGTATTTTATCATGATTTTTTCATGAATGACAGTTTCCTCCTAATCATCCCCTTGTTTAATGATTTATCTTTACTATTTTTAGAATAAAATGCAAAACTACTCCTCCCTGCACCCCGCCAACGACGACGATGGCGATCACGAGCAGGAGGAAAGCGGAGTTTTATTCCACGTCGCCGAATCCTCCCGCGCACGATGGCACCACATTGTGGACCTGGACTCCTTCTTCTCGCGCATCTACCGGTACCACCAACGCCACGGCTTCCTCTGCATGGTCCTCCAAAAAGGCCTTGAGCTGACCCAGTATGTCTTCATGGTCATCTTCACCATCTTCTTGGTACACTGTGTGGACTATCCTATACTCTTCAACGACAAGAAACCTAATCACGCTGCCAACACTTCGGACAAAGTCGTCTTCGCTGATTTCGTCCTGTCTCCACAAGAATGCAGCGCGAATTTCCACACCGGGACGTACTTTTGCTTGATAATCGCTACATTTGTGTGGGCATGGCGTTTAGTAAAATGTGTCTTTCATCTCATTCACTTTTATGACACGCGATTATTTTTTAACACTACGCTGGGTATTGCGGATGCTGAACTTGATAATCTCACCTGGGCGCAGGTTCAAACACGCGTGCGTGCTGTGCAGCATGAGCAGCAGATGTGTATTCATAAACGGGAGCTCACTGAGTTGGATATTTACCATCGTATTTTAAGACAGCACAATTATATGATTGCTATGACGAATAAACAGCTTATACCACCGCGGATGAACGTGCCATTCGTGGGGGAAGTTGTTTATTGGACCAAAGGATTGAGGTATAATATTCAAATGTTGCTATTTCGGGGGCCGTGGGCACTGTTTGAAAATTCCTGGCATTTGAAGGAAGATTACAAGAAGCATACATCAAGACACGAACTTGCTAGGCAATTAGGACAGAAAATATTGTGGGTAGCTTTATTGAATTTACTCTTTTCGCCGTTGGTACTTCTGTGGCAGATTCTTTACATGTTCTTCAACTACGCCGAGTTAGCTAAGCGGGAACCAGGAAGTCTTGGCATGCGGAACTGGAGTCTCTACGGCAGAATGTACCTCAGACATTTTAACGAACT
The DNA here is from genome assembly GCA_027575565.1 of Diploeciton nevermanni. Lineage (NCBI taxonomy): Eukaryota > Metazoa > Arthropoda > Insecta > Coleoptera > Staphylinidae > Diploeciton > Diploeciton nevermanni. The sequence goes on from JAODIE010000001.1 coordinate 5,779,014, forward strand.
AGGACACGAATTGCAGGCCAGACTGAGCAGAGCACATCGCCCTGCTACGAAATACTTATCTAGTTTTAGTTCACCATTGGCTGCAGTGATAGCCAGAAGTATCGCCTTCTTGGCAGGCGCTGTTCTTGCTGTAATAATTTCCCTAACGCTTTACGATGAGGACGTACTGAATGTTGAACATATGCTGCTTGTGGCATCGTCGTTGACTGGAGTTATCGCTGTTTGTCGCGGATTGATTCCAGATGAAACCGTATGTTATTGCACGGAAAGTTTGCTGGCTAATGTCCTGGCGCATACTCATTATCTGCCACACGATTGGAAAGGCAATGCTCATACAACCAGAGTTAGAACGGAGTTTCAACAGATCTTCCAATATAAAATCGTAGCGATACTCGAGGAAATGTTATCACCCATCATTACGCCCTTTGTCCTTTGGAAGCACGTGTATCCTAAAGCATTGGATATTGTGGATTTCTATAGGAATTTCACGGTGAGTGTCGTTGGTGTTGGAGATGTGTGCAGCTTCGCACAGATGGACGTAAGAAAACACGGTAATCCTGACTGGCAGGAGCTTAACACCGGGCAACAGGCACCAGATCAATACACTCAAGCCGAAGATGGCAAGATTGAATTATCCCTGGTGCATTTCACTCTAACGAATCCAAATTGGGTGCCACCAGAATCAGCCCAACAATTCGTGGCTTCCTTGGAAAGGGAGAAAACGGCAATGCCTCCGCGAACAAATCCCTTTGCAGCCAGTGGTGAATACATGGCGGATATGTTCGATAGTAGCATTAATTCAATGCCGTCGATTACGAGCCATGCTTGGCGCAACGAAGGTCCTCTCAGTGCGGACCCAGCGGACATGAGTCTTAGTACCATGTGTCTGCACGACAGGTACCACAAACAGCAAACAACACGACGTGCGAATTTCACGAGTGGTATCGGCGCGTCGCATATTCAATCTGTTCAGTCGTCGAGCAACAGGCCACCGAATGCGGGTGAATCGACTCCGCTGCTCTTTGGAGGGCCTACGAGTCAGTAACGAATCTAGTCTGGGACAATATGATCTTCAAAATAGCTGATCCACATGTTTGGTAACAATTAACATGTGGATCTATTTTATTTCTAGCTGATAATGAACGAGTGAATGAATCGGAGAGAGATGTTGACAAATTAAATTTAATTGTAAAGAAATTGAGGTGTTATGAGTGTTGGAAGATGACAAAATTTAGAGTATCGTTATAAGTATAAGGGTAAAATGTGTTCGTTCGAACCGCATACGAAAATTGTACAAAGCTTGTGTACATGAATGTAATTTAAGTTTAAACCAACAAATTTTCCTTATAATATATACTGATAAAATCTATGCCATACTGATGCAGTACAATTACTTATCTATTAAAGTGCCGCGGACTTTCTTCATTTCTTGCGCTTCTTGTTCGAGTTTTCTTTTGTTCATTCCTTTGCGTTCCAACTGCTTCTCGATAATTCTCGCATTATTAGCATAGGAATCGGCAACTTCTCTCTAGTAACGAAAACAACGTATATTAATAGTTTTAATAGATGCAAAAGATGTGTTCTTACAGCTTCAATTTCATCCTCTTCTTCATCAATAGTTGACACAGTAACAGAACTAAATTTGCCCATATTTTTAGTGTGTTTTGTCACCATAATCTTCTTTGGTTTCTCTGTTGTGACTTGATTATAAATATCAGTGATTGGTCCTTCAGTTGTAGACTTGATAAGTGCTCCTTTTACAATAAAACTTACATGACTTTGTGGCTCATGTTTGTAGTAAAGCCATAAATTGCACTTTTTACATTTGAGTCTGTGTTGCTTTTCTATTCCTTCTGGCCTTTTGATGTATGTAATTTCATCTGGATTTGACAATATTTTGTGAGTGTGTTTCAAGGCATCTAAAACTCTTGCACCGTCTCGTTTTCTTAAAGGAAGTCTATCTAATGCACAATCTAAAAAAAAAAACATTTGAATAGAGTAATTAGTAAAGACTAAAGTACTAGCAAATTATGCAAACCTAATATTAAAGTCATTTGTCCACAAAGGCAGTAATAGCAGTGAAGAGGTTTATCTTCACTTTGTTCTTCTTGATCTTTGGAGTCTGTGCATGCTATACTTTTTGATACGACCTTCGGCATTTTGATAAAGAATGTTTTTATGACTTTTAACGTTAATAGACGTTTACACTTTATGGCTGTAGTACAAAATTGTTTTCATTTAATACAAGGTTAATTCAATTCAAATCGGATGTGCACAAGCGAAGAAAACCGATTTACAGCGATCAATTTTTCAAATGAGTTCAATATATTCGTGAATTTGTTCTTAAACTTTTGATATTTTCTGTGTGGCATATATGTTCATGATTATTTTTTCATGAAAATTTTAAATCCAATTAGGCTTACCAAAACAACATAAATTCTCTAAAATAGCAGCATTTTAATCGATCTAACCTCATTTTGATTGCGTGAACTTCGTTAATTTTTTTCATGTTTTAAAGTGCTCTGTAATAAATTACTTCAAAATAATATAATGCAGAATGGCAAATCTTATTAAAACGTATCCTTTAATATCCTTTGATAGTGTTACAATAGGTTGCAATTATTATATAAGTTTCTTAATTTACTGATAGATGTATAGAAATTCCTCTTCCATCAGAAAAGATTGCCACAGTCATTTACAATGTTCTGATAGTTGATGATGAACCTCCAAGAAGTCAAGTTACGAAAACGTTGACACGGGATAATAATGTTTTAAAAATGTAAGTTATAGTTATTTATAATATTTTAAATTATTTTAGTACTATTTCATTACAGTGAGTTTGAAGCTAGATTAGCCAAGCAAGTTCGAGTTGCTTGCACCAGCTTCTTTGAAAGTCTTCACCTAATTGTAGAGACAATCAACTTTACTGGACTACCAAAACATTCTGGATATTCATATCCCTAATTAGATCAAAATGCCTGAACATACACCAGGTCCAACACCAGTTAGGGGTGTTTATGGCTTAGCAATGTACATCACATTTCAACTCTTGTTTATTTTCTTCATCCTGTGGGCAACAATACCTGAAAAATGGTTTAACAACATGGGCATTACATACCTTCCTCAAAGATACTGGGCTGTTGCAATTCCTGTTTTTGCTTTAACAGTTATTGCAGTGTTTGCATTTGTAATTTATCCAAGTTTAGGCCTTTTAATGACTCCAGACATGGATAGTATTGAGACAATCACAGACCCAGCCTCAAAGTACACTGCACCACCTGAAAATGACTATGAAACTTCTGAATCCAAAAGGAGGGTGCCCTGCATATGCAAAGGGCAAACTTTTTGCATGAAACACATGTATGACACAATGGATGTGATTGTTAGGAATAGAAATGCCATACCAGGCATACAAGACTTAAGAATTGAAGATGTTTCAGAGGACCTGTATTTGTAAAGGTGGGGTTATTCATTGATAATATAATTCTAAATAACAGAAAGTATGCTTCAAATAGTTGTTAATTGTTAAACATAATATTGTGGCTTTTTGACTGAGATACCAAACTCAGCAAGAGCTGGTGTTAAATCTTCCATGGTAAGACAGTGTCTTCTATCTTTAACTCCCTTGGGATTTTTGTTGTGACTTGATGTGGAGTTACTTGAGCGCATCTTACAATGTTGAAGGGCATCATTGGCAATATCAGAGATAAATTTCTGTGCGGCAATGGAAATGAGGCGTAGGAGACGTGGATCTTTGGCCTCAAAGCCAGATGTGTTTAAGTAATGCGCTGTTACTGCGTCGGGAATCTAAAATAATGAATGAATAAATTTAGATTTGTATGTTTGACAAAGATGCAAGTAATACTTACAGTTGGTACATAATCTTCAAGCTGAAGAAGAAAATCACTGAGAGGTTGACCCATGGTTAAGGGAAGATCCTCACCGTTCATGTCCACGTCCTTGCTTTCTGCCATTCTTAATACTTTGCTTTACAATGACAAATATTAGAACGATAATAGGAAACTGACTACAATCACCATGCCTTGGTCGTCACTTTCTGATACTTTTTGAGAAACGCAGAGGTTACAAACCGTAGATAGATATTACTACGAGTATCTGTTGTTTTCCAGTGCCTTTTCGATCAGTATTTCCTAGTGAAAAATGCTTAGATATGAACGTGCGAAACGCAAAAAACAAGGTTTGAGATGCATAGACTCACCGCACCGAACGGGAATACTTTATATATCACTATTTCTGTCTAGTGTTGTCGTCATCGCCCTCTAGAGACTGATCTAAGTACTAGTTTTTCCATATAACTTGAATATAAAATTAGAACTATATTTATTTTAACACTAACTAATATCTAAGTATTTATCTTGTAAAGCAGTGCATTTCATTTGTTTTGGGGATGTTTCATAAGCTAAAGTTGTTTTTAATTCTCTTCTGGCGCTCATCCCTTCCATATTATAAATGGACCACCGCAACAAACCATCGACAAGCATTTTACGCCACGTGACCAAAATACGCTTTGGTTTGGGACGCAAGGCTTGGTATCCAAGCTCCAGCTAGTTTTGTTCAGTCAGCAAATGGCGTCTGCTAAGGTGAGGTGCACGTAATTTTTCGACGCAATTCATGAATGAACTTGATCTCGCGTGTTTAGAAGCCGGGATAAACTGCGGCTGAACTCTGTGCAACCGTGCCGTGCAAGTGCCACCTGGTAGCGATGCATCCTCCATCGTCGTTCCACCCGCTCGCCTCGAATAATCACCGTCTAATTAAAGCGTAACGAATAAAAGAACGCTTCGCGCCGAAATCCCGCCAAGGATGAATGAGGAGTCTGGAGCAAAACCGCCGCCGTCGATGTGGCCTCCTGGGGCACTGGACCCTACGGTAGCTAACATGAGTCCACTGCAGCACCAGCACGGCATCGCAGTGCCGACGACGCCACAGGGCGCCCCGGCGCACGTGAACGTTGGTTTGGAGTACGATCTGCCAATCGAACTAACACAGCAGGGTTGGCGTAAGTTTTGGTCCAAACGCGAAAACCGCCCGTATTTCTGGAATAAACAGTCCGGCGAGAGCCTATGGGAGATGCCGCCTATAAAAGGCTCCTTTGACCCTTTAACAGATCCACTTGGAATCCAGCATATACCGTCCACGGCGCCTGTGCTCACAGGTCCACCGACGGGAGTATTACCTGGAGGAACACCAACAGCCGGTGTTACCAAGCGACGACCTTCCGAAGAACTTGCTGGGCCACAGATGAAGAAATTTGTCTTAACAGGTCCATGGGATTTAGATGTCTTAACAAATGTTATCATCTTGGAGCGTCAACAATATCCGTACATGCACTCACATCCCGAATTGGAACTTTTCAGGTGCGGGTTTCTTGCTAAATTGCGTCAATGCTATCAGGAATTGTGCCATTCGAGGGAGTCCATCGATGCGCCGAAGGACTCCTTCAATCGGTGGTTAATGGAGCGTAAAGTCATTGATTCCGGCTGTGATCCACTGCTTCCAAGCTGTTGCTATCCTGAAATCTCCCATGCGATGTATAAGGAAATCATGAATGATATACCTATCAAGTTGGTGCGGCCGAAATTCACTGGAGATGCACGGAAACAACTGTCGCGCTATGCGGAAGCGGCGAAGAAGATTGTCGAGTCCCGGAATGCAGACAGTGAGAGTCGGAAAGTCGTTAAGTGGAATGTTGATGAAACGTTCCAGTGGCTGCGACGGACTGTTGGTGCGACGTATGACGACTTTCAAGATCGCTTGGGGCACTTGAAGCAACAGTGTCAACCACATTTAACTGAAACTGTAATTAGTCAAAGTCGAAAAAGTTTATTTTTAGCTAATGATGTTGCTTTGTAGGTGAAATCATCAGTTGAAGGCATTTGTTTGAAAATCTATAACTTATCAAGTGAATATGCCAAGAAAGTAAGAGATAAATCGAATTTCCTGCTGAAAGAACAAGGAATGGAGCTTCCCCCAGTGCTACCCAACACCAGCACAAGAAAAGTTTGGTGCTATCCGGTTCAGTTTGTTATACCATGCCCTAGACTACCTACAGTTGAATATGTGCCTGATAGAGATCAAGCTTTATTAAGGTTTCAAGGCGATACTCTGGCAATAAACAGCACACATTTACAAAAATTAGTAAGTTATATTCAATACAATACACATGCTTAATGGTTAATATTGCTGGCACGTTATTGAATTTGCTTCAGGAACATTTATATCGCCACAGTTGTTTTGACGACAAGAAATTCGAACTATTCATTCCCCGAGTCTGGGTACTTCTAAAACGTTATTCAACTTTTCTGGGTGTTAGCCCAGCACAATCCAACGCCAGCGCTGATGTTCAAGACACCCAGGCAGCTTTACCAATCCCTGTCTTCGAATGTCTGCATCGAATGTTTGGTGTGACATTTGAATGTTTTGCATCACCTTTAAATTGTTACTTTAAACAGTACTGCTCAGCTTTTCCCGACTGCGACTCTTACTTTGGTAGTCGAGGACCTTTCCTTCAGCTAAAAGCAGTATCGGGTTCTTTTCAAGTAAACCCACCATACTGTGAAGAACTTCTTGAAGCGGCAGTTGACCACATGGAAGCAATGCTAACTGAAAGTCCCGAACCTTTAAGTTTCATTGTTATTATGCCAGATTATAGAGAACCGACCCCAATTGGTGTGCAAAGGTTGGAGGATAGTCAATTTAAACGTAAGCAGGTAACGATACCTGCGTATGAACATGAATTTAGACATGGATTTCAACATGTTTTAACGAAGTAAGCCTTGTTTGAACTCATATATTAGCCATTACAATGAAATAATGTTTTTAAAGGTCAGAAATCAACGTTAGGATTGGCCATGCCACGGTAATCGCGTGGCTCCAGAATGCTGCAGGTCAGCAACGTTGGGGTCCTACAGAAGATCGTGTAGAAGCGCTTTTAGAAGCTTTTAGGCCGGGAAGGGAACGCGAAAGGGATCGTCAGGAGTTGCTCAGCCCAACGCGGCAAGGCAATACGACGGATACAAAGGAAGTATTATTACATTAACGTTGAATTCTTTGATCATACTCGAAAATATCGAAAAGTACCTGATACATTTGATCTACATCCACTCAACCTAACATCCTTCGATTTCGGCTATATTACGTTGTTTGAAGTGGGCTCATGTGCAAGTATATTAGTTCTATCATTTTTAATCAAATTAAATTGTGTGCTGTGCTTGATTTGGCGACCACATTACGGACGCGTACTAAACAACTTCGACATAATTCATTATTTGTATATATTGCAATTATAGCTTGTTTATAGATCGATATATATATATATATATATTTTTAAATCTCTGTAACAAATTGATATCAATTTGTGTTCAATGCTTTGGACCTACAAATAGTAAATCATGTAAATTTTGTATTAAAGTAATTAAAAAGTTAAGAAAGAAGCTATAACCAATGGGAATAGATAATATCACGTTGAATTATAGGAAATTGAACGTTTATTATGCGCTGAAAGTATTTTCGCCACACTAAGTTAGGAGGAGCTTTATATAAAAAGTTTTACCTGAACTTGGAAAGCTCAAAATCTGTATTAGTACAACAAAACGTAATACTAGCAGAGTATAGGTAGCGTTAGCTGCACTGAATAGACTAGTACTGCTCAGAAACAGCGGTAGATGGGACTAAATACTGCTCAAGGAGAGGTTTTCTCTAAAAGACCGGAACATGAAAAGAAAATTATTACACGCGCATGTCTCTTGAATTCGCAGTGATTTCAACGGGAGCTATAAAGCAAAAATCATTCTAAAACAGAATATTTACGAATCTAAGGAAGCAGATTTTTAATTGGACAATGTGACTTCTAATGCGTTAGATAAGGCCGTAAGCCTTTTTGTCGGCAGAGTTCCAATAACTTGTAATAGCCAGTCAAGTTATTTTTACTGTCTTTAATTACGAACACCGACCGACAAATTACCAATGATTTTAACGTTTATTTGGGTCGAAGTGTGAAAGTTTTTCACCTCGCATTCAGCTGTTTCACATTCACCTTTATAGCTTGCATCTCATGAGATTATTATGCACCATGTACGGAACGCATTGTCCTTGGCACTTTTATTGCGTTTCGCTGCGATTCGCAACGCAATAATATTTGTATTTCCGCATTTAACCTGTTTACTTGAAGCGTTATTGACACAAGCAAATATGAGTGAATAAGGCATGTGCAAGTGCACGCTAATTGTTTTCGCTCATTAATAGAAAATGTCAAACTAAACATGACAGTCTCGACTCGAGGAAATAGAATGCGAGTGCATATTTGGACTTTTGATGGATCGTAAACCACCACGTGTGTAGTATACACACGCGTGGTGATTTTTCACCGCCGCACGAGGCATCCTTAAACGAGCCACTTTCAATAGTTCGCAATTTTGCGGTGTATGTCCTTGAATATAAATGTAAACCGCTGTATATTGCGCGGTAATTGTACTATTTATATGTTGTTGATGATTTATGTTTTCCACGTGTGGTTTATGTAGTTTTCAGATTCGAACTTAATGGAAATTGATAATAATGGAGAAATGTAAATTTGAGTGAAGTTAGGATGGTGTAGATTGAGACCGCATCTTTTTTTATTGTTTAGATTTGAGATGGTATCAAGGAGGAAACATGAAAAGGGACTACTGTACAGTAAGCTGCATCTAACTATAGGCGATAGGCATTACTAGCCTGAACCTGCTACCAACTGTGGACCACAGCGCGTTTCTAGGTCGTTGGGTCGAGAACCGCGCTACACGTGCATACACATCGAGTTAACACTTGTCTGTTGCTTGGATTTTAATTTGGGCTCAAGCTCAACTTAGGAAAGTGAAATTATGCATTTAGACGAGAACTTTCTCACTTCTTTAAAATCAAAGTAAACATTTGACATCAGAAAAGACTGAAAACATGCTAATTATACAAATGATGGATTGATCTCATCACTTCTGGTAATGTTGTAATTCTGTTTGAGGCGAATGACCAGAAACTCTTACGAAGAATCAAACTAGGGTAAACCCAGTCGGCACGAAGCATCGTCCTGCGGCAGGACTCTTCTGCCACACCACTCTGTCAGGCATCAGCAGAGCAAGGCACTTACACGTGCTGCGTAATTTCGGGTTCATCGTCCCAGCCTGCCTCTCCGCGCGGCGTGTTTTCGGGTCCACCGCGTTAGGTCCCCCTTCGCACGCAACCGGCGTGCCGATGCGGATGCCTACCGCCGAAGGCGCGCATCGAAATCCACCGAAAAGCCAACCCAGGACCTCGCGGTGAAGATCAATAATGCCGAAAGTCTTTCAAAATTTGAGGGGATCGACATTATGCGTTTCCTAGCCAGCGAATATAGAAAAAAGGAGAGAAAGCAATAGAATTAAATTCTAACTAGACCAATGAACCCTATGATTATCTATTGTCATGTGTGGCCAAAGACAAAGCGTGTGAACTACTGGAAATTGATTCAGAGCACACAACGAGACGAAAGTTAAGACAATGACCGAGATTTCGTTTATCAACTGCACGAATCTCGCCGGTTCGTGTTAGATAAATATAACTATGTTATGCACGTACATGCTCACTGCGCACTGGATGCACTAAAAAAAAAAAAAAAAAAACGAAATGGGAGCGCGGCCGAGCGACAAGTTTCGACAGCATTTCGGATGCACAATCAACGCACACATGCAGTCAAGTCGAATTTTCGGGGGACTCAGCACGCAGCAGCGGGTTCAAGGAACTTTTTTACTGATGCGTGTGGTTGGGCGCACAATGTAGAATAGCGTAAGCGCGTTGAAAGTTGATGCATCAAAATTTTGAGCATGGTTGTATAAAGAATGATCAGCAAAGTAGTATAATCGATTCAACAAGAGTCCTATCAGCAAGTCGTAGCAAGGAGCTGTGTGCTGAGAGCAACGACCCCACACGAAAAAGGAACGATGCCTCGTGGACTTCGTGTCAGTGCACAACACAACCGCATGTGAACCCGAAATTTTAGGTTCTTGGAAGTGAAGAAATGATGAGAGTTAACAATACAAGCAATACCAACGAAATGAAGAAATTATTGTATCTTCTGACGTTCGAAATGTTTACTTTTATGTTTATTTTAACTTCCCGAGAATTTTCCAATTCGTGCTAAATTTACTTTAATTTAAAATGATTTCTTCTACATTTGTGTTGGTCTTTAATATAAAAGTAGTTTATCAATGTTTTCCTTCTCATTTTGTTTTCCAATTTATTTCCATTGCGAAATTGCCAAGCGTTGCTGTTATAACATCTAATTTCGCGGTGCACACTTATTACGCGTTGCAATAACGAACATATTCATTCATTTTCAATACACTGTTATTATTACCGCCTTCCACGTGTGGCCGAACATATGCTGATGCGTAATAGACAACCAGCAATTAGCAAAGTATTAGTTGCGGCAAGGCGGTTTTGATATTACATCAATTTTTGCACATTTCGCAAACCGCACCATGCAAGCAATATTTACAGCCCAAGTTTGTGGACACACGTGTCGTGTGATTGTGATGAGTCTCAATCGCATAGTCGACATTTAAAAAATATTATCTTACTAATCTTACTCTTATTGCATGCACAAAGCTAGTAGGAAACGTTTTTATTTGTGAGTTGTTTTCATGGCGGCGGCGACGGGCGAGATCCGCTCGCGTAGTCAGGATGCTTACCAAAAACGCCGTAATGTAGGGCGTATTCCCGAACTCGTCCTGCTGGCACGTGTTACATAACGGCAGGCACGGGCGCCCGCAAGCGCGGGTTGTCGACCTCGGCGCATTTCGGTGGGAAAAAGATGGCATATGGCGCATGGAAGTGCTGGAGGTATAGAGAGCGTGCGTCCTTGTACTCCTTGCGGCTGGTGCTCATAACGAAATTCGGGCGTGCGTAGTTACACGCCACCGTAGATACAAGTGCAGGGCCACGCACGACTGTTGCGCAAGTCGACGACCGACTCAAAATTCGAAGCCGCGCTGGGGTTGTGATGGTGCCAAGCGCACCCAAACATTCGATCTAAGTTCAAGCGCAGGGCGGAAAGTGAAAACAGGGCAATGGAAATTTCCACCATGTTCCGCAAAGAACAAATACTAAACCCTAAAACAATGTACTATTCAAATGATATGCACTTTGACTTGGATTTTATCAAACAAGAACTCAAACAGATAAAATAGTTATAATGTTGTAATTTGTCGATGTACTCGTGCGGTTGATTTCCATGAATGTTAATAAATTTGATATTATCTTTGTAATGTTATTGAGGTAAGTCAAGTTGACGATCGCGCGCGTGTGTCAAGGATAAATCTAATTGGCAGCACGTCTTTCGCATTGAGCTAGCGACTGAAAAGCTCGCGCGTGCGTGCGGTGCGCCGTCGTCGGCACTGCAGTCGATCGCTGGCAGCTTTCGGTGGGGACGCGGCGCGTTCTCCACGAAGCGCCCCAAATCAACTTGGGTTGAGATTGGTCAAGGTGCGCGCCGCCGCGTCGTGGCCTCGTCAACGAATGGGCCAAGTGCGCTCGTGTTATGCGCACTCTCGCTTCTAATCTTCAAACGCAACGACTCATGATTATGACGAGTGCAATCGCCTTCTTCTTTCACAATACCAGCTCAGATCACTCAATAATACATCATCGAATTTTAACCAATTTCGATTTAAAGGCGATCGAATCAATGATGAACAAGAAAGCACGAATTGATCAATTAAAAACTTTCTCGTTTCATTCAGCGAGAATCGTTTGGTTGCCTCATTAAATTGAGAAACAAAAAAATTCGAAAGAACAGAATGAAGGAATTCTATTTCATCATATTATGTGGGAGCGCATTTAAGTTAATTACTAATATTTCGCTAATCTGCTATAAATAATATTGATAATGATATTATTGTTAGGAGTTATTTTTCGCGAGTCGCACTCTCGCGCTTGCTGATGAGGCGCAAACTGTGGCCGCTGGCAGGACGCACGTGGCGCACTCGGACACAATCCCACTCGCTGCAAAACGCTGACAACCTCAACACGATCAACACAATCAACGCGCACGTACACCACATTGAACGCCTACACGCGCCTCGAGTGCTACACACCAATGCACATAATCAACAATTTCGCGTGTGGTTAATTTGCGCTGCATTTCGTGCTACTCGCAAATGCAAATAAAAGCATTTTAATGATGGAAAAATAATAAAACATTCAAACACGTGCTTCTATATCAATTAAAAATATCGCTCCGAAAATTCGCTTCCTTCGAATTATTAAATTCTGGAAGAAACTGGGAAAGCATTATTTGCATTTACTATTCAAGGACATATGAAATGATTACTCCCGCAAATTGCAACATATGTAATAATAGAACGTAAACGAAACTGAAAACGCAGAATAGACAGTAAAGCGAAAGAGATCAACGTTAATTTTGTTCACAGTATCACAATGTTTACACCACCTCTCTTTACTACGTCGTCGCAAGAGCGCGCGAGGCATACGGCCACAGTCATTCGCCTCCACGTGCCAACGCAGGCCCGTGTAGCAGACCCATTCGGAACGCGTGTGCATACTAAGCGTTGCGAAATCAATGCGTTGCTCGCTTTACGCTGCGACGCAGTGTACCATGTTTGGTATGTGACACTAGGTACCCAGCACGAAGACGCACGATTCACGACGAAGTAGTCCGATTAGATGTTGAGTATGTTGTGCGCCTGATGGTAAGGGCAGTTTCACGCTGGTGTCGCTAGTATTATTCCAAGCGCAACGAGTAGGCAGAGCTCAATAGCCAGAACCTTTCGATTACGTTCGCGTCGTCCTGCAGAATTTCAAATTCGCAAAGTGGCGAAAAATTTAAACAATTGATTTCTGATTAAGTGTGCAAGTGATGCTGTCGTTTGCGCTTGTACCCAAGAGAAAGTGATTTAAACTTTGAATTTTTAAAACTTGTGAAAGTGTTCACAGCTTAAGGGTGGTAACATCTATCAGAACACCACCGTACACATCCTGCATGTGCCTGTGAGATTACATCTAAATGAACTGTAAGTATTCTATTTGCTTATTAGCAATATATTGATAAGTTTTTTTTAAATTTATTCAAATATTGAGATAGGTAATGGCTAGCGCAATAGGTCAGACTGCCAAATTTTTAAATTGCCTAACTTTTAACATCACAGATTGCGAAAATCAGCTTGGTACATTTGAAAATTAAGATAATTGCTAAAAACGTATCGTGGGTCATGAATCGTAAATTTGACCAGAGACAGCAGACGCAAAGTACTTTTCGGCGGTTCATTGGCAGTCCCAATGAGTGTGATGGAGATATTGCGATGGGGGCTCTCGGTATGGGAGAGAGCGCACGCACTGCCGTCCGACCTACGTTCATACGGGTTGACGAGGTCGGTGATCGTTTGTAAAAAAGCCTAGTGAGCGCGCGGCGTGCCCCACGTGGAGGCGACTGACTGCGGCCGCGCGCTCGTGCACCGATAAACGGCGAAGGCCACGGAAAGCTCGCGCCGCGTGTGCAGCGGCCACAGTCATTCTCCGCTGTGCAGTCGCCGCACGGGGCCACACGCTCGTGGCATCGCCATACATTGACCGAGCGCTTTGTGTACACACGGATTGTGCGACGCACACATAGGCAACACGCGCTTTCGTTGTTTTCTGTTTATTGCGCACACCAGTAAAAGGTTGACTGGATTCGGTCTATGAAATACACATGTTTAGATGTATTGTGCAGTAGCAACAAAGTAATCTGTTTGTTGATAAATAAACAAATGCGTTGATGTCAAAAGGAAAATACCTGTTTGCATAATTGCATTCTATGTATCGAGTTCATTTAACGCCTTACATTTGTTTAGCGTCTAATATTTATGCCTCGCAAATGTTGTATTGTTTATGATTATTGCACGATGTTCCCCAATTCTCCCTCGACACTTTTTATTTCGATCGAGTTCGACAACGGTGGCTCGGCTTGGAAGAGAAAGTAGTGATATCAACGCGAGGAGAACCTCGATTTCGGTGATGCATCGGAGAAATGTAGAAGAACCCTGTGGGTTCGTTGCCCTCGTGCGTTGCACCCGTAGCGCACGACGCACGCAACGCGTATTCAATTTGGACCTCGGCTGTATTTTCGGCAGGACCCACAAATTTCGGAGGTCAAAAACCTCACGGGGTCCCCTCTCGAACTTCTTGCGCCTCTCCTGCTGCGTGTACTCGTATAGGGTGGAGTTACTCGCATGCGTTCCTTCTGGGTGCCACGACAATGACGATTTCGGGTTTACGCAAGGCGCGTGTATTCATTGCACCTAATCGTGACGCCCCCCCCCCCCCCACGCACCTTCACACATCCCGTCCCCTTCCTGGGAACGTATTATGTAGTGAGCACTGATAGCGGATGCGCTACCAAACATCAGTCTACTTTTTCACATCATCGTGATCAGTTCGTTTCCGAATTAGTTCCGTGTTTCAATTCAGGTTACTCGCTGCAAGCCTCGACCAGATCTCTGCTGCCTTGCGCTACCATTTCGGGATAGTTCTATAAGTGAACTGACTTGAAAGAAAATGTCAGGAAAACGGGTGACTAACTTGAAAGAAGTGCAAGAGACTTTTATTCAGAATTTAATTACGCAATGTAAAAGTGAAGTGGTTTCAAATGGTACGCGATTTTACTTAAATAACCTACTAATTCTTTAGTAATTTTGTGAATGCATAGTTAATAATAAGTGTCTTTTTTTTGATGTTTCAGAAGAACCGGAGTGGACCATGCCGAAAATTGTAGGATACTACAACGAGGCGGTAATCCCGCTTCAACTTCAATCAACCGCCGCTGATGAAGAGTTGGTCAAACGTCTCTTTTGCAGTCCTGACCTCCCAATTCCATCTGTACCCACAACAGCGCTTCCTGCAGCTTCTCCTACTTCTACAACTGATGGCAATATCCTTCACTGTACCCTGTGCGACAAAGTGTTTACCAGTAAATCCTCCTACCAAGCACACGCGCGAACCCATGTCAAAGAAACAGAAGGTCCTTACCGTTGCAACATCTGCTCCAAGACTTTCGCAGTGCCGGCGCGCCTCACCCGCCACTACCGTACCCACACGGGTGAAAAACCTTTCCGCTGCGAGTTCTGTAACAAGTCTTTCAGCGTCAAAGAGAACCTCAGTGTGCACCGGCGCATCCACACCAAGGAACGTCCCTACAAGTGCGAGGTATGCTCGAGGGCTTTCGAACACTCGGGTAAACTCCATCGTCATATGCGTATCCACACTGGTGAACGTCCACATAAATGCACGGTATGCGCGAAGACTTTCATCCAGTCGGGCCAGTTGGTGATCCACATGCGCACGCACACTGGTGAGAAACCATATGTCTGTACAGTGTGCCAGAAGGGATTCACCTGCAGTAAGCAGTTGAAAGTACACAGTCGAACGCACACTGGTGAAAAGCCCTATTCCTGTGAGATCTGCGGAAAGAGTTTTGGTTATAACCACGTCCTCAAACTGCATCAGGTGGCACATTATGGAGAGAAGGTCTACAAATGCACAATTTGCAATGATACTTTCACTTCGAAGAAGAACATGGAAGCGCACATCAAGAGTCATTCCGAGAATTCTGCATCCTCAACGAGTGGTAGTCCTTCACCGCCTCCAGCGGTACCCTCACCTCCTCAATCCACATCTCCAGTGAGTGTGGATTCCTACTCGTCATTCTCCAGCACAAGCAGCACCACAAGCGATAAGGAAAATAGGGATATGCCCCTGAACCTTACTCACATGTCAATGGCAGAAGCACCTGTCAGTTATGAACAGGATATTCGCTATTATCTGTATTCACGCGGAGAAAGATATCCACCAGCAACAGGAGTTGAGCTTTTGGCAGCTGCTGCAAGCGCACGAGAACGAGTTCAAGAAGTAGCGGCCAATTCTGTTCATATAGAGGAAGCTCCTGAATCCCTCGCGGTGTTGAATCTTATTTCACGCGGTTCCCAGGATGTCGTGGCCGCTCTTCGCCAACATCCAGCTTATTTCGGAGTTGCACCAATGGCATATGAAGGTGTGCAAGCACTTAACGCAGGTGATGATATCCGTCGCCGTGTTGAAGCTGCTCTTGCTGGAGCAGAACCAATGCTTACTCCTCCTAGCAGCAATCCGGTATCACCAGCTCCTTCAGTCTCACCTGACCCAGAATTATCACTTCCTCCCAGGAAGCGCTCCAAGATGATTCTAAAGTCTATGGAGACAGAGGAACGACGCAATACGCCGTCTCCGAAGGACCTCTCGCCGGTGCGATATTCCTCCGTCATTCAGTACGCGCGAGCGTCATAGTCTGCTTGCTGACAATCCGCGAAACTGGCAATATTTCAACCAAAAGCAGAGAAAATCGTACTGAAATGAAAAGACTAATACGTACTAAAAGGAAGCCCGTTTTAGACACAACACAGCGCGCTAGTTAAGCTTAGAATGTCTAACGAAAGCGAGGCGTTGATTGTTTGCGAAGCGTCCATCCAGTTATTATTAAGTAATTTAATTTAAGACTTCACGTGGATGAAGGAAAGCGCGAGATCATTTTATAACGCTAGTTGTGTAAAATTTTTGTTTCTGTGATAAGACATGACGATTACCTCATTGCAGTGCCTAGGGCGAATCAAGCACCTCGCGTTTCAAACGAGGTGCCACTTAAAATCAGGTGCCACATATAATCAGCCCGAGCAATACAAATTTGAAAAGAGTAACTAACTAGGAATAATCCAAATGAATGTTAAATACGCATAGAAGTTTAAAGCGCACTGTCATCGTTGTACTCTAGTATCTATTTCGTTACTTAGTAGGTAATTTAAGGAAAGCGTTAACTTAAGCAAATGGAATACATTTTCACGTTGTAAATAGAACATTAATTAGCTCATCGTTCATAGCAAAAGTGTCATTGTAAAACTTTCATTACCTCATGTGACTCATGGATAACATTGAACCTCATCAATTGCATTAACATTAATTCATTCTTAGGGATAAATAATTGATATAATTCGCCCACGAGCGGAAGAACGTGCAAACAATGAAACCATAATTAATGCTAAATTAATATTATTCTTATTACTCGATATATTGTATGTTGTTTTATTTTTCTGTTCGTTTATATACTATACCCCTTTATATATGATTATTATTAAAAAAATTGCACATACTTTGTGGTCACAGAATGATTAAAAGGTATCAAACTAACAAATTATTGATTGATTGACTGAATATAATAAATACAACCATTAAAGCATACGTCTAATGAAGTTCTTTCACCTATTACTTCACGTTGTGAGTGCAGAGTTGAGAAATTTGGGGTAAATGAGTTCAGAAAGTTGGATGAACTATCAGGTTTCATGCCGGGCATTATTTGATTAGGTCAATGCTATAGTTATCACAAAATGATGAAAATAAATTGTGCATCGGGACTACGCAATAATTGTGTACAATGTACAATGGCATGAAATCAGCATTTTGCAACTTAATTTTTTATTATATGCTTTAATTATAAGATTAATAATTTGCGTTGGCAGCGGTTCTCAGGCGCTCTCTGGGAAGCGTCACGCCCTAGAGGAGTCGGAAAAAAATTATATTTTAAGTCAATTTATTGTTGGCCTAGAACTTTTTTTATATTCATGTTATTACTAATAACATAAATATAATTAATTTATTTGTTAATACTTATCCAACGTTCGATATCTTTTCAAGCAGCCTGAAACATGCAAAGGTATATTTATTTTCGATGTTCGTGAATATTTCCAAATTTTAGTGACAACTGTGTAGGTGTCCATACTCATTTTTTAAAAATAAAATCAATTTATGTATTCTTTCTCATCATTAGATACAAGTTTTCGCCGGTTTCAGATTGGAAAATCAATTTTATCGAAGCCACAATCACTACCATCGTGTTTTCTTTTTGCCGAAATAACTTCGTGTCGTTAACTTCACTTGCTTTCCATTTTAAAATATGACTTAAATATTGATAACTGTACGTTATACACGTACGACGCATGTCGTTTCTGTGTTGCACGTCCTTCCAGCACAAATAATTAAACAAAGAGCTAACAAACGGCTGGTAGATAAACTATCAAACACATACTTGAAAAACTGTGTCCGAAAAACTAAATTCGGCAGACTTCGGAGTTGATTTTACTTGTTTTTAAGTAAAATCAGAGTTTAGCATTAATATTATTTATTCAAGTCGACATATCTCCATAAACTTAATCTCTAAGCCATTAAAAACGCAATTAAAAGTAATTCTTAACACATACATCTCCACTGCGAGTTCTAATATGGCCTCGGCGGTCCAGGTGGACCCCCACGCATCATACCTGGAGGAGGTCCACGCATGCCCATAGGCGGTGGAGGTCCTCCCCGTCCCATTCCAGGCATACCTGGTGGCATTCCCATCATGCCAGGAGGAGGTCCCATCATTCCCGGTGGTGGACCACCCATTCTTGGAGGTCCTTGGTTCATCTGTGGTGGAGCAGCAACTTGCCCACGACCAGTTGGTGTCATAACTTGTTGAGAAGGCCCTAACATTCCAAATTAAGGTATTATTTGATAAGAACAGATATTAACACTATAACTAACCTCCTACTCCTCTAACAGGTCCCTGCAGCCCAACGGGCACACCACCAATACCGGCGGGCATTCCTCGACCAGCAGCGCGTCCCATTCCAGGACCTTGAGCAGCGCCAGGAATTGGTACTCTTGGAAGACCTTCCTCTGGTGGTGGTGGGCCTTCAACAGTAAGAGATACAATACTTTCACCTCGCAGAAGAACAAATCCTAAGACTCGCTTTTCTTCACGCTCTATTTTAGAGTTTTTTGGTTTAATTTTGCGGAACTCTTCACAATCGCCTAGAATCATGTTCATGTGTTTATCGAAGGCTTTGAAAGTGCCGATAAACGTTCGAGAGTCTTGGAGGGTTATCCTTACTCTGTAGTTTATGTGTTGGATCATTTTATTATTTTTTCCGATCGTCTGTAGAAAGATTAAGTTAATATTATCATAATTGTATTATAACTAGTTTAGTTTTACAAATACTTACCATCTTGGCGTATTTGTTTAAACCTGTTTTATAACTAAAAAATAAGACTAACGCATCGGCCTCGTAGTCTAACCTATTAACGTGCGTCGTGCGAACAACGAGCGCATCAAAACGCCAGTTACCAATCTAGGGACATCGGCAAAGAGTACCACCAGACTCAGGCTTGTCATAAAATAAAATAAGTTTAAAACTTTATTTAATCGTTTGAAACATATTTTATCTCTAAAGAGTATAGAAAGGATTAAATAAAACAAGTTCAAGCGCGTTGGACAATTAAAATAATATTGCACATAACTATAGATAAGATCACGCATCGTTTCACTACACACATAATTAAATAATGGCACTTTAAGTCTTTCGTTCGCACAAATAATTTCAATTCTAATGGCAGTAATTGCATTTTGCATGGCATTTCACTCCATTCACACCGCACTTGCATCCTCCGGAGGTATCCCCTTTTCCACCTGGACCCCAACGTAATCCGCGTGTTACCCAACAGATTTCTGTCTTACACATTGAGCAGCGAATCCAGTCACAGCCCCATTTCTTCATCATCACAACGTGGCACGTTGGGCATGCCAAAGCTTCGCCTTTATCTACCATCTCATTAAGCCATTTGCGGGTTTGGCGTGCATCTTCATCAGTCTCTGGTTGGTTATTCATGTGTTCTTGGTACTGACGACAGTTTAGACCCCAATGAATTGTCTAAAAATTAAGAATAATCAATGATGGTCTAGATAATTATATTTAAATTTATTTACCTGGCATGTTAAACAATTAGTTTTCTTACAAATTGGACATCGAAATTCGTTGACGTTGTCCTCGTAGACACACCATCCAGTACAATCAGGTGTTTTGCAGTGAAAAGTTTTATCCATTTTATTCTCTGCTTGTTTCACTGATTTAGCTAGGAATTGATCATAAGCTTGTTTGGTTATTAGCGCTTTAATTTCTCTGTCTTGTAAAGCAATGTCACAAGAGTAATTTTCATCTCTATAAGGACATTTTACTTCTGCATCTTCACAGAATTCGATTGTGTGCGCTAAGCAAGGTTTGCAGAATTGATGGAGGCATTCTCTAAGAGTAACGCCTTCTCTTCGTTGTACTTCAGTAAAACAAACAACGCATTCAAATGCATCTGAATTTGAAACCAGATCAGAATTGTCTAAGTTCATCAGTTCATAATAATGCAATTTGTTGTCTGGTTTGGTTGTTGCAGCATGTTTCAAACGTACTGTGGCACAAACGGAGCAAATATTTGCAGTTGAATTGTTTACCAATGTGCACATGTGACAAATCCAATGATATTGATTTCCAATTGATGATTGTGCTTTTGATTCCTTATTTAATCGAGGTGGACGCATTGTTTTGTCGTATTCCGAAAAGTCTTCTGCTACTGCTTTGGGGGGAGTTGTTTTGACTTGACTTGGATGCGCAAGCAATGCATTTGTGGTTGTTGTGGAAGAAGATGGAGGCGCTGTTTGTACAATTACAGAAGTTTTTACAGCGGATACCAAGCCTGTTGTGAGTGGTTTGCTTCCAGAATTTCCAGAAGCAGTGGTAGATGTCGCAGAAGCCACTGAATTTGTTGTAGCCACTTGTGAAGGAGTTGTTTTTGTAATCAATGGTAACTTTGAAACAGGAGGAGTTTTTGAAATTTCTCCAATTTGTGTTTCTGCATTTGTTTTAGGTTTAATCATTACGTGGATCTTTAAATGTTCACCTACAATCCTTGGAGAATTTCCGCCTGAAGTTATTCCGCTTGCTGCGTTTTTAACTTTGTCCTTGTCTGAAGGTACTACTACAAATGCGGATTTTTCAGATCTTGTAAACCCGGTTGAAGTTGTTGGGGTAGGTCCCAGTTTAGAAATAACACCACTTGATGTTGGTACGGGTAAATTGGAGGGTTTAGTCACATTTTCAGATTTTTCTCCTTGATTATCTTTACTTGGAGATATTTTATGGGAACTTTGTTTAATGTTAACATTCAATTCTTTAATTTCGGTATTAACTAATTTAGAGACTTTGGGTTCTTCTTTGGTGCTTTTACCTGCATTAGCTGTAGGGGCGACTAGATATAGAAATATAGGGCAGCCTTTTGTAACATTGTGCTCTTTTATAGTAGTTTGGTCATTTCCAGCTAGTTCTTTTCCTAAAATCCATCTTTGCACTTCTAGTGGGATTTCAAATTCTTTTTGAACTTGTTGTTTCAACTCATATACTGTTTGTTCGTTGTATACTTCAATCGGAAACGGTCCTCGATGTGAGAGACGATCTTCTACATACATGTCAACGCTAAAAATAACATTTATTTTAGTAAATTGTAAGCAAAACATTTTCCGTACCTACACAAAACGATTGGCTTTGTTCGAAAGTTCCTCAAAGGAGGTCTTCTGCCGAATCACCGAGCAATTAACCTTGAGCTGTGCTAAATCCTTTGCATATCCGGCTGCGTCGTTGAGATCGCCTTTTGCAATGGCATTCTCAAGGCGCCTCAACAATTTGTTGATCTCTAAAGTATCTGCGGCGTTTGGTGGATTCTGGAATCCACTTCCACTTGCTAAATTCTGCTTCAATTCATTTAATTTTTCCGGAACATTGAAGAAGATTTCTTTTGGTGTTTGACTGTTAGGAAGATTTGCGTATAAGTGGTGAGCAGTGGCAATCTTTTCACTATAAATATCTTCGAAATCTTTAGGTCTTAATAATTGATAATGCTTTTCCTTTTTGTTAACTTGAGTCGTAATCTCCTTTTCTTTCTGGATTATCTTCTGATCAAATTTCTTCATTTTATCATCTTTTAAATCTAAGTTTGTGTCAGTGTCGGCTAGAATTTTATTTGTATTTGCTTTGTTTTGTTGAATTTCAGGAGGATCTGCAATTGTTAATATTTCCGGCCCTTCATCAATTGTGCTTTTTCTATTTTGTGGCACAACATGAAACTTTCTTTTAGGCAAGGAGTTCTTCATTTCAATCAACATCTTTTTGAGTTTCTCTTTTTCCTCGCGTTTTGTTTCAGCAGTGGATTCCATCTGGGTCGGAGACGGCGTTGTAAGAAGCGTCCTAGGGTTCCTGTTTGCGGTAAAATTGATTTGGGTTCTAGATCGCATCAAAGTGGGTAATTCTGATGCTGTAGTAAAAGATTTCTCTTTGTCATTGTTTACTACTTGAGTACCTACTCCTGTTCCTGTCACAGCAACATTTAAACTGTTGTTACTACTAGAAGACGACGAATTTTCTTTCGGTATTTTAGCAAGCTTAAGATTGATATTGGAGTCATCTAATGATGGTTTACTATTTGATGGAGATGAATCCGAAGATGCAAAGTTATCAAAATAGGGTTTGATTGTCGAACAAACATGACAAATAATACGCCAGTAATCATTTTCTAAGTTGCATTTTGGGCACATCCAACTTTTCTTTGCCATCTTTTTTTCTAATTTAGGTGTTGGTAACTTACTTGGAATAGGCAAAATACATGAAGTTGTCTCACTTTTCATTAGAGGTGCGGGACCACTGACACCATTCTTTTTATTATCTTTAATTTCTTTCTTCTTTCCAAAGTAGTTTTTATCGCTCGAAGGATTGAAAAATGCTGAATTGACAGTCACCTTTGTGACACTAGTAATGGCATTAAACTTTGCAATTAAATCTTTAGCGGATTTTCGTTTTATTGGTGTTTGTTGTACGTCGATATTCTCTTCATGGACTTTATGCTTCATAAACTCGGGCATTTCCGGTAATTCATAATCCTTATCGAAATCAGTCTGTTTCTGTATAGAAGATTGATTTTTGATGATCTCACTTGCTTCACGATCCAATTCGCTGATATTAGTCAGAAACATAATATTAGACTTTCTCTTATCGTCAATCTTATCAAGTTTGAAGTTTTTATGATTGTTATTTTCAACAATAAATGGTGGATTAACTGTTTCGTATTTACTCTCGCGTTTCTGTTTGGTTTGACTGCTCGTAGCACGTTTATACCATGGTTTGGGTGAAACAGGAATCTCACTTTTCATGGCTGCACCTGGAAAACCAGCTGCTACTCCTAACAGTGGACTCTTTTGTGGTGTCATTGCTGGTTGGTTCTTTGTGGGCTTTAAAACGCCATGGTCTAGTTTTAGGGAATCGTTTTGGATCACGTCCACGTCAGCATACTCAAAAGAGTGGGTGTCACTATTTTGTTTTGCGTTCATTTTGGTTTCCACAGTAGAAGTTGTGTTAAGTGCGTTGAGGATTTTTTCTGCTGAAGGTGCAGCAGGGGGGGCAGGAGCCAAACGTTTTTTCCTCTTAAGACTTAGACTGCTTTCCTTCTGTTCGTTTTTAGGGGGTGGGGGTGCTTTCCGTTTTCCTTTTACGTGTATATACGCACCAGCTTTACGGTTTTTAGAGGAATCACTATTAGTACGCCGATGTCCTCGGTCATCATCGCTCATTTTAGTCTTGGTCATCAGTGGGAGGCTTTTGGTATTATCCTCTTTCTGGTTCTGTGCTTTCCGCGCTTCTTCAGAAGAATCTTGTGGTTTTTCTTTTGTTTTGCTACATTTATCCCTGTTAAAGAATAAGTTATACTTCTTCCTTAGCGTGATATTTTTGTCCTTTTCGCGCACTTTGTCTCTTTGTTTCAATCTAGCTTTGTAGGTGTCTGTTTCTGGTCCTGGATGAATACAACGATCGCTTGTCTTTGGAGTGTAGGCAGCTGGCGGGATAAAATTGAAACTTGCAGCCGTCCCAGTACTGTTCAAACTGGAGTTGCTACCTCCAAATGGGATACTTCCCAAGCTGGATGTTGGTGAATCACGTGATGACGCCACTGACTCTTTGGACGTTGAACGGAACCATTTCAAAAAGGAGAAGATTCCACTGTTGCGCTTAGTGTTTGGTGTGGATGCAGAAGATGTTTCACCAGACTGCGTTGTACGGTGAGGCGTCGGCGTCGCGGGCGTCGAGCTGTGGCGATTACTGTCGCTTGCGGCGCTTCTTGGCACATCAGATGCGCTCGCGATTGGCGTACTGCCAGGACTTTGTCTCGTTGCTGTGATGACGCCGTCGACGAGATTGCGATGGTCATTCATATTATGCCTAAATGTGATTCAGGGTGTCCACGAGGCAGGGACCATTTTTACCAGATGATTTTCAAATAATTTTCGGCGCTTATTTAAGATGAGTGATGTCATTCGTTATTATTATGCGTGAATTTGGGACGAAAACACTATAAATACCACAGAGACGAAGTGGTAAAGATCTCAATTCAATGTAGTCAGTTTAGTATTGAATACTCACTTATTTTAGTTTCCTTTGGAATTGTCTAATCTCCATGCTGTTGAACACAGATTAACTTAAGGGGAAAATGAAACATCACAGAATGTTGATAGTTTTATTGTAGGTTTTTATCCGGCATTTTTTACCCATCCGCGTGGTCGTCCTGAAAGTGGACGTGGTGCCGTTGAAGTTGTAGTACTGTATGGCACTTGTTCACCGCACAAAAAGCTTTCTCGCGAGTCGAAAGCACCTTTGGTTTAAATTTAGTCCATTCGTGCCCGTCCGACTAATGCTCGCTTTCCTTTCGTTGAGCTTTGCGGGACTTTTCAGTATTTCGTGCCTGTTCCACGTAAATATTCAGTTTTCTATTTTCTTCTTCCTTTTGGAATTGCGTTTCCTTCGAATGCCGGAGGTTGAACTTGTGTACGCTCAACGTGCTTCAAGTACATAGTGCGTGGCCCAAGTGGCTGAAAAAGCTTAATTCTGGTCTAGTAGAGACTATCATTGCGTCAAAGACTGGGCAAATTATATCTAAGTTCTAACAAGCGAGTGCGCAATGCAAGTTATAAATAAGGTCAAAATAAAAACAAGTTACGGAGAATTAAAAGACCACAACAGCTTAAAGAGGACTGCTTTGAATTTGAAATGGTATATTCCGAATGAAAAGAGTTACAAGCAAGTGAGTTTTTCATTTGAAAATAAGACAATCTAAGCACATCCTGTAATTAAACACATAGTACAAAAATATCTCCACTGCTTATAACGTTTTAGCGTTTTCAATACATAGATTAAAATTTGGGGAGTTGAAATCAAATAAATATATGCATTTTTATAATATGTATTAAAATTAATTACGGGAATACATACTAAAGATTAGTTAACATTACAGGTGATCTAATGCATTTATAATAAACGAATTGTTTATTCAACAAATAAACTGAAGTAAAAAGTTGGGGTTAGCTGCGTGTAACTGCATTTTTATATAATTTGCACTCAAAATATTGAAAGCAAATTTATTTTCTGTATATTAATGACTGTCTCTCAATATTATATATAAAAAATTAACACTTAATTTTGTCTAAGCATCTCTTAAATTAATATGCTAATTCTTTTCATGCAGACTCTTGGTGTTCCATTAAACATGTTGTTACTTACTTTTGTCACGAGTCTAAGCATAAGAAATAAAATGGTGGAACGTTTACAAGTGTAGACCTCTTAAGTGCACCTTCGTAGCAGTTAAATTATACCAATGATTAGAAATCTACGAAATTGGTGAAATCTTCAAAACTGAGAACATCTGCAAAACACAGAAAATCTGCAATAGATTTTTTCCAGCTATTGAAAAATGTTTACCTGCAACCGATGTAGAGGCCCATACCTGCCGAGCGTTCCACATACACCCAAATACTATTTCTCTCTTCGTTTCACTCACAGACTTGAGATATCTTAAAACATTTAGTGGAACATCAACAATGCATATATATTTATACAATAATTACTTAATATTTCCAAAAAGTAATGCATTTATTCTCACTTCTGTTTTCTTTAGAATGAAAGTTTAACTATTAATCTAAAGTCAACTATTCTCCTTGAAATCGCTACTTTAAACAATTTCTTAAGTTTATCCCATATTATCGTACATAGATACGGTTTGTATGGTTCCTACAAAAAAATTAAAGGATTGCTTTCTTGCTACCCTGTGGTAGCCAGAATTTATGCAAGACCGCGAAGAGATTAATTGTACTTCTGCTTTCCAAGCAGTTGATTAACGGGATCAATGAGATCGCTAGCCGGTAGGCTTTAAAAGTCTAATTGGAACTTTTTATATGCATATATATATATAAATATTTTAAAAAATATACACTAATAAATAAAACTAATGTACAAATATGCAAAAATTAGTATGCAGATAAATGATAATTTATTGCTATAATTATCTCAAAAAATGTTAAACAGTTGCATAAATAAATATTGCATTAAATATGATATTTGAATTTGATATAGCATCCATCAATTTCGCCATCAACTTAGGTCCTGCTTAACATGCAAATATTTGCGTAATCACAATCACTCACGCGTTGCAATCATTTTAATTTATTCATACTTTACAGTAATGGAACACAGTTGTACCCTTATTTGTGTTTGTAATTGCACTGAAAGAGTGCTAAGTGTGTAAAGCTTAGCGTAATCGCTCACGACCACTGCTATAAAAATCTCCAAAATAATAAACAAACATCAACAATCTGTCTTATGTGCACTTTCAAGTAATGGTAATGGCGCATAGTTATCAGTACCATAACAACATGGTGCTAATCGTTGACTCAGTTTAAGAATATGGGAGAGCTAACGACACCTCAAGCTGTAGGAAACTGAATAGAAAGTTCTACTTTTGCAAGTTTACAATTTACTTATTAGGTTTTGATGGTAAAAAGTAAAACCAGCAAAGCGTATAAAACTCTATTACCAAAACAGTTCTAATAAATTCAGCATACGAGTTCTTGATTTTTTTTCTACTTGTGCTAATCATCAGTCTGTGATTTCGTCATACTTTAAAACAGTAAACAATTCAATGGTGTTAAGGCTAATGCGAAGAAACAAGCAATTAATGCAATTCTCAATGTCATAACTATCGTAACGGCTTCCTACAGATCCCAAGATATTCTGAGTAATTATATATCGCTTCTTTCTCAAATGTAAGTTTGAATGAGTTCATCTAAGTTTAACCTCTTACAAACAAAGGAATAACAAGAATCGAGATACGAAAGCCAAGAATATGGTAACCACCGCATCAGCAACAGTTTAATACAGTAGCGAGTTTGCATAATACTGGGTGCTATTCCTTATATAACAGTTCAACGTTACCACTGTTTGGCAAGAATTGCAAGGATCGCAGTTTGAAAAACACTCGGCGTTGTAACTTGGCAACCGTGCACGGTGCGTGGTTCGTGTTCGTTCGTGCTACCTCTCGACGGGTCAGTCAGTTATATTCGCAGCTCTCTGCTGGTTGCAGATGGTACAGTTTTGAACGTTAGGTGAGATTAATTAGCGTTGACCTGGAAAAAACCCACCGTCAAAGAAAATACCTGTCGGAAAATAGTGCAGTTAGATCAATCGGTATTACAATAAGTGCGAAATCATGTCTGATTCCACGGAGTATTCTGAACACTGACGAAACGAGTTGTGAGTTGCGCGTCCGGGAGTAGCCCTCCGCAAAGCCTACCAGTCCTTTGTTTGCCTGCGTCCATTCTTGTGTACAAACATCCACCGATCATCGGTACGCATTGGAATCGTCGCGCATTACGGGGAACAGGATCGAGGCAAAGCTACGGCTTTGGTAATTATTTTTAGACCTGTTTTCCACCATTAAGTCTGGACACATCGTCAATTGAGTGTTGCAATTGTTACCTAAATACGGTTGTCGCATTGACAGGAGTTGTTTACTCGAGTTGTTATTAATCTTTGTTTGAAGGAACTTGATCCCTTTGTCATTTTTATTGTAATATTAGTGATGATTGCTTTGTAAATGCATTTATCTATCGGAGACAAGTGATATCAACTTAAAATACCTTTTGATAAACCTTCTAATCATATTTCGAACCGAATTTTTAACTAAATACTGCCTCCTGCCTTGCTCTCTACTAATGTACTGTTATTTGCTTTTATAGGTCCGACTGGAAGTGAAAAAGAGTAAATAAAAGCAAAAGACAATAACAACCTAGTGTAAGACTCAACTCATCAAAGATCTGTAATGTGCCCAAATCACCTCCTCAGCAAGAAATCGGTGAAGCGCACTCTCGTACCTACGACGACGGCTATCAGCTTGCAGCACTCCAAGAGAAAAGGCATCTTCATACACCCCACCGCTATGTTCAAAAACATTACTGTGCAGTGTTGTTTCCAAGCTGCTTATTCAATATAAGGCATATTTAAGTGTATCATTCTGGTTTAACTAAAGTTATTAACTTGGCAACAAGAGGTATTGTATAGTAAGAGAATTCTTTCAAGTCTCTACAGAAAACAAGCAACATGAAGCTCTTGGAGAGCACCACTTTTGAGGCAATCAACAATGCGTTGTGCATCGAAACCGGTGATTCCAAGATCGTCGGCCGCATCGAAAGCTATTCTTGCAAGATGGCTGGCGGAGACAAAGCGATGTATAAGCGTTTTAACGCCGAGGGAGTGCATCCCAATGATCTGCAGGCGCTCAGTCCGCCGCAGGGGGTCTCGCCTGGTAGGTCCACATATAGTAGGAGCATCTCAGGTGATGAGGATGGTCCACTGTGTGATACCATTAGTCGTAAGACGTTGTTCTATTTAATTGCAACGTTGAATTCTGCTTTTCCTGATTACGATTTTATGGACGTGAAGGTACAAGTCTAATGTTTGTTAACTCTGTTGAATGTTGTTAACTTATTTATACTTTCAGAGCCACGAATTCTCTAAGGAACCGTCCCTTAAATGGGTTCTGTCTGCAATCGACACCAATTTAACAACCACAGCGCGAGAGCATTACAAACATCTCAACCAACAGCTATGGGCCGCTGTCGAGGACGAAATTGTGCTGAACGAGTGCGATATTTATTCGTACAACCCTGACCTTGGTTCAGATCCATACGGCGAGGACGGCTGCTTGTGGAGTTTCAATTACTTCTTCTATAACAAGCGACTCAAGCGCATTGTATTCTTCACTTGCAGGGCTATTAAGTAAGTAGACCTCGGAGCATTTTACTTAATGTTTGATAGTCGGAGTTAATGTAGTAAAATTTCCTGGTGTATTGTAGAGCAGTAATACTGATTGATGTAAATTTAAAAACTTGTTTTTTAAGTAGATACCTTAAAGAGAAAGCGCGTCATCATTAGACCTTGAGTCAATTGCTTTGATTCTATATTTGAATGTAGTATATTGTTATATATGTTTTAATGGTGTGCATATTTTAGTCCTATTTATGCTGTGGATTCTGGCTTTGGTAGTGATTTTGCCATGGACGACGAAGATTTTGCAGAGTAAGCAATGTTGTATTGACAATAGCAACTGTTTTAATATCTTAACTTCAGATTTAAGATGTACTAGAAGACGGGGAGAAGAAAGAAAAAAATATCATGTGTAGAAGCAAATTAAACATCTGCCAATGAATGTAGCTAAATGAGAAAATATGAATTGACAAGAATGTCAGTTGGGCATTAATATGTTTTCCCTCGTCCTTAACTGATACAACCCATATGTGTGACAAGAAATCTTTTGGTGAGAGCAAAAGTACAAATTTACGCAGTAATCTTAAGACTTTACAATAATTGTTTACGGTAATATTAGTGTTAATCAAGCGGCGGTTTTTATCTTATTCTTTGTTTCATGATATATATTCTCGTATATGTTAGACGCGATAAGACAAAAACCTGTACTAAAAGCATTGTTTTTATAATGTACGTACACTTTAGCACTGGTGTAATCAAACAAACGTGTGTTACGAGTACTTTAAAATGCCGGATATGATCCTTGAATACATACATTTCTTGTTCGATAGGGTTTCGAACATCAACAATTGATTGTTTTTACAATGCGCTCCATTTGTTTCTTGCAATTTTGAACAATCAATCGTTGTGTGGAGTATTACGCGCATGTATTCGAGTGTTCTATTGGGATTAGTGTTCAACTTTTAACTAATTTTGTTGTCACTTGTTGCTTATACCGCTTAAAAGTGGAGTTAATGCATAAGCGGTTAATTTTAATACGTCGCTGAAGTTCGGTAAGAAATTTAAAAAAACAGTAGTCTCGATCTCATGGTAAAGAATTGACTAGATGAAAGAATAACATAGGAAGTGTTAACATTGTGAAGCAGGTTGTTAAATTATATTTAATTTGTCTGTTCGTTACGCTGAATGGGGAATTGCGGGAATGAAACAAAAGCAAGCATATTTGAGATGAAGAATTATTCAAGAATAAATTATATTTTTCGATTCGTTTTATCCAATTTATCAGTTATTGTAATAGCGTATATCTCAGATTAAGTAACATAACATTGTGTACCTTAAACATTTAAACTTAGTTCGCTACAACGCTAATAACACAAAATATAAACGTTAAATAAAGTTGTTTTTCCGTATTGCAACAATAGATGAATCGGAAATAAATATCTTGTGCCTTTCTAACAGTAACAATTACAGCAGACGCCTATATATTTATTAAGCATCAGCACACGGAAAAATGCAAATAATTTCTTATTCTAGAAAAAAATAACATTAACTATGAGGGTGAAGCATTTCTTAAAATTTACTTCACTCGACCGCTGAAGTGTTGCACTTCATTACCTCCTCCTCATTCACTAGCTTAACATAGTAACCTCTTTACCTCGGAAAACACGTCTCCAGTGTTGATGAAATTATATATTATTAAGTATTTAGAATTCAAAATTAATCACAAATAAACATTTGAAATACTTATAAACTTAATAGATCCTTCGTTGATAAGTCAGGGTAATAAATAATTTTGTTAGTTCTTGCGCTCGCGCGCTGATATAATACTTCAATATCCAACAGTTTGTCAAAAAGATTCAACAGCTTAGCTAGTTCTACTAGATTTCATGGGGTCAGTCAACGCAATTGTTGAAATCGTCGACAGATTTGATTAACAAATTTTCTAGATTTGGTACCTTCAAATTAGTATATAGAATCTTTAAATATTGCCATAGAACTTAATAACTTTCGCCTGGCGAATTAGAACTTAATGAAGCCTTAATGAGGGTAAAATATTACCCTCATTATTAGAGTGTGTCATGAGTAAACCTAGTTAGTTGTACATCATGACGTCGGAACTTTGGTACATGCAGATATATGCGTCGCATAGAAGACGCCGCGCGTGTTCGGGCAAATGCCGATCCAGAACTGAATTATCATGCAATTCACGACAGGATTGTTCATCTGAAAGCCATTTGGAGACATCTGGACAAGCTACCATCTCAGGGATGTTATACCCATTCAATTCACCTAAAACACACTTTTTTAAAGTATATGCCTTATTATTGACTTATATTTTTACCTTTGCGATCTGCCATGGAATCAAAAAAGCACCAAGGTGCTTCATGACCAGCGCCACATTTAACAAATGCAACGTAATGCGATGTTTCAATGCAAATAACCGCAAACAGTTCCATGTATAATCGAGGAGGTGGGCAATGGTCTGAAATAATCGCAAAGTCTGATGGTACTTCAAGCCGAACGGGTTTGTGACTCTTTCGATGGTGCTTGTGAAACATTTCTAGGCAAGGGCTACAAAATGCGGTGCACTCAAGGCCCTCACCGCATTCTCCAAAACAATCGCGACATTCCCACTCAGCAAGTTTTCCACAGACAGTGCATTGGCGTGGTGCTAAAACATTTTCATTAGCACATGAAAAGCACAGAGAAAAATATGTCATTACTTACAATTATCGATGATATCTGTGACATCTAATAACTGTGATGGTAAAATCCTGGGATACATTTTGTAACTCTTCCCAAATCTCGGCATTTGTATAATTAAACAAGCTGGAACTTCCCTTAATTTAATATTACTCTGAAGGAAACTCTGTTCAAATAGCTGCTGCACTGTAGGTAGCTTTAATTCATCATCTTTCTCCACAAATAGCTGATAATAATATGCATCATGTCCAGAATTCAACTTCAAGAAAGGTTCCGCCTTCAAAATCTGCGCAAGGAGTGAATTCAAAAATTCCTCTGGATCTTTTTCTTCGCTCATCAGGCCGGAAACCGAACTAAGGCGATTGAGTAGCTGCCTAAGATTCATCACTCGATCAGCTCGAACAAATAAATTCTTCCTTAAAGGGTTTACAATCTCTTCACGTAGCACCCTTTGTACATCTTCATATTCTGGTATATCTTTGGCTTCTCTAGGTCGAAATAACAGGTTGTCAAACACAGCCGTATACGTGAACATTGCAAAAAGTGTAGCGTCCAGGTAGCACGAATTGTTGAGGCCTTGAATGCCGCGAAACTGTCCGCAGACTGCTTCCACGTCTTCTTCTGTTTTCATTATTAAAGGAGGGACAGCGCCAGGAATTACAGGACAGTCCTAGAAGGTTGAACAGAATTGTATGTGATTGAATGAGTATGGGAGGCAGCAAAACTTACTTTTCCGAATGTTTTCTCTGAAGCGTTATGCACTGGAGTTGGAATGCCATCTTGAAACCGTGAATCTTTATGACACTGAGTTATAGGGACAAAGAGAACACGATCTCCAGTACAATTCACTAATTTTCTACCCTTATAGGTACCATCAGAGAGTGTGAGTGGTAGGTTGACAGGTTCATCTTCTAATTCTACACCAGCTACAACAAAGTTGGACCCTTCTTCTTTACCCATCCACCGGACAACACCATACAACGGTTCTTCTGACACATCATTCAATACTTCAACCATCGATCCGACTTGTAGATCATTTGTTTCACTTTGCAGCGGCTCAGCAAAGGGAATATCGTCTTGAGCTGTGGACGTAGATGCAATCGGTTTCCTTCCATGCTCCAATCGCTCATTCAATTCTATAACAAACAGCGGTAAATTATCATATTCACTGCACTGATCCACGTCCACGTCTTTCACATCATTAGACATAGGATTCGAGTTGGTATTTTCGTAGTTTTCATCATTAAATCTGACATCATTATACGCCACTGGCACAAATCGCGGCACTTCCGGCTTCTCAAAAAATCTATATTTTTGTGCTGAATGAATCGCGGTAGGAATTTTATCGGCATTGTTGTAATACAAAGGCTCCTCGAACGCAAAACTGCCGTTCGAATATGGCTCACTATTATGAGTGATTAACAATTTAAGATCGTTTATGTTTCTGTGCGACATTTTTCCTGCGCCGAGCCGCACGCTTTCGCGCGACTTCTCGAACCGCGAAAAACGAAAGCAAATGAAAACGCGCAGCTTTTAATTTTAAATATAGCTGCGGCTATAATTATAAATATGTCGCTGACCACCACCACTGCTCACATGTCTGCACGCGCGTAGCCGGTTAAAATTAAGTTTGCCTTACCGAGATCGTCGACGTAAAACTTGCTATTCGCCTGTTTCACTTTGTCGCTGCCACCACTTAAGTTTTTCAACTTCCGCAAGGGCATTGTCTTGCTAGTACCATTAAGATTTAAAGAGTTGACATTCTTCATCTTTCCATTGCGGCCGTTCATGCCTAGTGTATTGGAACCATGTCCATCAATCGCATTGAAATATCGTTTGTAATCTTTATCGTTCGGAGAAGAGGAGTTCATATTGGTGTTTGGGGTCCAACCACCAACAGTTTCTATTAAATCAATTGGTCGCTTGCTAGTTGCATGACGGGCTTTCTCCAAAAGGTAAATATTGTCAGATTGAAGCATGCTGTTCTGATCAAAGTCGTTATTGGTATTCACCGAGTTTTCGTTCATCATACTTTGCAGACTAGGTGATGATTTTATCTTGCTTTTAACTTTTCCATTTTGACTGTTAAGTGTTCCATTCTGAGAGTTGTGTGAGATTGCACTAGTGCTGGGCTCTATATCCTTATTGTGCATTGATATCCTGGCAATGTTCTTCTGTACCAGTGATTCATAATCATCAGGTGTATCTTCTATTTCTGTAACTAGTTCATTATTATCCACATTCAGAGAGTATGATGAGCCATAAGTGTAGGGAATTATTTTCTCAGCAGTTGTAAAGACACCATGGCCAGGAAGACAGTGAAAATATTGAATGCCAGCACAGGATCCATCACAAGAATTACTACTCTTTTTATCCTGTAACAAAATATGAAAACATTGGCACCTGTTTCTTGATGAGACTGAGTTAAGTAACTTACATGTAGCTGAATGCCAAAACATTTGCCCATGCCTTTAACATTCCCAATAAATTTAACAGTGCCTAAATATACTTCATCCCCATTAAAGCCAACCACAACATCAGTAGTAATCTGTAATAACCTGCTAACTCGCTGTTTATTTGAAGCCAACTTCACCCTTTCTTTTGGAGACGTCACAGCGGCCAAAAAAGTCCAAAAGCGTTCATCAACACTCTCCACAGATTGCAGTGAACATGTAAATGCAGTACTCTCCCATGTATCCACATCCTTGAGGAATCGGACAACACAGTACTCCTTGTTTTCCAGCACACACTCAATCTTCACGATTTGCCCCAGCAATGCCGTGCGTTTGTTAATTCCCTTGGAGCTCTCCGTGAGCAGCTCGTTCTTGGTGAGGATTCCATAGGTTTTGTTTAGTTTAATTTCCATTATATCTGTTGCGTTTGATATTTACTGTTCACATTTGTGCACTCGGCGGATGTGTGTCGCAGGAGCAATTTTAATGAAACTAGAGGAAATGGGTCATATTTGTAACAATTAGCTATGTTGAATTATCCTAGCGCCCGCGCCTGCACGGCGTTGCATGGCAATGAGTCATTAAAATATAAAAAGGCGCAAAAACGAACGCGACACGATACTAATAGCCATATCTGTCAGCACACTTGACAGGTGTACACAGAAATAAACCAAAACAATGCAAAAAACGGCGCAAACAACATGAGCAAATCGAACCGAACCAATCAGGCGCTCCGCAAGTCACTTAGTAGTCCGACATAGATGGCCTTGGAGAGGTTTTTAAAAACAAGTCCCCACTTAAGAAAAAGACACTAATTTATTTAAAATAATGCACTATTTTACATTAAAAAATTACAAAAATCTATTTCAACTTACAAATGCAAACTAAACCATTGTCAATCTCCCGTTTATCTGCAATTTCAATATCAGCTTTCAAATCATCATTGACCCTCTGCTCACCAGCAATTTTATCATTCAATACTTTAATTAATTCCATATTGCCATTAATTTTATATTGCGTATTCAACTTTGTGGGTCTGGCTTTCATAAACTTAGCATCCAACTCAGATATTTTATTCCTACAAGAAGAACAAACACTGATTAAATGATTTCATAAATGTTTGAGATAACTTACTCCAATCTAGTAAACACTTTGAAAAATATTTCAGTCTCCTTTGGGTTAATTGGCTTCTTCATCAACAAATCTCTCTCATCAGATAAATGTTTCAATTGTTGATTAAGATATTTTAACAATGAAATAAGGTTGGAGTATGTATAATCAATAACAAACTTATCAAAATAGGCTGCATCTTTGTTTTCTGTGCACTTGAACTTCAGCAGTGCCTTTTCAGTCTGCAAACTTTTTAATTGTCTAAACAAATCATTTCTTTTCTTCTTCATGTCTTCATATACTTTATTCATGTTGACACAAGAGTCCTGCACAGTAGTTCGATTCTTATTTACTTCATCAAAAAGTGACATTGGTTTATAAGGAATTTCTCTTTGAAGACTTCTTAATCCATGTGCTTCTCCTTGCAATGCAATTAAATCAGATTCCAATGTGTCTTTTAGTGTATTTGCTTCTTCAATTGCAGCATTATTCCTGTTACAT
Source organism: Diploeciton nevermanni (assembly GCA_027575565.1). Taxonomy (NCBI): domain Eukaryota; kingdom Metazoa; phylum Arthropoda; class Insecta; order Coleoptera; family Staphylinidae; genus Diploeciton; species Diploeciton nevermanni. The sequence goes on from JAODIE010000001.1 coordinate 5,814,829, forward strand.
GCATCTTGCAATGTTCTAACTTCACTATTGTTGCCCTGAAATTATATTAATATAATTTTTACACCCAAGTATATTAATACATGAAATACATTAAATTTAGTCTGTAGTATTTTGTTTTTAGCAATTTGTTCAGAAAATAATTCCTGTAAATCACTAAACTGTGTTTGCAATTCCAGCAATGCTTTTAGCATTTCTGTAGATTTGGTATCATTATGCATAGATGAGATAGGTGTTACTTTGTCTGACTCTAGTTGATCTAATTCCTCTTGATGGCTCTTTAAGCAAGTTTGCTTCTCTAGCAAGTTGGTGTCTTGTTCTTGGTTTTGCTCTGCATGTAAACTTTGTAATTTGTTTATTTCTGCCATTACTGCAGCATGTTGTCTTTTCAGGATATTTATCTTTTCCTGTGATTTTGCTCTGGACTGCTCAATTTCTCTAATTTGTTCTTGATACTGTGTTGAACATTTTGAGAGTACATTTTTTGCTTCATAAATCTGTTGTGCTTGCCTTTCTATTACTTGTTGATTATTGCCAATATTTTTCCTTATCTTTTCTATTTCCTTCCTGACATCCTCCTCAGTCATGTTTGATAATGAAATATCCATCGTTATCTTTATTAACGAAATACGGGAAATAATTTATGAAACCGCAGGCAGAGCTGCCGTTATTATAAAATTGACAATCTATGGAAAATGTCAAAGTTAATTTAAAAAGTCAAGCCGAACAAACACGAACATTACTTAGGCATGCGCACATTTGTTAACAGCAATAACCCGCGGCATCCTGCATTCTGCCTTATATTTCTACCAAAACTTTTTACGTTTTAACCTCGAGGCTTATTGCATTGGATTTTTCAACTTAGTCCACGTGTTGCTAGAACGGTAAAATCCTCAAAACATGGCAAACGATTTAGAGCAACAAATCGTTAATCAACTGGAATATTACTTCGGTGACGTCAATCTACCGCGCGACAAGTTTTTAAAGAAAGTAATTGAGAAAGATGATGGTGGTTGGGTACCGTTGGATGTGCTTCTAACCTTTAAGCGCCTCGCCGATTTATCAAAGGACAAAACTGCTATCGCTGATGCGGTCGGAAAATCCACTACAAATCTTCTTGAAGTAAGCGAGGATAAAGAAAAACTCCGCCGATCCACAGAACATCCTCTCCCCAATCTTACGCTTGAAGAGCTTGATGCTGTTCTTCTACCAAGACAAGGTGGAATATTATATTTTACAAACCATTCTTTGTACTAATTGTATGTTTGTGTAGCTTATGTAAAAGGATTCCCCCATGATGAAACTTTTGAGAAGATTAAGGAATATATGTCTACACATGGCACCATTGACTCCATCTACATGAGGTCTTACAAAGACAAGGCTACAAAAACAAGCAAATTTAAAGGATCTATAAATGCCATCTTCAAGAATGAAGATGATTGCAAAAAGTTTCTTGAACTTGCTACTGTGAAATATAATGATCATGCCCTACAGAAAATGTCACAAGAAGCTTTTATTGCTGAAAAGAAGGCTGAGTTTGAAGAGCGTAAAAATAAAAAGAATACTAAGGCAGCTCAAGAAGCAGTTAAATTGGAATATTCAAAAAAAACTGTTGTCAAATTAACAGGAACCACAATTGCAGAAAGATTAAATTGGAATGATATCAAAGCTAAAGTGAAGGAAGTAGCAGATATGGAGGTTGCTCATGTTGACTTCAAGTCAGGGAAAACTGAGGGTCATTTACGATTTCGCGAGGAGAATGAAGGAGAGGTCTTTTTAAGTAAGTTGACTGATGGTGCTTTTAAGGTGGGAGATTTTGAGTTTAAAGCTGAACTCGCCACTGATGAAGAGGAGAAGAATTACTATATGGCATGGAAGTTGGAAAGAAACAACAGGAACCACAAGAATAAGCAATCTAGTGGAGGAAAGAAAAGGAAAGGTAATTTTAATAGGGACAGCCCAAAGTCTAAGAAACAGGCCTAGGTTTATTGTAAATGTACAATTTATTTTCTTATTTTTGATTATTGACTGCAGAATCACTTGTTTTTTGCAAATTGCTTGCAAGTTTTTGTGCCCTGTTGCTATAACAGGTTTACTATTAATTTTGATGTAATGTTAACGTTTGAGGTATGGTTTAATATTTACAAAATTAAATGGCATAATAGCATAAACAATTAATATTCTATAAAAACGAAAACTACATTAACAAGTTAAAGAAATGAACGCTCATAGATTTTGGAAGGCAAATAGTTGTTAACAAAGTACATATTGCTTTTAAAAACTCCTTCAATTTCACATTTAGTTTTATTTCGAAGCAAAGTTCCAATTTCCTCTCTGATTTCCTTATTCTGTCCTTTCTGGAAGTATGGTCTCTTTAACATTGCATTCAACCTGTTCCTATCATTAGTCAGCAAAGGCAGTGTTGAGACTGCATGTTTCCCAATCTCAGAGGGCAACACACCAAACCATTTAAGTTTTGGCAAGGCTAATTCCTCATTACTACAGCACATTGACTGTAAACATTAAATATTAATGTCATTATCGCTTTGAATATAATTTTTTCTAACTACTGACCAGACTTCCAAATCTGTAAGTCAGAAATATGTCGACTCCGTAAGCATCAGCATCTACAACTATAAACATTGGGATTTCCATCAACCGCCAAAGAATGTTTAAGAAGTATCTTGTGTTTAAGTCTGGATATCCTTTACCCTACACAAGAACCAAGCATTATATATAACAACACTAAAAGATTTTGAATGCACTTACAGTTACCAAGAGGAAATTGCGTGATAGTTTATTATTAAGATTATCTGCTAGTAGTTTCTGGAAAATGGTGTCTTTCTCTACAATGAGAATGAAATAGGCAGAAGTTTTGACTGCTTGCAGATCACTCAAGTCATTTGGTATTATTGTGCCATTTTGAGCGTTACATTTGATATTCGTAGAGCCAATTGTTAAAGTTAGATTGCCATATACTAATCCTTTACTAGTAGTCATTACGTTTAAGTTCCACAAGGGTGCTTCTAACATGCTTGAGACTATATGAAGTGCACTACTAACTTGATTCTGAGTCAGTTTCCTGTAATCCAGAATGGATTTTAGCTGATAGTAAATTGATCTCTGAGTTAGTTTAGTCTTCATCATTAGGAGACTTTGTATTTTGCGCAGTAAATATAAAACAATGGAGGTTCTTCCTTGCAAAACAGATACCGCTTTACTACCCACTCTGCTCTGTAATGTCAAAATGTTATTATATGTTGTATTTTTCCAATCTATTCTCGGATATTCAATTCGCATTTTCTTTCCATTCTCATGATCCTTATAAATATCCGCAAAGATCTGGCCAATTCGGAAGAGCATTGTAGTTTTATTCATTTCTCTTGAAGTTCGTTTAAATTCTACTGATCTGGAAAAGTCGTAGGTTTTGACTATTGTATTTAAGTCCTCTTGAAGCAACCTTTCATGTTTTGGTAACTTCATATCGATGGAATAATTAATGTTGTGAGTAACCTGAACGGATAAATCCTGTTGTGATTCATGGATTTGACTGTCCATGAATTCATCAAAACTCTCTTCACTCCTAAAATTAAGGTTTTCCTTATGGACACATATTGCGAATAACAATGGATCGTTGTATGCCATTATTAAATCTATTGAATTTTCATTATATGGCAATTTTGGTAATTCAGATGACTGTGAGCTTTGCGTATTTAAATTGTTTATTTCGTCGGTTTGGATCGACATATCAACTTGTTCACTTCTGTGCGATCCATCTAAACTAGGGCAGTAAGACATTGTTTCGTCCGGGCATGAATTAATATTTTGCAAAGATGAATTTACATCACGTTCTTTCAAACCCGAATTTATACTATTGTTAAATAGGCCAAAAGATTGATTTAAATCATTCTTACTTGGTGTATATAGCTCATATGAGTTATTTGAATCATTTTTAGTAATGGTGTTAGTCAAACTTTTCTTCTTATTTGTTTGAATTTTTACTGGTTTGAGATGTTTTGGAGTAAATGGACGGGCAAAATAATCTGGCATCTCTTTGTTCAGGGTATTCTGAGTTGCAATTCCTGGTTTGTTTGAGTCCTTAATCGGAGTACCAGGATTCGTGCTTCTTTTAGAAAAAGATCTGTTATCTCTAGAGTAGGAAATAACACTCCCCGTATCGTCCCAATCCATTTCTTCAGTATAATCATTTTCGTCATTTAGAAATGAGAGATCGGTGCTACTTATTGATGCTATAGAGTTTAAACTTTCTATCCATCTTTTAACTTTTTTTGTACCAAATGATGAGGAGTTTGTCGAATAGTTCGTTGCAACTTTAAAATAACTTGATTGCGACATGGTGATAAGATGTAAATGATCTCAACTAATGAAAAGTTTGTAATTAGTATAGTTAGTTTTGCAGATTTAATATAATACTTACTTTTCAGGTGCGTCTGAAACGATGTGTGTTCTTAAAATGGACGCTTTGAAACAAATGAAAACTAATTTTTATCTTTCTTATTAATGAGGGCACTATTTCCGTGAACAGGAAAAAGAAAGCATGCCTCTGTACAGCATCGGTGGTTCAGTGGTAGAATGCTCGCCTGCCACGCGGGCGGCCCGGGTTCGATTCCCGGCCGATGCACGTTTTTGAATTGCTTGCAAGTTTAGCTAACATGTTTGGTCTTTAATTCGCTTTTGCACACTAATGATACTTTTCTTGCAATATATTGATAGATTTCCAAGTCGCTAGTAATTTATATATTTTAATTTTATGTATTAAGCATTTTATTTACAAAATCTAAACATAACCTGCGAGTTTATTTGTAAAATGTTTTCCATTAGAGAAGGTTGTAATAGACCGTAGTGTTTGGCAAAAGTACATTTTCTAACTAAGCATGACCTTTATCGACTATGTCTCAACACTCAGTGAAAATCCTTACTTCGGGGCGGGTTTTGGATTGTTTGGCGTGGGTGCTGGCGCTGCAATACTCAGGAAAAGTTTCCAAGGAGGTCTCATACTTTTTCGAAGACATTACATGATAACTCTTGAAGTGCCCTGCAGAGATAAATCATACCAATGGCTTCTACACTGGATGACACAAAAAGGAGCACGCAGCACACAACATTTGAGTGTAGAAACAAGCTTTGAACAAAAGGACACAGGCCATGTAAAAACCAAATATGATTTTATTCCAAGTATTGGAACACATTTCTTTAGGTGAGTGTTTTATGGACATGATTGGAATAGGCCTTTCTCTGCCATCTCATTGAACACACAGATGATGTCATAGTTTTTGTAGTACTCCTTTGACTTTGCTCGGTGGTTGTATTCACGCCATTTCATCATTACTCCAACAGTAGCAGTAAGAGCAAAGGCAATGATAAGATTTTTCTTAGTTTGAGCCAAGCCCATTCCCTTCATCATTAGGGGTCTTTCAAAGTGGGTGGACATGTTGATTGATGATTTGTTTCAGCAAAGAACTTTTCTGGCTGAAATAAGATTAATAACACACTAGTTGATAGATTTGAAATCACATTAAATTGTGATACTTGTTAGTTGTTACTATTGTTTCTTAATATCAGATTTTGTTTTAGATACAAGTCTACTTGGATACGTGTTGAACGAACTCGTGAACAGCATACACTTGATTTACACATGGGTGTTCCCTGGGAAACAGTACAGTTAACTGCGTTTGGAAAGGATAGATCAATTTATTTTAATATTCTAGAAGAAGGTACAAGTAGTATTTATTTTTTCATATTATAAATATTAACTTGACTTGTTGTTAGGTGTTTCACTTGTTCTGGAGTTATTGCTTTTATCTGATTTGCATCCAATTTTTTGAAAACGTCATCAGAAATATATTTGAATAATTTATTTTCAAGTAATTGTAGTTCAGATGGTGGCACAACTTGTAGAAGAAATCCTAATTTCTTTATGATAGTATCATTCCATAATTCTATATGTGCCACTTCAAACTCTTTTTTGCATACTTCAAATAAAGTCTGAATTGGGGAGAAATAATATAAATGTACCAGTAGTAATTTATAGAAAATAATACTAACGTTAAGTTGATCATTTGAACATGTCCATAGGTTATTAAAAGTATCATCATTTATTGACCAAAATTCAGATGAGTTAATTTTTGATAAGTCATAGTTTGGAAATCCACATAGTAGTCCTCGTAATGAGTTCAATGTAGGCAGTTGCAACATCAACGTGGAATTTAAACTTAATAAGTTCTTCAGAGAATATGCCAAGATTGCAATTTTGCGCCTCGTTAAGTTTTTGTGAGTTCCCAAATAATACAGGATGCTGTTATCTGTGATATTTAATTGATATAAATCATTTTCAGGTATTACATTTAAAAGTGGATCTGCATATTGAAGATCAGTTAGACATAAGTGATTAGCAGTCATGTTATCTTTAATAATTTCCCATAGTATTAATTTTTTATCCATTGGAATCAAGATGCTTTGAATCATAGGCATTATTTTAATAACTTTTCTGCGTGTTACATTTTTTAGTTCTTCATTTATACCATTTAGGAGAATATCTATAACTTTTCTTGTTTTTGCTTTACTCGTTTGAATTTTAGTTTTTCTTGGCCGTGTTCTTGTAGTTGTCTCTGATGGTATAGTTGTAGTATAATTTTCAGTGTCTTTAGTTGAAATGTGTAGGTCTTTTTTCAACTTTTTCAATGCATTAATTATAAAATCCTCACTTTGCACAATATCATTCCAGTGCATTTGTTCATATTCTAGTGAAGACGATATACTATCCAAATTTGCGTAGTCTTGAGTAGAGTTAAATGACAATAGGCAAATAGTAATAAGAAATATAGCGTTGGTAGATTTTAACATTTTAATAAAATATCATTTTGACAATTTTAGCACGTCAAATGGCTTTGAAAGCTCATGAAGGAAAAACAGTAATGTACACAGCGATGGGCAGTGAATGGAGACCACTAGGACATCCCAGAAAACGACGGCTAATTGAATCAGTAGTTTTAGATTGTGGAATTAGCGAGAAAATTGTTCAAGATTGTAAAGAGTTTATAAGAAATCCTACTTGGTATACTGAACGAGGAATTCCTTATAGACGAGGTAGTTGTAGATTTAAATAGTTTACAATAAGTTGTCTAATTATGTTATTCTAGGGTACTTATTACATGGACCACCTGGTTGTGGCAAATCATCTTTTATAACTGCCTTAGCTGGGGATTTAGAGTTTGGAATCTGTGTTCTCAATCTTTCTGAACGAGGTTTAACTGATGATAGATTAAATCATCTTCTTAGTGTAGCTCCACAACAGACCATAATTTTATTGGAGGATATTGATGCTGCGTTCTTGTCAAGAGAAGATACGGCTCAACAGAAATCAGCATATGAAGGACTTAATAGAGTAACATTTAGTGGGTTGTTGAATTGTTTGGATGGTGTAGCGAGTACAGAAGCAAGAATTGTTTTCATGACAACAAACTATCTCGATAGGTTTGTTTACTTAAAACATTACATATTAAAGCATCTCTTAAATATGTGAATATTTATTTTAGATTAGATCCTGCGTTGATACGACCTGGAAGAGTTGATGTCAAGGAGTACATCGGTTGGTGTTCACAGACGCAAATAGAACGTATGTTTTTGCGATTTTATAAAGGTGATGAATCACGTGATAGGGCAAAGGAATTTGCAGAGAAGGTAATACAGATTGGTAAGCATGTGAGTCCAGCACAAATTCAAGGATATTTCATGTTCCATAAGTTATGTCCAATTGATGAAGTGCTAGATAAAACAGAGATGATAGGAAAGTTGTAATTGTGATGTTTATGAGTGGAGGGTTAAACTTATTTTAATTTATTAATAGCATAATTGCTAATAATAAAGTTGTTTTGTTGTATATGAAGGTCACTTTTACCATTTTTTGTTAGTGTACATTTTCTAATCCACATTATTTTTTCTTGTTTTTGCCTTTACCTTTAGATTTTTTAATTTTGTAAGGGCCTAGTTTACAACGCACCATCATGCCTTTCCACCAAGCTTGTATTTTAGTAGCTTTTGCATTTAAGTGAGCAAGATGGATTTCTTCTAAACGCCGATTTTCTTTGATTTCTTCGTATTCAGCAATTTCAGCTTGGCGAGAAGCATACTGCAAAAGTTCGTGTAAATTCAAAATATTTTCGTTTGATATACTTACAAGTTTTTTAGCTGCTGCCGTTTTCTCTAGTAAAATTGCATGCGCACTTTTGATAATTGATATTTTGTTGTCATAATCATTCTTATCATTTTCATATTTATCAATCCAGAAGACAAGTTGTTGAATAAAGTCTCCTAGTTTCATAGAGTAGAAATCTTCCAATTCATCATGAACGCGGTATTCCTCTTCTAAGCTAATTTCCAACTGTTTAATTTCTGTTTCTAACATAGATTCTTTATTTTTATGTTGTATTTCATGTTGATCTTTTTGCGCTTCTAGCCATGCCATAGAGTAGCCCAGCTTTATGAATTGTTCCCAAATTTCATTCTTAAATGATTAAATTTAGTTATTTATTATAGTTTGCTAAATGTTATTATACTTGCTTGATATTGATCTTTTAAGTTTCCGAGTTGGATGTTTAAGGCTTGAGCTTTATGATAATTTTGTATGTCTTCTTGGGCAATTTCAGCTTCTAATATTTTCAGGTGTTCCTTGGCTTCTTTCCATTTTACTTGAGCTCTTGTAACTTTTTCTTTCTCTTCTTCTTTTTTATGAATGAAATGTTTCAAACATTCTAATGTCCCATGACTCTTTATTTCTTGTTGCAATTCCTTGAATATATTGATTGCTGTGTTATAATCATTATGGATATCACTATTCTGAAACTCCAAGTGCTCTATTTCTGCAATTGCTATTTTTTTTCCTATATCCAATTGGATTAACGTATCTTCAAGTATCGAGTCTAAAATTTTAATGTTTCCATTGTCTAAAACATCTTGATTTACTTCCATTCTGGATTTTCTTTTCTGTTTTAGATGTTTACGAAAATACAGTACTCTATTAAAATGTATCTCTGTTTTGTTTGATCAATATATAATTGGAATATAAAATGACCTAAAACCATTAAATTTTTTTTGTGAATTATCGAATTTGGCGACAATTGTTTATACAACATTAATTATTTAATCATTTGTATATTTGTAATACATTATTTTGTATTAGTTGGTGCCGGGATGCTAGTTAATGTTGATTGCAAAATTGCATTTATTACATGTAATAAATTGTTGATTTGAGTCTTGATTGGGCCTTGTACAATGCTAAGGATAACATCATTCACAATACGCATTACCAATGATGTTCCAATGTTCATTAAGATGGATTCCATATTACCAGAGAAGCAAAGTTGCATTGCTCTAGAAAAAATGATTTGGATTTAAACATAATTTTAAAATATAATGAAGTTATGTAGTATATAATACGTACTGATTTCCGTTCACAAGTTTAAATTCGGCCATTTGTATGCTCAACGCTTTAAAATCAGTGACTAGTTCAAATTCCACGAAAAGTTCTGCTATAGTTGCGTTGAGTTTTCCCATCGAAGCAATCAAAATCATAGACACTTTATAAAGTGAAATAAGCTACAAAATATTGTGATTTAACTTAGTATAGTTTACAAGAAATTTATAAATTATTTTTACCTGAATATCTTTGAAACCCAGTCTAACATTGATTTCTATTTTGTGATCTTCTTCATAGTCTAAGACAATAACATCTGCATCTCTGTGGATTGTGGTCAAATTATTGATTAACATGTTGTTCATAGTTACATATGTTAACTAAAAAGAAATGATTAATTTATCAAAAGTTATATTTTGTAATGCAACTTACATAGAGCGATTGTGTTGTATTAGGTGCCAAGAAAGGATCCATGCCATTTTTCTTCATCACAGGTTTAATTTCTCTCAATACAATGTCTACTACATCATTTATAGTTTCCACTTTGTTTCTACAAGCGCAACTCAAAGAGTTTGAGATAATGCTCTTGCAACAACTAAATTTGATAGACTTACATGTTTCTTAGGTGTCTTAAAAGTACACTGGGATTTTCATATCTTCGTTTCCCAATTGCGCTACATTGAAATTGAAGGATAATGACCACAAGTACAATGCAAGCCAACATTAATTCTATTTTCAGGTATTTTTAATTGAAGACTGATTTGGCAACAACAAAGTCGTACTATAAAGTGTTGAATTAGCGAGAGAGCTATAATATAAGAACTACTTAGTTTAACTATGTTTTTGGCTACGTTAGAGTTATCAGTTAGTTATTTCGTTTATTAATATTTATAAGTATGTTAGCATGTGGCTAATTTCTTGGTGAAATAATGCAAACTAACGTATATTTGAAATTAATGGTTTTCAAAAACTAATTGCAGAAATTGACAAAAACATTTAGAATATTGAAGAATATGTAAAAACTTTACTTTGAAGTATTGTTAATTAACATAAATGTATATAAATAATATATATCGATAGATGTGTTTATTTAAAATAAAACTGACATCAAAGTTTGTAGTATTTCTACATTGCAAGCAAATATTTCCGTATCTCACTTGTAATACCATTCAAAATATTATTAATTTCTTTCCTGAGAGGGCTTTGAATTATCTCCACGATGACATCTTGCAAGAATGTTGTAATTGCTGGCATTACTAGATTGGCCAATTCACTTTCCAGACTTCCTGACAATGTTACCTCCAGGGAACTAGGAAATCACAAGTAAGTAATGTGCATATTAGAAATTTATAGTTATGACAATATACTTCCTGTTCAATGACAAATTTATGTTTTGTAACGCTGCACTTAGTTCCTTGAAATCGATAAGAACGTTGATTTTCGCAGTAATATCTCTAACCCTAGCGGTTACGTTGCCTTTAGTTCCAAGGAATATGTTTGCATAGGCCTTGTACATTGCTTCTAGCCGAAGTTTAGTGAATTTTAAATTTAAATCAATTGTTGTTTGATGTTTATCTTTGTCGTCAAGGACGATAACATCGCCGGTACGTTCAAGAGTTGTAAGATTGTAGATCTTAATATCTTTTAAGTCAATTGTAAGTATCTGAAAAATACTAATTCATTAAAAGAACTATTATTAGGTGCTTTGGAAGTTTACAGCAATAGTTTCTTTCTGATCGGGAGCATGGAATGGATTTAGTTTAAAATTATTCATGATATCTGGTGTCTCCCGAATAAAAACATCTGCTAGGTTGTTAATGGTTTCAACACGTCTGCAAAGTCATACTGTATGTAGTGATACTGTGATTGTGTTTCAAAATGAAATGGTTGATACTTACTGATATCTTTCATTTGATGTCACATTAAAATGGTCGCGGGGTTTAATGGTTGTCCTTGCCTTGGCGTCTGATTTTACACGTACTTTATTTTTTACATGGTTATCATGATAATTATTCGCCAAGGTTTCAACAATACTTCCGAAAACAAGCCACATAACTAAAACAACGTTCACTACCTTCATTATTATTGGTAATGAAGTAAACGAATGATAGCTTGTTATTTATGTATTTGTTTTCTAATATGTTGATTTCTAATCTTGAAGTACCCTTTATATCATCAATAACAATTACTACCTATGTTGTCACAAAGCCAATCAAGCGTTTTTGATGTGATAACATACGTCAATACAGGTTTAGCATTCTTAGATGCCTGAAAGTTGGAATTATTTATCGTATCGCGTCATATGTGATTTACAGGTATTCTGAATTTTAGCAATTTATAATAATTGATGCGTAATTTCTTCCATGCGCAATTTAAATAAGATTATTGGTACGTAGAATAAGTTTATTGGGCCAAATATATAACTCAAGATTTAATTGTTAATTTCATCTTTAGGGGTACATCGATTATCTTCAATAAACATTTTGAATTATTGTTAGAATTAGGAGTGTCTCTCGATATTTCCAGAGAGTTTCACTTAACCTATTTTAATTAATCTACAAGTTTTGTTATTTGAAATAATGTTAATGAATTATACTATTGCTGGTGGTTTTACTTTCTGTACGAGTCCAACTATCTGCAGACATTTTTGGAACGTTAGCATTGATATTTCCTTTTAAACATAGATGAGGACATGTTCAATATTGTGAAAAGAGAATGTCAATGATTCCACAAGTTTATGTTTTGTTGCATCGCCAATTAGTTCTATTGTGGGTAGAACAGGGTGCATCTATGCGCTGTACTTTTTGCTAAAACGGGCGCGTATTATACGAAACAGCAAATCTATTATATATCTATTGCTGGTAAAATCAGCGCGTGTGTCAGTTTTGCATCGAAATTTCTAAGTGAGTAGTGATACCTAAATCATGTATAATGAATAAGTAATATATGCATGATTTCCAGTGAAAATAAAGTGGTTCTATACTGCGTAGCTAGCGTTTCATACTGTTTTGCTTTGTCACTTTAAAACTATTTGTCATATGTAGATTGGGTGGAATAAGTTGCTGATTAAATTGTTTTTTGTTTTCAATGCGCTTTATTTTCAATAATCTCTGGTATCAATGCGATACAAGAACTTCACATTCTTCTTCAAACGCAGTGTGTTCTTCCTCCACGAAGATTATCTACCACTATAAAACAGTTCTTTTCAGAACTACAACATTATTTGAAAAGGAATATACTTGCATTGATATTTATGTGTATTTTTTTCAACGACTTTACTTCATAAATTGGTTTTATTTGTTTTGTTTATTTTATATATAACAATAAATTCACCTGATGTTCTCCTTTCCTGCAGCCGAAGATTTGGCTTGGTGGTGTGAGGCCGTGCGTTGGGATCCGAGGTTCGAGGGTTCGATTCTCAGCCTCGAGCGTGAGTTTTCCAGAAAATTCGAACAATTTCGAATTACATTGGGCTTACGAGATTCAAATAAATAATAAATACTCTAAAATAATTCACAGTACAGTAAACAAACATATTAGGAATGTGACTAACAAAAGTCCAAAAATAAATGATAAATAATACAAAGGTGTCAAAAAGGCACTATAGCCTCCCCAAGATCGGGGGAGGCAACGGTTTTAATTTTTTTATGCACGTGTCGTTCAAAGACAGCTCAAAAAAATTTCCACGTAAACATTTCTTTCATTCTTCTCCATTGCTCCCGGCCCAGCCCCGCTCTTTGGTTCGCGGTTTTCCTCCAGGATTATTAGTTATAAAGTCTTGAAGAAAGCAGCACGAAAGGGAAGAATACCCACCCCCATCTCTTATCTCAAAAGAAAACCACTCTGTTCCAGTTTTCCAAATTTTCATTACAATAAAGAATGGAGGAATAATAACAAATATTTATTAAAAGCATTTGTTATTTATTTGCAAAGTAAATGAAATACACAACAAACAGAATATTATTAACAATATCAAACTTATCTAAACAATTATTAGCCAACTTTGCAACTATTTTTACCACCCTTCCCAATTGTTTAAACAATTGAGAGTAGTGTAGAATAAAAGTGCAACTCTTCTTCTGTCATCTGTCTTGAAGAAATTATAATTAGCACGATTATTGCGCCTGCCAACTTCAATTTTCCACATCGTGTTTTCAAAGAAATACAAGAAGCGGAAAACTTTATAAGTTTTTTTATGCGTTTCTTAATTAATTTAATTTTATAAATTTAATCTGCCGTTTAAAACAGAATCCTATTCCGTCCTCTTCTTAACTCCGCAGGTTATCGCCAACAACCCAGCTAGATTGGAATGAATGGTGTCACTTTCGCGGCCGGGAATCGAAACCTGGTCATCCAGGTGAGAAGCAGGCGCTATACTCAACACACCACTCATGTCATTGCGAGATGCAATCATTTATCGTTATTAGTGTGCGTATGAACAAAATTTTATACTGTGAGCCTTTAGCCTATTAATTCTCAAACTGATACCCCAGTTAACATTGAACACCATCGGTACAATAGTTTTGGAAATTTTAATGTCGTTGATTTGAATTGACATTGATTTGACAGTTGATTTTAAAAGTATGAAATGTTTTTCAAACATAAATAACTTAATATTCCTTTTAATTTGCGTAACAATGCAATCGTTCAAAGGATGTCATTTTGCTCGTTAAGGCGTTAGGACTATTTCATATATTTCATACTGCTTAACTTGTTGGCCGAACGAGTTACTGAATCTAATGTGAAGATATATTATAATCCTGATAATTTTAGAGACATATTTTGAATGCATAATTTAAATAAATCAACATCTTTTACTTTTTGTATCAATCAACCTTAAAATATTTTCACTTTTGAATTTATTTTTGAGTAGCATTTTAATTTTTTGTTTCAAGGGGCAAAACATGGTTCTTTTTGTATTGTAATAAGATTTAATGTTACAAAATAAAATAAATTCTAAAAGGTCATTTATAATCACTTCAAGTCCTAATTATCCTTAGCAATTTAATGCAGAGTAAACATCAAAATGCTTTTTGCAATACTTACTGTATTGCAAATAAACAATTTGATTTTTAGTAAAATAACATTTTCTTGCAACGATGTTTTATGTTTTCTGGCCGATTACTTTCCGATCAGCTCATGTACATGATGTTCAATTAGAATTTGCAGAACATTTGATTAACCTTGACATGAAAAAGCTTCTCTTCACGACAACGAATGAATTGTATAAACAAAGCGCAAATTATTATTAAATTTTTTCAATTAGCAATCTTTCTTTTGCACTTTTGAACTTTTGCATCAAACATATCTTTTTGTAATTAATTGTTATTTATTTGTACAAGATATTATTAATTCCCTTTATGTGGAGTATGTAAAACTACAATAAATAATATTTTACGTATTTAAGAGTAGGTAATATCATCAGTCAACGTTGTTGTTTGCGGGTATGGAAAAGATTCAAAATTTGGTATAAATCTGAAGTAGTCAATAGTGAAAAAGTATAAAAATAAAGAAAACTCTTTAAAAAGATTTTTCAAGTAAATGAATTAAACGCGGAGTTCAGGGTTGGTATAACGGACGTACTTCAAGAGATCCTCGTTCTCTTCACAAACGAAAGGCTTGCGATGATGGCAAGCAACATCGTGCCAGTTGACACCATCTTTGTAGAATTGGTTGAGAACAGCCAAGCAGTTTTCAGTTGCACCACCTTGTTGAGCTTCACGGTTATCAGGCTGTGGTTTGCCAATGCCACCATTTTCGGACCAATCATTCTGTTGGCGGTTCGTAGTTGGGGCAAGTTTTTGCAAAACAGCGGTCCAGAACCATCCGTTGACGGCGAGAGGCTGAAGATCTGGACGATCGCAGCCTTTGAAGTCACAAAGACGCCCGGAAGTCCAAATGTATTTCACCTAAAAATAATTATTTCATAATTATTCTTTTGTATTTAGTTCCAAATAAAAACCGATATATAGTGAAAACCTAACAACTGTGTCTGATTACAGTTAATATTTAGACATGAATGTGAACAAATGCAAGAAATGTTTGTTTGCGCCGAGTGGTTGCGAAAGTAGGTAACAAGTCTTTAAAGGTTTAAACTTTCTTCGGTTTCTTCTGCATATACTGTTTATATCGGTATCGGCAATTCATCACGTATCATCGCACATGTACTCTTGGTACGTGGTTGTAATGTTGAATTTAAATGTTAACTATACATAAATGCAATAATAACGCGTTTATGACTCTTGAGTTGCTAATGTCTAGAAGTAGCTTAGGTAACAGCAAGTGAGATGAACATACATTTTCGTTGACAATTCTTGACTTAATCCATTCGTTTTCAGCGGATGTTTCCAAAGAGACGAGGTCCATGCACCTTTGACGGCAGTAGTTACGACCACCCAACCAATCTTCCTCAACACCTTGCAGGGCAGGTTCTCTCCAACTGAAGAGATATCCTTTGCCTATTAAACAAAACAAGTAGTCATTAATAACAAAGAAAATATTAAAAATAGTTGTGTAAATTATGATTAAATATGAACATTTAATTACCATCAGGAGTACGTTCATGAATTTGTCTCTGAGCACACAGAGCTGGTACTGGTGGTTCCAAAATTCTTCCTCCTGGGAATTGCCCCGATGCAATGCCAAGAACGGCTGCCACGATGAAAAAGAACACTTTCATAGTGTTTTTGGGACTTAGGTTATTCTCAGTAGATGTTGCCGTCTGCGTGTTCACAGCGAGTGTGCACTACCTGATGAGAACCATCAGGTATTTATACGAAGGTGGGGCCTGTGCGTCTTCACCGACAATTACCGCATGCATATACGGCACATAGGCATGGGTAATCTTACCTTGAACTCTAATGATTCTTGGGGCCTGGCGCACAACCCGCCCGAATGAGTGAAAGCTGTTTGTAGGTAATTAAAATGGCATAAACTGAACGACAATACACTCAAGGCGCTCTAATAGACTATCGATGCGACGCTTCTAACCGATTAGCATTTTGCCGTAAAGCGATCGCCAAATTTCTGTCTATGCTAACGAGTACAATTTACTTAATAATCAATAGAATGTATACATACTCGTTACCAGCATTAGATGACGCTGAATTACTTAGTAGTTGCGGGTGAGGCCATTCGAGGGCCTCGTCGGAAAAAAACCGCGTACTCATCGCGAATTTCTGTGTCACTTTCTCCGGCCATGTCCGAAATGGAATGAATTTAGTTTACCATATCACGAATGCGCATTTCTTACTACGTCGTCTGAATGCGAGACAGCAGTAGCGGCAGAGTGGTAAATCAAGTATTGTGTGTTATTGTAAACACAACCACTTTCTTTGACCTTGTCGGCACTGTCTTGAACATCTTCTTTTCTTCGTGCGATGCGGCAAGCAACGTGATGAGTATCTTTATTACAGAATTCATTTATAGAAGGTCGATCTAAATGGCTCAACTGTACACTGTAGACAAAGAAGACAAATAGAAGAATAGTGGATAGAAAGAAGAATAACTAATACATTTGGGACAAGCCATAAATTTATGCATTTTGATGATGTGAACGGTAAACAACTTAGGTGATTATTTGTCGATGTTTTAAGTTGTGGAATTAATTTAAAATGCATTTTGTTGTTGACAAGTAAATTTAAACTTATTTAAGGCACATTTACTTAATGGACTTTTGTTGTTTATTCAAAAATCCGCAGTTAAACTTAATTTTATTTCGTCTGGATTAGATTAAAATAAGTCACTTTGCATGTCTCTGAGAAAAAGAGAGAGTTGTGTAATAATTATGCCACAAGAATGATAATTTTTAATGTAATCTTCACGTGTCTCAGCGTTCTACAAATGACTAGCCTACCATTAATAGCATTAACAGTATTGGCAAATCTACAATCAATATTTATTCTTCGCCAAGAAGTTTCAGTTCCGTTTTGACCGACATTATTGACATCCAATCATATGACATCATTGTTCATAATCAATCAGTGCAGCATTTTTCGTATTAAAACTTCGCACGCAACATAATACGTAATTAATACGTTGTGCGATTCTAAATTGATTTTAATATAAGCAGGTGTGAAGTTGATTGGTGTTGTGCGCATCTGCATGTAATGTCGATCAAGTTTTAAATTGTTTGACATAATCGGAAGTGGTGTTTGATTTTTATGACGCAAAGAACAACTGATTAGTAGACCAGTCTAATGAACAATTTAATTTGAGAACATCAATTGTTAGTAGGAATAAACAGTTATAAATATTTGTTGCTTGCTGTTAAACACTTGATTTATTTTATGAAACCAGACGAAACCTTAAAGGAAGAACGACTAAAAGATTAAAAAACATATGTGTAAAAACCGAATAATTGTTATTGATACAGCATAATTAAGGTTTTCAGTTTTCTCCAAGTTTTATTATGTGGCTACCTAACTTTCTATTGTAATAATATTTACTTGTGACTTTACAAGTAATGAACATATTCAATTGCTTATAAATCATGACATTCTTTATTTTCTTGAATCCAAGAAAGAACAATTTTGTTTTAAGTGAGATCTTATTATTGTTAACAAAATAAATTCAATTATTTTAGAATCAAGTACTCATTCTTATTTTAACTGTATAAATCAAATGATCATTGGTTCTCGATTCTTCTCTAGATATTTCTCTTGATTAAAAAGTGTGCTTTGAATTACCTAATGCGTCGCCATCTATAATAAACATCATCACATCAAGAATTAAAAACGACGGTTATTTTCTCAGCCCAACATTCTGAACACGCGCTCATCGGCACCACTTCAGCTGTTCGTTTATCTCAAATTACCAAAAAAATATTCCATAATTGTTTCACGATGGGTAGTACTGGAAGTAAAGTAGCTAAAACTGAGCAAGAATCAGTAGCTCCAGGCAGCGTTCCCACGACTCCAATATTAACACCAAAAGTTAAAAAATCCGTTGAGGAAATCATAGATCCCCGCTCACCTAGCTGTGGCATACTGCGCACACCTATTACAGTAAGTATTTTTCTTCTCTTTATTGTTTGGCACATGGTTTAGGTTTACAGTGTTAATGCTGTTTGAATTATAGTCTTGTGCAAGCCCTTTCACACCTGAGCCCAATACATGTGACACATTCAACATCAACTCCCCAGCTTTAGTGAAAAACTTGGATGATCCAAGATCTCCATCATGTGCTTTTACAAGAACTCCAATTACTGCCATGGAAGGAATTGATTTACTGAAAAGAGTACAAATGCGTAATCTGCAAAATATAAAGAAGGTAATAAGTGATATGCCAAGCCAGGTGCCTCCCAAATTACTGGAAAGCAGTCCTATTACCAAGAAAACAAATGAGAACAAAAGAAAATCTTTTGCTGGACTGTTGGAGACAAATTTAGACTATGTAGAGACTGATTTGGATGCAGTTATATTGCGTAAATCATCACCAAATAAATTAGCTTCTTCTACATCAAAATCACCTGATAAGACTGAACTTAGAGCTAAATTTCTGGAAAGTGTAGAAAATGTAGAAGATTCACAAGATCTAGTATCTCCAATCGATGAAATTTCTGGTGCTTCTACACCAGTGCAAACTAATGAAAGTGATGAAACTGATGATGATATAGAAGTGATTGAAGCACCAGAAGAAAATGAAAGTAAACAAAATCTGCTTGTAGATGATGATGGTTTAATTATTATTAAGGGACCCACCATACCCATCCAGCAAGAACAAACACCTGATGTCGTTGCAGTCCCGCTAAAGAAAGTTGACAGAATTGAGAGCATATCAGCCACAGTACAAGAGTTTGAGAAGAAAGTTAACCATCTTATTTACACTGAGGAAGATCACATCACAAGCACACCTCCAGCTAACAAACATGTTGCTCTGCAAGCCAAGAATGCATCAAACAGAACTCCACTGGGTACAAGGAACGGTAATAATACGAATAACGAGCAGAATGCGGCAAAAAATAAACCGAAATTGCGCGTAAGCGATAAGCCTCGGCGTGCTGATTATGCAGTGAGTAAAATCCCAGTTTTCAATTGCAAGAACAAAGTGGACTGTGAGAATACACTACCTAGGAATAAACTCGACGAACGCAAAGTGAGAAGGGCGCAGTGGGATAGCGATAATACATTGATTATTTAGGTATTTGTGATGAGTCAAGTTAGTTAATTGTAATTTATTTTTGTATCTATGATTAATTTACTTCATATATTACTATATAAAATTTAATGTATTTTTAGTTATAATTTATTCGTGGTGGATATAATTTGATAATCTAATAAATATAATGAGTGGGTTCAGTAAGTACTTTTATTCAATTGTCCCTATTTGCTTTTCTAAAGATAATTTGTCTTTTTGCATCGTTCACATTTCTATAAATAAATTCCCTTGATAAAACCACTTGTGTTGGTATCAACACCTTATTGCTATCTACACTATCACTATTTTCTTCAATTTTATCTCCATGATTCAAAATAATGTTTGTGGGTAATTGTGGTCCATAAACGTTTCTCATGTTAATAGGAATTCTCACTTTTTTAACCACCTGTTCATTTATTTCTCCATCGTTTAATTGATGTTTTTTTGGAATTGCTTCAACATGTTCATTGGACTTTATTCTAGGATCTAAATCCTTTGGTATCTCTTTTGATGCCATCATTGGATCAACTTCACTCATATGCTCCTTAATGTGTTCGACAGCAGGCCTCTTTCTCTTTCTAGAAAGTTCTTTACTTCTATACTTACTACATGATGGTAACCCCTGAATTATATTTTTATAATTAGGTCTTGAAACCTGGTCCCCATAAAGTCTTTTAAGAACATCATATCTCCTTTGCTCTAATTTATACTTTAATTCTTCAATACTTTCATATTCTGGTGTGTAGCATACATGCAGAACTCCACCATAAAATGATTTATTGTCCAAGAACTTCTTTGCTATTCTTGCAGATTGAATTCTTTGGTATGATACATGATAACATTCAGTAAAAGCTTCACATTCAACGTTTTCAACAACGTGGATTTTATTAAGTTGTCCATATTTAGTGCAGATGGTTTTGAGCTCATTTCTGAGACTGATTTTTGGTACTCCATAAATAAATAAGTGTTGTGATTCTGATGCTACAGTGTAAATTTTTACTGCTGTTAGCTTTTTGCCTTGTCTGTAATGTGGACGATTTGTGCAAAGATTTTGTTGTATGTGATGAAGGGCAGTATTTGATTGCAATCCATTTGATGACATTGTTACGAACTAATAATTGAGTGTGAAAGAATTACAACATTTAAATACTTCACTATGATCACAACAAAGCGTTTTTGAGGTTAGTGCTTTACACTTAAGTCAAGTTTAGTCAGGTGAGTACCGGCCACGAGTGGCCACAGTCATATGCCTCATAGTGTCAAAGAGGTCAGGTCAATCGCGTCAAATAAATCACGAAGTTAGGTGACGATAAATATGAAAAAAATTGTATGAAATATGGTAATTTTGAGAGCAATTTTTGGCATTTGTAAATATAATGCATATTACATTTAATGTTTAGAGTTGAAGGCAACTCTTTGTTTATTGTTTAAAGTTCAGTTGCAAATCCTTCTTTATTTGCAAAGATATATACAATTATCTGAAGCGTGTTTTGCAAAAATATAAAAAATGCGTAATAGGTCCTAATTTGCCAAAAATTATCGCGCTGCCACAGTCATTCGCCTCACCCAGGTGGGGAAATCTTGAACTCTAATAGTGAGACAACAAATACCATTATTTGTGCGCTCGCTCTTGCATAAAAATGTAAGATATAACAAAGTATATATAACAAAAAGAGTTATAGTAAAATATAACACTGCATGAATCAAAAAACACACAAGTCATCTTATTTATATACGAACTTGTTATTCTAAATTATATATGTACATAGTTAGAAAAATCAACAATTATTTTGAACTTTCTAAGAACTTCTTGATTTTTACCTCTAATCCACTTTAAAAATCACAACATTACAACACAATATGTAAATTTTTTCCTTAAAATTATAATGATAAGAAATGATTACTAGACCTAAAGAAAAGAAAGGAAAAGCCTTTTTGTGCGTGAAGCAGTTCATCGACCTCGTATTGCTGAACCCCTACGCACATGAACGTTTTAGAAGAGAGGTTTTCCACCCCATAGACAGGCGCGGCGCTTAGCAACCCTCGCGACGCGCGCTATCAGCGTCGCGCGCCGTCGGCAGCGCAGCAATGCGCAAGGGATAATTCCACATGATATTTACGTCACTTATCGGCGCACGCTGGATGCCCGGCGCGCGCATTGCGATCCTTGGCGGCCGTCGCGACGTCAGTCACGATAGTGCACTCACCCAATTCACCCACGCGCCGTATTTCTTCAGCCTATACAACTAAGCGGACTTCTTGTACTGTCCCACAATTATTTCCTCAAAGTGAACCACACGTAAAGGTGCTATTCGAGATGACTACTATCGAATCTGCTTCTGCTTCGAGCAAAAATGTTCCCGAAGAATTTCACATAGCAAGGTGAGTGAAAAGTTCTTTTTGCTTCTAGAGATTAATTGAGAAGTAGACTAGCATGAGACTTGAACATAATATTCTAAAAATAGGCAAATCCATGTGCTATTTGATGTTATTTGATGATTGGAAAAGGTTTATAGCAATTGTTTGAACGAATAGGAAATAGAACACTTGCGGTCCTTAGTAAAACACCAGGGAGTATACTGGAGAGAACAGGTTCAATTCTGTGATGTTATCTTGAGTAATCAATACTTGAACAATACAAATTGTTTACACACCTTATCTAGTAAAATTCGGTGCACTAACACCTCCACATCACTAAATTAGCTTGATTTTATCTACAACAGTTGTTGTCTAATAAAATCCATTCAATTTCTTTACAAATTATTTACGAACTAATTTCCCATTACACTTTTTAATGAAAATTTATGTAACTTTTAGGACTCTGGAACATGTTCCCAACGGGAGTCTGTTGGGAATTTCGATTTTTAGCTCCTCTCCACACATGACGAAAGCACCGAAAGTCTCAAACATTGAGTCATATTGTTTTATGTCGGGGAACTTGGAGAATACTCGTGTGTGGTGTGCGCCTGGCAGCTCGGGCACCGCACGCTAAGTAGACACTCGCATTTATCGTGCGTAATTAAAGGGATACTCGTTTCGGGGCCGGGATTTTTAAAAGAGAGGAGGGTGCCACGAGAGAAATGCGTACGGAAGAGAACAGAGTGGTAAAAAAGTAGACGATCCACCCTTCTCGCTACCGAGAAATACAATAGGGTGGAATGTTTCAAGACATCAAACTCACGCGAGCGCGTACGTCATATTCAGCGTCATAGATGCATAAACAAGTTGTTCCAGAATCAATGCGACGCGAAGAAAGAAAAGTTCATTGGATGAACAAGACGATAGATAAAAACGGGGTGCCTATGCACGATAAGAACAACAGTGCATTGTTAGATGAAAATTTATGCTGACTATATGGAAATATTAATTTACTAAAGGGTCAGCATGAAGTACTGAAATCGTTATTTAAGATTAAATTTTAGCTTAGTCAATAACAAGAAACCACATAGAAAATCAATAAATAACATTTCTTTAGTTCCTAGCTAGTTCAACCACTCAAATGTTGATGTATTTAAATGATGCATTTAAGCATCGTCAATACAAATTGCTTTCCAAGTATCTGGAATCTGATGAATGCATAATTTATCAGGTTCCATTGTTTTTAGACGATGTTGCAACGCCAAAGAAAATCCATAATACCGTCTGCAAATATCGACCCATTGTGTATTCTTGTTAGATATGACACATGATAGATAAAGTGTAGAAAATAATGAGTGACTATAGCCGGTGCGGCGTGGTCAAACGTGGCACTCGTGCCACTGCTTGCATGCGGCTCCGTCAGCGCCGAAAATTCTTATCGATCGTCGTTTTTCTGCCGCCGTCGAGAACTGACTCATGCTGCTCGCCAACTTGCAGTGAATGCAATTTCCGGATAGGGGTGTTACGTATTCTGGTCACCCACAGAAATGACTTGCAGGCATGTTAAAAAATTTACATGTGACGATTGTGATATTCTTTGTACGATTCGCTACTGTGTAATTGTAATTTGAGATAGACACTGAGACCCATAATCCGTACTTGTAGCAGGAAAATCAGTATAGAATAAAAACTCCAAGGAAAGCAAAAAATGCATCGATAAATGTGAAGCAAAAAATATATAATTGAAACTGTTTTAGTTAGGTAGATACCTAACTAAAATTCAATACGTTCATTTTTAAATATATTATTAACCTTTTTAGAAATCTGGATTCCTCATCATCTACAGATACGGCCTCTGACGAATCATGGTCCGATGCACAACAAGCATAGCATTCGGAAGCGCAATTCTCAGAAATGGACGTAGACCCGCAGCCCTTCCAACACGGTTGCGACGACATGTGGACTTGGTCTCGTTACGAACGTAGTCCCGAGGTGAAAATCTACGGAAAGACCTCCAATGTGGCCCATTTTCATCCAAATTGGAGTAGCGGGACCGCAGGCGTTCGCGGTACCCGCGTCCTAAACAACGGCCGCTATTTCTGGGAATTGCAGCTTAGCCAGCGCATCTTCGGCACCAGCATGATGTTCGGCATCGGCACGAAGAGAGCGCGGCTACATGCGGACGCTTTTACCAACTTACTAGGTGAAGATAATAACGGCTGGGGGTTGTCCCACAAAGGACTTCTCTGGCACGGGGGCAGGTGGTACCATTACACAAAGCCATTTCGAGAGAACGAGGCTACTACAATCGGTATACTTTTCGATGGCATAACCGGGACGCTTACTTATTATAAAGATGGTAAAAGTCTTGGAGTTGCGTTTAGAGGTCTCAATGATATCAAGGAGAATTTATATCCCATTGTATGTTCGACCGCGGCGAAGACTGAGATGTCGCTGGACATGATGAAGCGGGACTTTGTTAACCTGCAGGATCGATGTCGAGCGGTCATTGTAAAGCGAGTAGCATGTAAACGTGATCTCGAGAAGTTACTAGTGCCCACAAGAATCAAAGCGTATCTGGGTGAAGCATCTTTTCCGTTTAAGGAGTTTAATCATAATTTCAGTCTGTGAGACTCGTCATCTTTAGATGATCAAATTGCTTAAGCAAAAGAAATATGGATCCTTTTCTGTTTGCAAACACAAGAATCCAGAAATTTCTTCAATCTGACTGATTATTATACATTTACGTACGTACGTCGATAACTAGTCATTTTATACTTTTCTACGTTCTGCAAGGCAATGTAGTTTTACTTTTTACCGAGCTACATACAGCATTCTATATGTAGACATTGTTTTTGAATGAAACGAAAAGCACCTGTGCCCAAACAAATATATTGTAATTTAAGCTCAAACGCGTGTGGGATTAAAATATAAATGTTACGAAAGAAAAATTCGAAAACCAAAGAAATGATGGAGTTACGCGAGATCACGTGTATCGAGTAGGCAAATTAATTAAGTCACTCTAGTCATAATTTAAATCATTTCATTGCTGGGTAAGTTCAGAAGGCGTATTTATAAACATGCAGACCATTTTAGATCAGTTGAGTGTCATGTATTGCATTTTGTAAATAGTTCATGATGGATTCATGGAACGCATTTGTAAATATCATATTTAAGCATAAATATGAAATAAGTATTTAATTTATAGTAATAGAATTGATTAATTGACCGTGGATTTAATCCAGGTGCCATATTTGTATAAACGCAAATGATGATGTTATCGTCGGTCGTTTGATAAACGATTTGAAAAGTAATTTATTTTATCTTTAGGAGCGTTTCTAGTCCAATTTTATTGCGGGAATGAAGCGAGGCGGTGGTAGTTACCAAATGTGTACATAATTTAGGCTAATTAATTGCACTGGATACTTTAAGTAGTAGGAATTGTATAGTGTAATTGCTATTTTGTGATTCTAATTTATTATTTCAGTGAACGCTGTAAGTTATTATTTATTAGATTTGTTTTCTACGTTTTTGAATTGGCCATTTTGTGCAATATGAGATGAAAATGAAATTGTAGAATAAAGTACACTCATGTGAGTGATATTTTATTTCAAAGATTGAATTTGATTTTAGCCATAATAAATGTGAACTTTCTGTAATGTAATAAATGGATTATTTTCTAACTTATTTGTATTGTAGAAAAAATCCGACCTAACAAAATCAGGCCATTTATGGTATAAGAAACACCTACCTGTATTTTGAAGATCAAGAAAATGCTTTGTGAACCAACAATCACATAATATTCTCTTATTAAAGTGAGGAATCACCCACAAAAACACGAGATCACCTCCTTAGCAGGTGAAACGCGCACGGATACTGACTTATCACCTGAGTGCAAGCGTTGTGCATAGAAAACCCGCTTCTAATCTCGCACCAACACGTATAGATGCTGTTTCAACACACCGCAGATTGAAAACATTGAAAAAACACTTATTTACCTCATGCATTTTTAGCAAAAGTTTATATCCAGCTTAAATCGATTTATATTTCTAATATTTAAATATTAAAATCAATTTAACCCTTTCATAATTATAATTGTAAAAGTTACAATCATGGACAGGAAACTTTTTAAATAATAAAACACACACTCAAACTACAATTAATTACATATCTACATTATACATAAAACTGCTTTCTTATAGCATTAAAAATCAATAACAATTCTAATTCATCACAGATAACAAAAAACTGTGAACAAAAGAGTTAAATTTACAATAGATTGATTCACAATTGATTTATAATTAGTGACCTAATCTGAATGCTGCACGGCCCTTTCACAATGTATGATGGTGTGAAAACAATGTGGTTTTAATTCTGCCGAAAGCACGATTTGTGTTTAGTATCTTATGGATAAACGTAGTCAACATAATTTAGGCATCATCTTCACTTTGAAAATTGGTGCGCGATCATATTGTCTGTCCCTCAAAGATGTAAAAACTACGCAAGAGGATGTCTCACAACTAAATACTGTCTTTTCAAAACATGTTCCTGTAGCCCAACTAGTGTAATATTTTTTATTCATCTTAACATATATCGTCTTTTATTTCAAATCGTAACATTATCAACTAAATATCGACGAAGCGTTAAATTCTCTCTAATAGATATTATCCAATGTTAAAAATTTTTTTATGAAAAATACATTTTATAAATTTCGCTATCATATATTTTATGCATTTTTAATCGATTGGTACACTGTTATTTTTTATTACTTCACTTTGACTCTACTTGTTTTCTCATAAATTTTGTTTACATTAAATAGTTAAATTGTGTAAAAGTTAAAAATCGCATCTAGGTCTAACGCTTCTGTTCATAATAATATGTATTATTCTCTAAATTTTGAATTTACGTAAATTTATAGTTATCGTAAGTACCTTTATAGTCTATTAGCGGCGATATCATTATAAAAGAGCTTATTTAACAAACAGGAAGCACTATAAGCATCTACGTTATGCAAACAAAAATGTTGAATTGTTCTGAATATAGTAATTACACGAAGCTCTCTTTAATTCATTTCTATCTCACGCTAAGCCGTATCGAACATAGTTGCCTCTTGCCTTTTCTACAGTTGTTTTAATGTTTTATACATCATTAAACCGTTTTTTATATAAGCTCAATTGATTGGGATTGTTTCATATATATTTATGTGTCTTGTTAAAAAGTTTTGATAGTTTGCAACTTGCTACTTTGCAATGTCATGACTGCAATTAGACGTGTCGAATGATATGAAATTCAATTTGGTTGCAAGATGATGACGTATTTTAATTGATGATAAAAGCAGCAAATAGTATGTATACCACGTATTAAACATAAAATTGCTTACGTACTAGTCAAACATTCAAACAAAATTCGTTCGGTTAACAACATATTGAATATCTACAGAATTTAAATGTAACAATTAAAATTTGTTTTATCTAACTAACAAATCAACTAATGTAAATGTCTTTCAAATAAATTGAATCACTACAATTCCTTAATAAAGTAGTAAAAGCACTGACCTTAAATCCAATCACAAAACAACGTTAAATCTTAAACGTTAACAACAATCATTGTTCGTTATGTCTGTGTGTTGCACTTTTGTTTCATACTCGTATTTATAGTTGAAACAATCAGTTATAATATGTATCGGGTTGAATCGTCTTGTAGTAAGTACATACATGCGAATCACTCTATGTATCACATTTTATAACAATCCATGTCAGTGCTTAATAAGTATACATCCAAGAATCCTTAATTACATCTTATTTGTTTGCATTACTAAAGAGACATGAACAATAAATATATATTCTGATATGAGTATTTAATTACATTCTACGCAGATATAATTCACCAGTTTTAATCAATATCTTTGATTTGCGTTCGAATAGTTAGCTGATAAACTATCTGTCACAACGTACATTATTACAAGGCACGATTGTATTCCAGTACAATAGTATTGTTTCGGTTGTATGAATATCATTTCCGTAGCATAGGAATTTTTAGTGTTATTTGGTTTTCTTTTGATGTCTCTCATGGCACATGCGTAACAGTTAATGATCGGCATGGATGTTGAGATATATAAAAATATTTTATGATCTTTTGAATAATCAGATGATGATAATTTGATTAATGATGTTATGTAAGCATCGAAATGCGCAAACCAATTGTGCCTTCTTCATATTCAAGTAATTAGATAAATATCCGTAATATCCCAAACTAACTTAAGAGCAGGAAATTGTGTCTATACTTAGAACTAAGGGAAGATTGTTTAAAACTAAGATTAATATTATCAACTAAGCAGTTTGCATTCTCGATGAATATCTGTGGCAATCTTAAATTGATTGGAAAGATAATTACATCCATGCTCGCGTTGAATGCACTATTCGCTGTCATTGGAATCCACCCAGTCGACACTGGCCCATGTTGGGAGCTCGGTTTGATATTCCCACCCCGGACCCTAAACACGCAGACAGAACAAGAATTTGATAAGTCATAGCAAAATTTAAATATTGATTAGAATAGATTTCCCGAGCAATCTTACCCGGTATTTCCATGCGTGAAGGTACATAACGAGGTCCTGCGGCTTAGGATCCCTATATCTCACTTTGCACTCATAGCAGTGCTTATCAACGCTCATCTTGTCAGGGTTGAAGCTAAAATCAGGCGCCTCATGTCCGGTCTGTGTTGCTACCGTGACCTTGGCATCATTGTCTTTTGCGCCGTGAAAACCAGGCAATATGGCAACATGCCCCACTGATGTTAGAGGCGATAATGTCAAGGAATGCGGTGTCGCTTCACAGGCAATAGACGTGCTATTCTCCAGGTTGTCGTCGCAGGGTGAGGGTTCCCTCGACACAGGATCGCCATCATCGTCACCTAAGACACGATCTGACAACAGATTTGTTGATTAGTTGATGGTATGCAGAATGCGAGCAAGTTTCTATTACCTTTTTGGGTAAATGTGCTTACAAGGGACTCATCTAGATCTCCTTTGCGGGGGTTGAACATGGAAAGTTCACTATCGCCATCCATTCCAAGCCAGTTCTCGGCGTTATGTATGTGAATTAAATCGCGGACCAACTCCTCATCTGTCTTGCCTCCCAAATCGCCGCCTTTGCCCTTCATAGGCCCAAAGACGTCGTGATTATAAAGAGGATCATTTACAACCGGATAACCTGCGAATACGCCACAATGAATGATGTGAAATTATAAACCAGGATGATAGAGGGTAATTAATAATTACCTAAATATTGAAGATGTACTCTGATCTGATGCATTCGCCCGGTTTTTGGTTTACAAAGCACTATGCTTGTCCTGCCATTATAACCCAGTTTTTGGAAAATGGTTGTGCAGTCTTTGCCTTTTGGCGATACCTTGCACACGCCGATTTTATAACTGACTACCTCGATAGGCTCTTTGCATTCGATGATTTCACTAGACAAAGGCACAGTGTTAAGATAAAAGTCCAACAAAATAACTAAATCGAGATTGAAAGTAGACCAATAATTGCGTGGAGCGTAAAAGTTTTCGCACAGCACGCATAAAAAACGCAATAATTCATTAACTAGACTCAAGTGGGAAAAGTACGAAAGTTAAATTGTATTGTTGAATGTTTCCCAAGCAGTGGAAACAACTTCATTGAGTTATAACCCAAAAAGAAACAAGTTTTTCGCCCGAGACGTAAAGGAAAAAAAGTAAAAAGATGTCAGACGCTAGAAAGACGCAGCTTAACTTACTTTGGAAATTCCCCTTCAACCCGACAGACGTATTCTTTTTGTACTAATCGGTTCCTAATTTGGTGCTCCATTTGTCGCGCCTTTTTCGGAGATCTGCCAAATAGCAACAGCCCACTCGTGAGACGATCAAGCCGATGAATGGTACGCAAGTTCTTCAAGTTGTACTCTTTTGCCAGGATAAAGACGACTGTGTTATGTCTGTATCTGCCGCATGGATGAACCTAAAAGACAAAGAATTATTTTTTTTCGAACCCGATGACAACCTTAAAATAATAATTGAAAAATTAAATCCTTTACGAACTCCGAAAGAAATAAAGACATTTAAAAATAAAACATTAACGCGTCGCATAAATTAACTACAATATATGTAACTAATATATACAATACATTGAATCTTATCATCGATTAAAATCAAATTAGTACGTTATGAAAGCCAGTTAGTAACCACTTTGGTGGTGTTTGAATGGCGGTACTTTTTCCAATCGCCCTTAGTGCGTTCTAAATCGCCGCGGATTATGATACAAGTTAATTAAAACAAGAATGTATCTCTTTTCTCCTCGGAGCGATCCCCGATTTGA
Source organism: Diploeciton nevermanni (assembly GCA_027575565.1). Classification (NCBI taxonomy): domain Eukaryota; kingdom Metazoa; phylum Arthropoda; class Insecta; order Coleoptera; family Staphylinidae; genus Diploeciton; species Diploeciton nevermanni. The sequence continues at coordinate 5,845,104 of JAODIE010000001.1, forward strand.
TTCGTCGCAAGCAAGTTATTGCACACAAACACCTAGATTTATTATCTGAAGGATAGCGAGAAGAGCGCAATCAGTATGCGCTCGTCCTTTGCATCATCCTTCGCCAGCATCTCGCCTAGTTTGGGCTGTCGTGTTTGTCTTGCGCCCCGTGCCTAGCGGAAAATCGTTGTCAGTGCGTGTGGGGACCGGAACCACGCGGTACTACTCACCGGAAGGGAGCACGGTTTATCCAAAACAATTAAGTCTTCGTCTACATGTATTAACTTGATTGGGTTTGCTAACACGGGTGTCTCATGTCTGCAAAACAACCAAGAAAGCATTTTAAAAAGCGCTCCAAAAGCAGGCCTTCCGCCGCTTCCCTATTTCGCTCAAGAGAATGCAAGTTATAAGCAAGTCGGCGATAAAATATTCACAAAAGCCTAGTGTTTAAAATGCAAGGATGCTTAATTTAGTAGATGATTTAATTAATATTTAAAATTATTCATTGTGGTTGTAATGTCGACCACTGACATTTTAGCAGTACGAATTTGGATCGTTTTTTTTGTTCTCCGTTATCGTTGACGTTGTTGAACAAAGAGAATAAAAAAGATATGTTGTAAGGTATATTTGGCAGTCTCAGCGCCACTTACTGGAATAGAGGCAGGCTTGTTCACCACCACTACGTCTTCGTCCATGTGCACAATGGTGATAGGGTGACACGTCACTGGTACTTCGTGTCTGGAAATATTATTAGTACGTCTTGAGGTACTCTCGCTTTTTTGTGATAATAAAACGCAACCACATCTGGAGTCATTTGTAAGTAATGCGTCTGTGCCTCAGTCAATTTAAACAAACCAAAAGTCAAGAACAAGAGGTAACTGGAACATTAGAATGTCCTATTTGGTCATATTAGTCATGAAACAGAAAACAGATAAACTGGTACAGATGCATTAGTAAATGATTCCAAGTGCGTTATTGTAGTAGATGGTTTATTCAATCGTCTCTGGAATTCGTTTACAGACGGCGAAAATTAGTGGCCATAGAAACAATAGCATAGGCCGGGGAAATATGTGCATGCAATGTTCACACATTTCGTGTATTCAAAACGTGCACTAACAAGCCAGACTCCTCCATTGGCCTGAATACAAATTACGCCTGGAATGCTAAAAACCATTTCGCACCCAATCTGCTAAGTACGTATATTTATTGCTACTGTATCACGTGTAATAATTCTGTGCTGTACCAGCAGGGTGGTGGCGAGTAGGTAGGTTGAAAATCAAGCCAGAGGCCGTTTATGACTCTTGTTTTTGGTTGATATTTAAATATATAGTACTTTCAGCTAATAAATTAACCTAGAATGTGTCTATGGCCACTCACTTCCGGATACACGCAGAAAAGCCACGTGATGCCAAGCAAAAAAAAAACTGAAATTTCATTAACGCACAGCACAAAAATCAAAAAACCATCAATATACGCACTGAAGAAGTTTTTAAACAAAAACCACGACGATCTATAAACTACATTCCAAGATGATACAAACCCTAGCATATAGAAAAAAATGCGTTCAGTTTGATGTGACATCACAACGGAAATACAGCGAGATAATCTTACTGGTTTATTGCGCGCAGGCGAATATTACAAGCAAAATTTGATTAAAACTTTAATGTTATGATGTTTGTGCTCGGCGTACAGCTAGAAATTGCAGTAATATCATCATAAAACCACTCTACCTCTCTACTACTACCACTCTATCCCTAGCCCGCGCACGGCAAGATGGCGCACGGTGCACGTGTAATAATGTTTTAACATCGCAAACGGCGGACATTATGTGGGGTGCGGATTTAGGGGTGGGTGAGTTGGCGGTTGCACTTGGCGTGGCGTAAATACCTGTGCACGATGTTGGCGAGCAGATCGTTGTGCTTCAGCTTGTAGTCGGTGGGCACCTTCTCGTAGTTCACCGTTAGGGTGCCGGCCTGTATGCAGCGCTCGTACTCCTCTGCAGGGTGAGCGCGAAATTCGCGAGCAAACACGTCCAGGATACGTTCGCCCACCCAACGACCCTTGGTGAATGTAGTGAATGTGAAGTAATATGGGTAGACCTTGCGTAAGCCTATTCAAGAAAAATTGCATGTAATGCATGCTACGAACATTAAGTTAACATTGAAATTCATTGGCATGATTTTGTCATAAATCATAGACATAAATCAAGCCATTAATGAAGTTTATGTGCAAATTGTAGAAAATTTCAATTCGTTTTATTTTACTTAGGCCGTACCAGAAATGTTGCTTACAGATTTCTTTAAGAAACTAAAATTATCAGACCTTAAGAGTCTATAATCAATTAAGACCTCGTATTCGACGCCCGGAATTGATGTTAAAAGTTTTATTAGTTGATGCCGAAAGAGGAAAAGTTTTGCTTGTTCCCGAAGTGACTCGTGCAGAGTAACTGGCAAATGATTGGCAAATGATCATTCAGCGCGACGTGCAATCGCGGCGGAAAGAGGTGCACGCAAAGTGATTTCCACACAGAACTCACTCCCTGGCAAAATAAATATAAGCAAACATTTTTGCGTTACAATCTGAAAGATGTTAAAGAAATAAGTTTCCCAAAGCAAAAAAAAATCTCTCTTTTTAAGCGGCGCCAAGGTGAGGTTCACACAAAGAGTGATAAAGCAGGATCGATTTGCACATTGTACATGTACGCTATCTACAAGAACAAATGCAGGTGTGGTGTGTTTGTAAAATTCTTCTTATGAAAATATTTCTACATATTAGCATTATGTGAAAAATTGTGCGAATGCAAGACATCAAATTCACACTCGCACCAGTTGCGCAAGTTTTATTGAAGTTTTATACAAGTTCGAGCATTTCAGCTGTTGCGCGAAAATCGAATTCGTCACCGAACTGTTTCCTCGCGGTGTTATATTTCACCAATTTTTCTTCAGCAAAAACGTGGAATTGTGATGCTAATGCGACGCCAGCAAGGATAATGTGAAAGAAGGGCAAAGTCAATGCATTGCAAATATTTTAATATGAAATTTTCGTGTGAAATATTGCGCAATTGATAGAATTATCACTGGGACATTAAATTTAGAAAGTAGTTTTAAATGAAATAATTGTTTAAATAGCCCGCTCCGTAGCACAGTCGGAAAGCCGTCTGACTGTAGCAGTGACAGCGAGGTGCATATATGAGGGACCCGGGTTCAAATTTTGCTGAAGGTATATTCAATATAATATATAATCCTACAGAATTCAATCGCAATAACTACTAATAACCCTAGTAGTAGATGCAGTATAATGGAATGGAGGTCAAGTACGGTGTCGGCATCCGGCATGGTACTCTACGCTCCAAAAATAACAACAATTGTTTATATATTAATTTCATTTACCATTCTCGATGTAGTACGATGTTTCGTTGTATCTGTCATCTGTGAATCCTGGTCTTTTAGCTTTCAAAGCTTTGGTCTCAAGTTTTGCCTGAAAGAAACGAGAAAATGAGTTAAAAACTATTTTTCATTAGTCTCTTCAAAAAGTTTACCATATTTTCACATCAAAAGAGATAAAAAGTCTAAAATGATGAAAATGTTTCAAGCATATTACACAGATTACTTAACGAGATTACCAACTACAAACAGATTATTTTTCCCGCAACTGCAAACCTCGTCGTTTCCATCATTTTTCTTATAAGCTCAACTCAAAAAAGAAAAAGTGAAATAATTCATAAGTATCATAGTCGTGCGCAACTGAGATGATTAGATTAATTCCGGTCTTGTTTCAACAGCAGTCCTCCAAGATTTACTGATGAAAACAAAATCAGTTTAAAAATAATTGCCAGATTTCCGGTAACAATATTGGCGACTTGCAAGTATTTTCCACTGTTTGCCACGCCGATGAGTAGTAAATAATCCAGAATCCAGAAAATCATAAATTTGACCTAGTACATTTATTGTCACATTGGGACGCATGCAGGTTATTGATGAACAACCAACAAGCAAACTATTGCAGTTGGAAGCGCGGGAAGACGAATTGTGGGCGACGTCGAGAATTGCGGGCGTTAATTAGTGTGCTAGCGACCATCGAACTGGCGGGTGGAAGCTCCCCAAGGAAATTCTCGTAGTTTGCAGACGGTGCAGTTTGCTTGCTAAGTGTTTTGTTTCAGTTACAAGGGATATTGTTAAAGTTAATGCAAACAAACCTGGTAATCATAAAATTATTGCGAGATGTTCTAGTAGCATTATTACATAAACGGGTTGTTTGGAAATAAAGTTTATTTTTCCGGTGAGTAGCCGGAAATTATAGAAAATTGCCGGTTTGGAAATAGATAGTAGGTTGGGAGAAAAGAATCGTTAAGTTGAGATGATCGAGAGAAAGATTAATTAGTTTTCCACGCCAATTAAGTTCCAAGGCGTGAGTATTTTCTTTGGTCAACTTTCATAGCAAACTTAATTATATCCGCTACGTTCCCTCGTTGCGCCCCGACTGTCTAAAAATACACTCGACCGCCGGTTACGGAGGCGGCAACATCGTTTATATTTTACCGAGGATCACGAAAGTTCGTAACGTCGGAAATGTTGGAAGGATTTGCACCACCGCAATCACCGATACGGATGTGCTACCGGATTCAATCATACGGATTCATATCAATTCCCTAGCTATTACAAGTGTAATTAAAAAAATGATTATTAACTTTTCAATTTTGCGTTGTACACACAACAAATATACAAAAAACACAATTCTAAAAAAGTAATAAATTACTTTTTGATTAGTTTTACAATTTATTCATTGCAGCGATAACTTTAATGTAGGCAAACTACCTAATGAGTAGACAATGAGTGTTAGTCCTACAAGGTGAGCTATCGGAATCCCAGCGAAAGGCAGCAAAGGACAATAAACCCAATATGCGCCAGAAATGTTTCGGATGGATAACAACGCCATACGCAGATGCCACTCCCAAGCTTAGATTCTGGCCGAAATCAGTGCACACATGCTCGCACCCGGAGCGCAAATGCTATTAATTCGGTAATAGAGCAGATTGCATACTGATCGCTGCCGAGCTCGGCAGTATGCAAGCAACAAGCGCGTGAAAGGAAATTTCAAATTTCGAGCGTTGAAATTTCAATGCCAAACGAACGGGCTTCCGATTAAATAAACATCTGTGCTGATGGCGGCAGCCATGACAGCGTAGGCAATTCCATGAAGTCCACTCAATTTGCGCACTGGAAACTATCTCGTTAAACTTGTTTCCTGCTATTCCATCGAAGTACAAGTTGCTGAAATTTTGATTCAAGTAAATCTCGAATCAGGATAATAAAAGTTGCTGAAACTTCTTTAGAAATATGCTATCTATATAGAGTCTTAGGATAAAATTTGCTTAGTTCAATAACACGTTTTTCATTCCAGCAGAAATAAAAAAAAGCTTATCCTTTCAATTCAAATTATATTTCCTTCGTGCCTAACCTCTTTCCACGCCTATGTTACACCTATTTTTAAATCTTTTGGCAGAAGCCTAATGCACCAAACATTAAAAATGCAACGCATGAAAATGTGAAAATATTATCAATCCCCCAGCATAATCCAAAACATGTAACAGCTCCTTCGCACTTTAAATAAGAATATTAAATTTTTTCTCCATGTTCCATTCAATCAGCAAACAAATGCATTATGCCATAAGAAATACGAACTTACTGAATAGATCTGAACATTTCCATCGCCTAAAATCTACACATGAGCATCCCTGCGCATCTTGTTACGTGCGCCACATGCGTGGAAGAATCTTTGCCAGAAAAATCGGATCTGCAAGGCAAATGCAAAATTGGATTGCATCGAAATGGATTTAGTCGCGCGCACCCTCTATTAGACGAGGTGGATAGAACAAGTCATAAAAGTCTACTTAAATGTTTGCGAGTGAATTATTCGCATTTGTAGAGTACATAATAACCCACGTCGATTTTAATTACATTCATGTGGGATGTAAATCCACTTTATATACCCACGAATCTGTTGGTTCAGCAAATTTACTTAATATTTTAGCACTGCCCAAGAAAAGAAAATCGATGTCTTTTATCTAAAATGCTACTTTCGTTGCATATCAGCCAAGGTAGAAAAAGTGCCGCAAAGTGTGCAACATTAAATCATTGTTTGGGCGTTGTTTGTGGATAAACTTTTACGACGAGACAAGCAGCCTGGGAATTGGAACTTTTCTAACTTCTAGTGAAACTCGCAAGTTTTTATTTACAATCTTCCTCTTTTGCAGGCTAACGTTATAAATATAAATTTCAAAGATCAGAGTCAATTTTTGCGTGTATCCACACGCCGCACTCCATGTGTTTTGTTGAAAGTCCCAAGACGTTCACTATTTTTATTCTCTTTTTTGTGATCCCTAAATCCTAGACTGGTCTAGACTCGTGCAGCAAACAGCGAAACGTTAGGCTTTGTTTTTCGTCGTCCCTTCTGGAACGAAGCGATTCACATACCGGTGAAATCGATTTACTTGGAAATAACTTATCTTTCACGGAGCGCTTTCTGCTCTCTACACAAGTATTAACTAAACCTAATACATTTTGTTGTTTTATTCATATTGGTCGATCCTCCAAGCTACTATTTCCACTTTACGACGCGCCTTTCCGCTCTGGTTCTAGCAACGCTTGTGATAGATGCTTGTATCTTTTTTCGTAGTCTCCTGGCTTTACGAGAATTTTTGCTTTTGTTCATAGTAGAGCTATGTACGGATTTGATTATGCAGACATGAACTGAACTAGTTTATGCGTAGGGGTGGATTTAGGGATGGTCGCCGCTGAGAGCAGTTTATCATTACTTTTCAGCGAATGCCGAGGCGTGCACGACAGTTCATCATAACATTGTAGAAAATTCATGGTTTGGTAAATTTGTAATTTGTCTAAGACCCTAGGTAAGGCTCATTCCGCGTAATTGGCAATTTCGTTGTGAGCGGTAAGGAAAGCCATGTTTTCGAAGAAACAATGAAGTCTGAAGTAGAATTTGAAGAAAGTATGAAATTAGACCCAACTATTTTCCCTTGATATTGCATTAAAAATAAAATTAAATAAATAAACACACAAAAAACTGCTTTAGAATATACAAGAAACACATATTTATCTCTGTATGACCAATGTCAGTGTCACAATTAGACACCGACACTAAAAAAATCTAAAAAAAACCTATTCCTGTTTCGCTCTGACCCCGCACATCCACGCAAAAACCATTCTCTTGGCCTCCTCTAGCCCGCTAAAAATACTCAATGCAAACCTGGCGAGAAGTATAAATAGTCCAGGTTTTGATTATCGCGCCACGTTGCACGAGCCATAGTCGAGCAGAAACATTGTCACTATGAACAACGAATGACCTCCACGAGTATGCACAGTGCATTGCGCAAAGTACGTCCTTACTATGCAACGTGCTCCCACACCTCACAACAACAATTTAAACCTCAACGCAAACAATACCAAAAAAGACGAAGATGATGAACTTGTGGACATTCCCCTCATGGTCTTAGAACTGAGTGCACCACCATCACCACAGATATATCCACTGGAAGATGAAACCTCAGCTAACAATACAGTGAACGCAAAGAACGAAGGGTCTTCGCCGGTGTCAATACGTGTAATCGCTGAAGGCGCTGGCAGTAGAAAAGAAGCGGTAAAAAGAGCATCGACTCGGAAGGAAAGCGACGATAATGACACGTCGTGGGGAAAGATTAAGAAGAAGACGTCACGTAAGCACTCAGCAGAGCTTTCCACACTGACTGGACAAGCCACGGCATAATTAAATTAATACACTTTGTCCTAACCCCCTCTTTGTTTGCTCTAGCCTTTGTCAAGGCATCAATGGTGTGGATGTACCTGGTGATGTCGGCCATGATTGTTCTCGGTTGTCTGAGTATCAACGATTGTACTGCAAATCCACTGATTCCGGTTTATTTAATTGTTGCTGGTAAGTATCAAAATAAAATCACATAGGCAACTATAAGAGAATAGTAGTAAAACTTCCTTCCTTTGATCCCATAAATCCTCTGGACTGCAGTAGGGTGTGTTTTTCAGGTTCAACAGGTATTCTCACCAGGGCGCTCATCCGAACCCAAAACAAATATCTCTTCAACGTCGTTATCTTGCTGGTTTTATTCGATGTGTGTTGGCAAGCATTTGGTATAAATTTCACACTCAGCCAAAAACTAACTTAACTAAATCCCAACTATCGACAGGTTCGTGGTTGGTGTACTCGGTCTACCAACCCAACTATGATATCACCAGTGAAGAACCACATTGTCATCGGATTGCCTATCTCCTCGCGTTCTGGATCATTACCATAGTCTACGTCTACATCGGGTTATTTATCCTGTTATCAGGTTGCTACTTTCTGATGAGAAATACTTTCAGGAAGTCCTGAATCCTGCACTAAGTGATAATGTAGAGAGAAATGCAGAAAAGAAGAAAACAACTACAGCCATTTGCATTTATTTGTTTAAAGTCATAGGGATTCGCTAGTTCCGGAAGCGAGTTACGAAGTGCTACGTGCATCCTGGCAAACAATCAGGATATGTCAGTGTTGCAATGCGCATGTAAATGATTAAAACCCGCGCGTATGAATTCGGAGCGCTGGGGCGTGACGTTTTTCCCGTTTTCTGGCGGCGCGTCCTCGGAATTTAATGAAACATGGGCTCGTGCGCAATTTCCATTCCGGTAGCAAAATTCACCAAGTGTCAGCGCGCCGGCAACCAATAGCAGGAAAAGAAGGTAAACATGTCAGGAATGTATTATTATCTTGCCGAGAAATAAAATTATATTTTAAAACAAATACATTTTATTTTCTATCCATCGCAATACCCCAAAAGTCTGTTGATGTGAATTCGAATTAAAATAGTTTCAACTAAAATGATATAAGATGACTTTTAATTAAATTCTCAACCGCTTCCGTTTTGAAAAACTACCTGACATAACAATCAATCAATGTAATTGCGTTTTAGTTGTGTACTGCGAAAGGAAAGCAATACGTGTGGTGCTCATCGGCCTGGTATATTGTAAACGAGATGATTGGTGGAGTGTGGTTGCAATGGGCAAATATTAAATCACGGTCTGGTGAGTTGGGAACGAATACGACTCTGGCCACTGGTTGGTGTTCCACGTAATGAAATGCATATGCTTGACATTCCGAGTTCCAACGCGATGAGTTTTCATCAAAACTCCGTGGATGCATATTAATATTCCGATTTTGAAAGTTTCCTCATTTGACCAATCTTCCACCGTTCCGTCCTACTACCGAAATGAAACTCTCTGCTATGTAAAACAAAATTGAATACACTACAATGTTATGTAACTATTGTTTAGTTGGAAAATTTAGATGCCATAAAATATAAGCTGAGATTTCTTCAGGTCATATACGATACGACGTTCGATTTTGATATCAAACCATCCGTTTTTGTATTTTTTACGCCACTTACAAGCATTGAGAACGGAAATTGTATGCACCACGTTTGGGGTGCTTCCTAAGCTAAGAAGAGATAATTGTCTATTGTGCCTGATCAAGAAACGCCGTCATAATGAAATAAAATAATATCGAGTTGCAAAGAAATTGCAGCATTCCTCGTAGATGCATTTTGAAGTATGGCGTACAATTAAAGTCAGCAATGCATATAATTACGAAGCGCTGCGTGTCAGGCAGAAATAATTTATACGTGGCCGCATTTATTTGCGCTTCATAAGTGCTGACTTCCATGCGAAAACGACGCGAAAACGTGAGGAAACGTATTAATATGCAGAAAAATTCATTGCAGCTTGTAAGTCACCTAAAATCATAATTCCTGTATCAATTATTTCATAAATTGAACTAAGAATCAAATAATGACGTTCGCGTTCTACATTTCTTAACAATATTCTACTAAATTATATTTTAATGCTGTGTTACTTTTTTAAATAGAGCCATAATTTATACAACTTGGGTAAGGTTGATGCGCAATATGTAATGTGCCTTGTCTACACTCAATAAGAAACTGACGTGTTATCCATCAAGATTGCAGTCATATTTCATCCCAAACAAAAAATGAAAAATTTCATCCAGCCATCGTAAGCTCGCGTCCCATCATGCGAGGAGGAAGTGACCTATAAAGTAATATCCTGGTGGCAACGTCTACATCGCGTCCGGATTTTTCCAAGTCCAATCTCAGTCGATTTGTGGAAAACTGGACTCGATTACTCTAAATCTAAGAGAATATTTTAGGACTCTGTATATGTTACATGCGTCAAAAGAGGTTTCTTTATACACGCTTTTACAAACGGAGGTGGATGCAATGGTCTATACTCCTGTGTGACGCAGAATTAATTTCTATCTCTTTACAACTTTCCAGCTTAAAGATTTAAAGGTCCAACGTAAAATATATGCAGCGAAAATATAATTAACCATCAAATATCAAACACTTGCGTAAAACATGACGCAAATGTCAATTTAGCCATTTAAATAGCTGCTTTTAATGGTCGCATTTCTGTTAAATTCTGCTTTGGACGTTGATATATCCAGAATTTTGTATTTACAGTATTTATGCGGCGTTTAGTTTTCACCAGCTTTTCATTCGCTCCGCTGGCTTTGTTACTTAGATCACAGCTTGTTATCCTCTGCAGACTTTTCAAGCCTCTGCCTGAAATTGTCCCTTGTGCTAACGATACAAAATACTCTTAATTACGTATACTTTTTGCTTGTGTTGCTTTTGCCATCACGAGAAAGGATCTGCTATTAATGACCGATTCTAAAGTTGAGGGATGAGTTTTACAAATTGCCGCCTGGCAAGAACCTTCTTGCTGGGTACAGGGTTCATGAATCATAAGAAAAAGCCTGGACATTGCTCTGAACCTTTTAAGACCCTATTGGTGTATTCAAGCTATGGTCGGACGGAAGAGATTTATATGAGGCGATGGCCTTGTCGTGCGACACTCGAACGTATATATATATATATATAAACGCCGCCGCCGAGGGTAAAATATCGTGCGTTTTTATCACGCACTGTATTCCGTATTTTCCTGGGTGCAGGGTGCACCATCTTTATTATCGGGCATCGACAATTTCGTGATTTGCTTATTTAAGGCTGTTACAGGAAACATGTCCTTGTAACAGAAACGTGACATTTGCCTACCAAAGCAGATGATATTAAAAATAGAGCAATAATTGAAGCGTTAAATTGTTTGCAAATTATTAAAGTCTCCTATTATGAAGCAACAGCGTTAAAAAGCCAATTATTTTTCAATCTCTCAAATGCCATTTTAAGCTCAGTGCTATGAAAATCAGTTTTATATTGTATAGCGAAAAGCGCGCGGGAAACAAAGTGCGCACAGGAGGGAAATTTTTTATCAACTTTCGTTTTTGCTAGCAGCGTAATAAATATTAGGTTATGAAATGCGAGCAAAGAAAATAAAAAGTTTTCACTTAGGCACTCGAAAAGATTACCTAGGTAGAGTTATGAGGATGCACCTGAAACTTTTCCGATTGAAAGTAAGCGAGAGAAAGTGCAACCAACTCCCAAAATGATCCTCTTTCAATATCCATAGATACTAAAAGTAAACTTATCTCCATAACTAATTCCATAAAATAAATTCTCAGACAATATCCTCACCATCTAAAATTATTCAGCACATTGTTCGCTACATCAACTTCGATAAATAGATGCAATTAACCCGATTCTTAATGAAATAATTAGAAATAATTCATAACAAATAATTGCAAGCCGTTGGATTTATGACTAATGTTAGAATTTATCAATGGTGCATTGTTTACTCGATCCCCAAACTATTCAAGACGCATTTCATAATATTCATTAAAACAACCCAAACGAGCAAAACTATCGAAGTAACTAATCCGGAATGTTGGCGAACACAGCAAGCTCCTAAATAACACAGGATGAATGTACAATGTCGAAATTGATTTAATTAATTGATTTACATTTGCTTCCGCAAAGATTTATACAAAGATAAATTGTTTCATAATTTGGGACGCTAAACAAAAGCAAACTGATACGTTTATTAATCTGTTGGAATGCAGGGATTGACAATGGTGAATAAGCGATTCAATGCACTTTTTGTGTGGTGGAGATTTGTGCGGTTGATATGGAAGTAATAATCAGTAACAAAGCGGCTTTGTGCGAAGGCAAAATTTGGCATTTTGACAAATGTATTGCGAAGGATCAAATCTATGTCTGTGATTAAATAAGCGTAATAAATTAGACTCGCTTAAATTATTGCCATGTTTCGATAGTGCAGTCGATTTATCCAGTTATCTCTTCAAGTTATTTCCTAATAAGCATTGATCAATTATACAATTGGGACACGAAAATTGCTAAAATGGAGAAAACTATTACGAAATTATTAAAAAGATCCAATTATAAAATTTCACACAAAATAAAATACGAGCATTTCAAAATAGAAACCAAAGTGCACTTTTCACACTAGATTGCCTCCCTGTTTTTCTTTGAATATCCTGCGTGCCAGCTTTGCACTCTACATTTTACCCCCCGCTTGGTTTCCACTTATGCAATTTGCATATTTGCCAGCGCAGTGTCATAAGCCAGAACTAATGCAAAAGCACATAAAAAAGAAAAACGAGCAACAGTTATAAAATGCCTGACATACGGAATATTAGAACAGGACCGACCTAACCACCCGAAAACACTCCAATGATAATATGTTGCATTTAAAAAATATCCTGGGTGACGTGAAAACTCATATGCAACAAAATCCAACACTGATGTCATTATATCTATTATATATCTTTCATTATTATATCCTAGTGCCAGTCTTATCATTATCTTTTCTCAAGCCTCGGGTTGCGTAAAGCGCCGGGAGTATGACAGTCTGCTGCCGCCGCCGCCGGCGCAACAAAAGGACGTTAGGACGCGCGTATTATTTCATCAATCTCACTCGCCGTCGTTATTACTGCCAGTGGAAGACGAGCGGCGCCGCAGTGGCACACTTAGGGTTTTTTGTTCTTATCTCGACACCGCTGAACTGAAAGACCATGATGGGGATGTAAACATTTTACGTTATTAAATTTGCACACAAAAAAGAAATTTATCGTCACTTGCGTTATGAAGTAAAAAAAGTATGACTATATTATCATTTTTGAATATAGTAAACATGGGGTTAATTATATAAAATAAGAATTCCAATGTTTTCACCAGAGAGTATGTACCTGCAATAAAAAGGAACAAAAATTACAAACACTAAATTTTGACGAGAAGCAACATAAAACACGCAAAAATACTGGAAACGTGGTAGAACTAAATTTTAGTCGTATTAAAACATAAATTAAATGAATATGAAACCTTATTCATTCGCATCGCCCGAGTTTAGTGAATTAATTTCCAATACATTTAAAAATTCGCAATACAAGTTGATATAACGTTAATTCAAAATTATTGTAAGAAACAGAGTAGATTTAATGTAATGATGAGAAATAAAAAACTCTTAAAAGAAAATACATTAGCAGACTATTGATTAATCTTTATGAATTAATATATTAAAATAATAAACTAAGTAAATGGCAAACAAGGCATTATGTTATACTGAATATTTAATATCGGCGAATAAATCAATTATAACTAGTTTAAATACTAAAAAGCGTTATTTATGAATTTAACGAAAAAGCAAAATTTGGTACACTTGTGATTTAATATTGAATTACACAAGTAAACAATTTATATATAATTTAATCCTAAATAAATTTCCAGAAAATTTTATACTACTTTATTGTACTAAGCTTAATTGAGATGTTTTAATGCCTAAATAATAAAACAATATGGAAAAGCTTTTAAAATGACATTTGCATTTAATAAACGTTACTTTCCTCTTTCATAAAAAGTAGTACTTTCCAAGCAGGAAAAATTACATTACTTTCACCTATTAAAAAAACTAAATCTAATATACTTCAGATAAACCCACTCGGTATTTTCAAATTAAATCCAATTTAAAATCAACACAGCAATATTTAACAGAACCACAAAAAGCACATAACATTAATCCTGATTTATTTCCACTGCCTGTAAAATCTCGTATGTCCAACATCCAACTAGAAAAACCTAACATAATTCTTTTGTCGTAGTTCAAAAAAAAATTATCACATGTAACAATGCTTTAACATATTAAAGCCCATTATAGTCAACTATATAATAAAATAAAACTCTCCCACAATAAATTAACTCTCCCTAATCTATTTTTAACTTTTCACCCAAAAAAGATAAATTTAAATAATAAATGTTACTACATGTCACTCCGTGAGTTATGATGACAAGTACAAGTATCCCCTAAAAAAAAAAATAAACTTGCCAACTCAATAGCTCGCTGTGTAGTAAACTTATGCGCTGTTTTTGCCATCAATAGACTGTTTTATACAAAATTAATACGATGGCGTATTAAACCGCGTCTAGCGTTTCGAGTGAGCCTGCAAAGTTGCTTTCAAAGACGGCAAAAGTCCGGCGAAAGTGTTCTTGCCCCATCGGGCAAGATGGTACAGCAAAACTTCCCGAATCAGCTATACAACTCTAAGCGTCTAAGATCCTGCAGCGACCTTCTTTCCTAAGAACATAAGCTGAGTTTTTGCTTGCGAAAGAAAAAAGTTGACACAAGAAATAATCTTAAGAAAAAATAAAGAGGTTTACTGGTCAAGAAGTCCTTAAAACTCTCTAATAAATCAAAGTGTCTGAAAAATTCTTAACCATCTAATAATTCAATTATAATGTACTGAGGAGAGCAGTTGATTTTTACTGCTTTTCAATTCTAACTATTTTTCTGTTCTATCCTATTCTATTTCTCTGGGATTTTTTCAAATACATTCAATAACGTCTCTGGGAATTCTTCCGGATTGCTAGATAGCACTCCAAAGGAAACCAGGACGAATGCTGTGCGGCTTCCTGTCAGACGTGCCTGCACGAGATCATGTTGACACTGAGCTACTGTTCGCACAAAAAATCATGATTGATGAAGCCTTTGAGGTGTGCCATACATCAATGTCCCGCATAATCGGTTTCGAACCGCCACCAATGCAGCCCACATGTCGCCGGTCGACCTTTTACTTTCATCCGGCAGCCTTCTGACGATTGCGCTCGGGATTGTAAAAGAATCCTACAATATTCCCCCCAAAAGAATACAATTTGGTTTTTATACATTTTTGCAGAACCGGATCCAGATGATTTATAAGTTAGCATTGATTGACCGCACATTAGAACATAGATTTCAACTGCAGCATTGTAATTTACTGTAGGATGTAGGTAATGCGTTGTAAGGAAATCTTGATGGTGGCGGGCATTATTAAAGCTTAGCTCGTTTGATCCATACGCTTGGTACTCATTTGATGCGTGAGGCTGACGTGATTCTAATGGTTTTCGTACAATGCACACGTGAAAGCAGTATAGACAGCTTTTGAAAAGCGCGAGTAGTTGACGCGCCATTCAGGTGTAAGCTTTGTGCGGGGATGATAGGCATTGTGTCGTCATGGACGTTATTATCGGACGCCGTTCATTTGGGCCAATAAGCATCATCGCACAAGTCAACCCCGCAATGTTGATTGAAGTAGACAGGGTGTGAATTTAAAAAAATGCAAATTATGTCAAATTCTCTTAATATCCTACTTAAAAATGCGAGTCAGCAGAAAAAGCATTCACATGTTTGTGTGTACGGAGTTGTTGGCGGAGATCGTACCGGCGATCCACTGACTCTTAAGCCAACACGCTGCCACGTGTGCTACCGAGGCGGCTAGCACTGAGACAAACATTTTATATTTCCGGCCTTTCTTTTCTATTTCCTACCCCTCTCGATAATGCTTAAATTTCCAAATTTTCATCGAGTTGCATAAAGTTATGGCAATAAGACCGGAACACGAGTGCTGTTCTAGTTAATAGCATGCTGTACTAGCAAACAGCAATAAGTTGTAAATTCGGCGTGAGGTTGTAAATCGAAGAAAATTCCCCTCGAACGCTACTTGAATAGCAATAGCAATATAGCTTAAATAAAACCTTTCGCCTATCGCGCGGCGCACAACAAAACGCACCACTTAGGAATTGAAGTTGAAGTGCAGCAACCAATTTAAATTCGATTTGGGCCGGGGCAGAGTAGATGCGCACAAACCGAGAATATCGCACGTAGCAGAGGGATTCGATTTCAGAAGAAAACGCGGGAAGTGCAGGCGAGCAACAGGGGGAAATATAATTCATATAAAAATCCACTCACAAATACAATTTGCGGAAATTTAGCAAACAAACTAAGTAATCTATTATGTTATGTTGTTTATAGACATGCTGCTGGCAACTTGCATATCAAGTGTAAGAAAACCCACAATGCTCAAAATCTTCCGGCCGCATTGTTACTTACAATGAAAAGGATACCAAAGTTCCGACATCTTCTCAACCCTTTTCCGTATCCTCAACAGATTTGACGTTTTGAACCGTGCTCATCAGCTAAAAAGGTGTCAGCGAAAACCTTTAGTAGTTTAACGCAAACCAAGCCGCCTGGAACAAGAATACCATAACTGCGGCGAAGACAGGCTGGTGAAGGCATAAAGCAGCGAGATCGATAAAATAAATCCACAATATGAACCGCAATTCGTCTTGATGCAATTGAGCTCCGGATTAAAACGGCGGGCGTCAGTAACCAACAACAAACAGCTCCTCTCAAGAAGTAATGTGGAAATGTAAAGGACTTGCTAACAAAACAATCGCGCTCATCGATGAAAGCCTTTGTGTGCCAAGTCGACTTGACTAAATTCCGCACGATCGCCGATTTAACCAATTATTATATCTGCGCGCATAAATCAAACCGGCAGCACATCAGAGCATCCACAATGGATGCTAAATACTTCTCGGAATGCTTTGTAATATTGTTAACAGTTGCAAACCGCTCAAGAAAACCGCATTAAGCAATTAAGGATGTAATTACGAATTTGATGAGATACAGTAATGCAGCCAAATAAAAATGTAATTAATTACGAAGCAAACGCCGCAAAGTGACACGCAGTTTGATATTGAATTAATTATCCTCTTGACGATATGCACGCAATTAAAATGTAAGACCCTATTCAACTCTCCAATTTGAACGTGTAAACTGAGTACGCATGTCTGTTTATAGACCAGACCCTTGTATCAACCTCAATTAAAGCTTATACATTGTAATTTCATTATTAATGCGCGTAAATTTGATGTGGGAACACCACGATGTTAGCTAGATAATAAATTCAATTAAATTATTTACATGGGTGTATTGTAAGTGGATTACAAACTAAAAATTAATTAATGTTCCTAAGTAATTGCCTAAGTTAAAGTTGTGTGGAGAATTTGGATAGTATTTGCAATTCATGCGTAGTGTGTTGGTGTATCGTCAAATTTAATTAACACTTGTCTAGATTATGTCTTGAAATCTTGTTGCTCTCTTCGCAAAAGACGCAGAAGCATGAAAACGCAATCAATAAAATAAAACTCGTTGTGGAAATTCGCCTGCTTAAAAGTGATTCGCCACCGCAGTTAAAAAAAAAAAAAGCGTTGCGTTTAATAATTTCTTAAATCCCTAATGTTCTTTTTAACGATTAAGCAGTTGGAACAAATAAGAACTGCGGTTCTTAACCCCCACTACTACCTTACTTAAAACTGGAAAAGTAAAAACAATTGTCCTACACTGAAACTTGTGTCTATAACAGAAAAAGATAAAAATATAGATCGTAAAGTGAAAACGTTACATTTGCTCAAACATTCAAGATGATATGGTTGATCAGCTCGCGGTGAAATACGCGTGTGGAAATTAATGGCTCAATAAAGCGAAGCGAAGTAATGCAATAAAACCGTAAGAGGCGGCAGTGGTGGCGAAGCAAGGAAGGCGAAAACGCTTCCCAACACGCGTGAGAACCTATAACCCGTGCACTCGCCGCCAACTGCCGCCCTCGCAACCCATCTATGTCGAGCATACAAATCGAAGGATCGTAAAACACCCGCCGTCGATCTATTAGTTCACCCACAGAGTACCATCAGCGTTGAAAATAGTTTTAGTTAGTTCCAAACACCATGATGATGGCGACCTTGCGTGTCTGGCGTATTGTATAAATCGAAAAACTTTGGTAATTTTCAATTTAGGTAAATTTAAATTAAGGTAATGAAAAATTTTTAGCACAAAACTTTATGTCTTACTTTGTTTGAAATAATTTAATTTAATTCCTCGCAAATTGGATTATTTGTTTTTAATTTATTTGTTAAGAAATTAAATTAATTCTAAGATAAATAAAACATGACACTGTTTCAACCTGGCGTGAACTAAGTAACCAGTGATTTCAGTATTTTAACATTGACACAGTGATTACTTCAGTTTAAATTAGACAAAGTTAATTAAAAACATTTATTATACTCCATTGAAGTACTACTAGATGCTAAAATGCATCTAATTCCAACTTCCTAACACCCCTCAAAAAAAAAAAAAAAAAAAAAAAAAAAAAAAAAAAAAAAAAAAAAAAAAAAAAAAAAAAAAAAAAAAAAAAAAAAAA